>BFEA01000206.1:1942331-1962913 GCA_003427395.1 Chara braunii | reverse complement strand
CTCTCTCTCTCTCTCTCTCTCCCTCTCTCGCTCTCTCTCGCTCCCTCTCTCCCTCTCTCTCTTTCTCTCGCCATCTCCATCGACCTGAAAAGTCCTGCCATGCTGGGTTTGCGTAGACCGTCAGAATGCCCACACATGTACGCGATCTGTAGTCGGGATTCGCGCGGTGGCGATTACATTGGGTTCAGTCGCCGCGAACGAGCAGTGTCGTGTGATCCAACAGGGATTTGTCTCCGTGAGTCCGATGTGTGATAGGGAGTCTAAAACGTTCGGGGCCATTTGATCGTGACGTTTGATTGGGCCGTGTGATGAAGGCGGAGATCGCGTCTATGTCGCGCTCTCTCTCTCCCGCTATCTCTTTATCTCTCTTTCTGTCTTTTATCTCGTTCGTTTCATTGCGCTTGCCTGTGTCGTTCGCACAAAGTTTGCGAACGTAACTGACAAGCGCAGACAAATGAACGAGACAAAACCAACAGCGTCGTGTTCCACCACCATCGTCGTCAGTTTTCTATCAGTGCCTCTATGTCGTTCGTCTTTTCCGTCGGCCTGCTTTCGCAAATCTAGTTCCATTGGCGACCATTCGCCCCGATCAGATGGCACACTCACACGTCCACGAGGCAGGTCCTGAACAAGCGTGGGCTCGCTGATGGATGCGGGGCTCTATGCGGCAACAGAATGTTGTTGAATAGAGCCCCGCACCCATCAGCGTGGCCACGCATGATCACGACCTGACACGTGGACGTGTGTGCCGTCGTGTTCAACTACCATCTTCGTCCCCGTCGTTAGTTTGTCTTCAGCGCCTTTATTTCGTTTGTCTTATGCGTTGGCTTGTTTCTTTCGCGAACGTACCTCAGGGTGCGTTTGCGGATCTCGTTCCATTGGCGACCACTCGCCCCGATCAGATGGCACAGTCAAACGTCCACGTGTCAGTTCCTGAACAAGCGTGTGCACGCTGATGGATGCGAGGCTCTATGCGGCAGCAGAAAGGATGCTAGGCTGCAATATAGCCTCGCACCCATCAGCGCGGCCACGCATGTTCAGGACATGACATGCGGACGTGTGAGTGTGCCATCTGATCGGGGCGAGATGAAGGAGTTTCGGAAGCAAGAATGCATGCGTTTCATTGGCGATCACTCGCACCGATCAGATGGCACACTCAGACGTCCACGTGTCACGTCCTGAACAAGCGTGGCCACGCTGATGGATGCGGGGCTCTATGCGACAAATGGGCTCTATGCGGCAGCAGAATGGATGCGAGGCTCCAATACAGCCCCGCGCCCATCAGCGTGGCCACGCATGTTGAGGACATGACATGCGGACGTGTGAGTGTGCCATCTGATCGGGGCGAGATGAAGGAGTTTCGGGAGTAAGAATGCATGCGTTTCATTGGCGATCACTCACACCGATCAAATGGCATACCCAGACGTCCACGTGTCACGTCCTGAACAAGCATGGCCATGCTGATGGATGTGGGGCTCTATCTGATCGTCGCCACACATGTTCAGGAGCTGTCACGTGGACATGTGAGTGTGCCATTTGATCGGGGCGAGTGGTCACCAACGAAACGGGACCCGCGAATGCAGCTCGAGAATGGTGCGACACGCACTTCTTGATTGTGTCGTCACTTCAGATGTTTTGTTGAAGTGTTACTCGCTTGTCGTCAATTTGTTGTCTCTCTCACGAACTGCGATATAAGGATTTCAGTCGTATGTTGTCGAACAAGAGAACATGGTTTCTCATGAATCGTGTCTCTTCTGGATTGCACATGGACTTTCTTCTCGCCGAATAAATTTTTATTGCGCTCGGTTTGTTTATTCGTTTTCCGCGTAAGTCGCGTCGTGCAGTTCGCTTGGCGTTCGGTTCTGTATCCGTAAAATGTCCTCCACATTCGTCGAATTTTTCACATTTTTCGCCAATCTTCCTCTCGCCGACACGAACAATTTTTTCTTAAATTTCTTTTGTGCTGTTTTATTAACGGTCACATTGGGAATTCCGAAATGGACAACACCATCCGCAGGATCTGCACATGGAGAGACAAAGAGCTAAAGACAGGCTCTCTCGCTGCGCATCCTCTCCTTATCGACGTCTCTATCGATCTTAGTCTCCCTTTTGTGTCTATGCGGGTTTTCTGCCTTTCTCCAATCTTTGTGTATCGCAGACAGTCGCTCAACCGATCTCAGGTTGGTCCCCCCCTGAGTGCAATCACAGATCAGTAGTCCGAAGACTGCTACGACAGATTTGAAGACACAAGAGGCGAACGTGAATTCAAATCTTTAAACCCTATCAAATGTCGCGTCAGCTGAACGCCGCGAGGAACCCTTCCCTTGACTTGGACATAGGACAGGACATGGAGCAATCAGATGCTCATAGGGTATTGTCGACGGCGACATGTTTGACCAACCAGGAGGACGACAGCCCACCCTGTCCATACCATCTTGTGGTGGCGCAACAACTGACGTATCCGACCCATCCTCGTTAATTTCGGTTGCATCCGAGTCACAACCCACTAAAACTCACGGGGCGACCACTAACCGAGGCACCTCGGCGAAGTTCGGATTAATCCGAACCACACTGACGGCAAATTTGGATTTGTCACATGCTCAGACGGTATTTACGACGTCGCACGTTCCCATAAACGTGAACGACGAAATCACACGCTGTTAAAAGACCGTTCCGTCTCGAATTAATCCGAACCACACCTCCGACAGGATAGGGTCCACCCTCTGCTCACAGGTCATTGAGGAAAACACACCGTGCCGATGTCCTCCTCTTGTGGTCGGCCTAATTCGGATGCATCCGAGTCACAACGTCGGTCTTTCGACTCTGCCCAGTTCGGATGTGTCCGAACTACCACACTGTCTTCGTCTTCCAAAAAGCTGCCTCAGATTCATGCAACTAAAACGAGTCGAGATGGTTACGCTCGGTGGAAGAAAGACGAGCTAGAAACTTGTGCTGCGACTACAGCAAACGTGTCTGTTGTTTGGATTGGGCAAGCAACAACCAACTAAAACTCACGACGATGACGATATCCCCCGTGATGATGCACAGATTATAATGACACACTACAGCAATCGCGGGGAGGTCCGTTGTGTGGTGGAGCGACAACAAAGCGAAGCGCCTTGGCGAAGTCGGATTAATCCGAACCACACCGGTGGCATTTTCGGATTTACCACATGCGCAGAGGTATTGACGACGTCGCACGGTCTAATAAACTTGTACGTCGAAAGCACACAGTGTCGGTGCAGCCTGTCGTGGTCGCACGTAACGGGACAGCCTCTGTCGAAATCGGATAAATCCGAGCCACACCCGTCTTAAACACTCAAGGACGAAGACACACCGTGCGAAATTCGGTTGGACCCGACGACAGCTGGGGAATAATGGAAGCTTGGATGGCTGGATGGGCGTCAACAGACCGTGGGGTCCATCCGCCGGTCCCCGTCTCGGATTAATCCGAACCACATTTGCGAAGTTAAGGTTCAACCAAACCGAACCTCCGGCAGGATAGGGTTAACCCAGTGCTCGCAGGTCGGTGACGAAAACACGTGCTGTAGATGACCTCTTGTGGACGACCATCTCTGGACCGCGCTGTTCGAATTCGGATGCATCCGAGTCACAACCGTTACCGACTCAGAAGGACAAGAAAACTCGAGTTCGATTTCGTACGGGCCGACAGGGAGAGGTCCACACCGCTTTGGAGCTCGGATTCATCCGAACTACAACGGCGGACTTTACAATCCACTTGTCGACTTCGGATGACAACGTATTCGCCTTCGTCTGCCGTATCAGCGTTCTAGGGCCTTCTTGCGAGGTGTTGCTTTTTCCCGGATCAGGTGCCAATGGGACATCGGTTTTTCGACAGCGCCTGCTTCGGATGTATCCGATCTATCCCACGGTCTTCGTTTTCGAGCATTCGTTCTCTTAAGGGCAGTGTGACGAGGATGGTTGACAATGCCTCGGATTCATCCGAAACGTGCAGGCTTGTGGACCACAGTCGTCTAACTATGACTGAACTTCGTTCTTTTGGAGTCCGGGTGACCGATAACAGAATACGTGTCGTGGGTCATGATTGATGTTGAGACGTGCTGACTGTTCTGAGTGAATGTGGGTTCATTTCCTCCGTGTGTTTCAGGGAATGGCTTCACACGGACGAGGCCGCTCCGCTGGTGGTTCCGCCTCGCACGGAGAGGAGCGTCGAGGGACGACGTCGTCGCCGGCAAGGGAAACGAGTCGGGGAGTTGGAGGTGGGGAGGAAGAACGACGTGCTCAAAACTTGTGGTGCGACTACAACAAACGTGTCTGGTATTTGGACTGGGCGAGCCAGGACGGCTCCGACCCGTTGCAACCACCGTGCGGGCCGCTCTTGTTCGTCACCGTTCGCACCGACAGAACGCGTCTCGCAGGGTCCATCGTCCAGTGGGTTGACGATGGCGAATACAATTTCAAGTTTACGTTGAAGAAGCATTACAGAAGTGATGGTTCTGTCGACGGCATCGCAAAGGGATGCAAGGTTGCCGGGAGGATGTTCGGCGGGTATGGTCGTCGTGCGATGTCTTTGACTCACTTTCTCCCGCTAGCGCCGGGGCACGACGAGGCCGTTCACGTCACAGACTTCCTCAAGGTCAGGGCGAAATCTGGTACCTCTGTCAGTGTCGTGGACATTGGACCTVGAACATCGATCAGTGGTCCTGTTGGGTTCGCGGGAGGAGAGTGCTCTGAAAGGGAGATGGGAAGTCAGGGTGGCCTGCCAGCTACACCTCCTGATCAAGAGGTGGGCATGTCAGACGACTCGGAGGACGACCATCTGCGTGCTCCTTTGAAACCGGGCTTGCATGTATCTCGCCGCCACGGTTTGCTTGGGGAGTCGACTCCACATGGAGGCGGCGATGGCGAACGGTTGCGACAGGGCTCAGAATCGACGACTCCTCGTTGTCTGGTCGAAAGGATCAGTTCGTTCGTTCGTGGCATGCAGGTGGCCGAGGTTTCGCCTGGAGATCGAGCGGGTGGTGCGCAGGTTCGAGAGGTGCGTGGGTCAAATGAGACGACTCGCCGGGCCCGACTAGCGCCGGGGGAACTGCAGACGAGTTGAGCCAGGAACGAGAAGCAAGTGGGAACGTCGCCTGTGAGGAGGAGGTGTCCGAGCAGGGGCTGTTCCGTGAGAGATCGGCTGAAAAGACTCGGTCGGGAGGCAAGCGCAACTTGCTGGATGAGGAAGAGCGAGAGGGACTAGGTGCTCTGAAAAGGCAGAGAAAGGTAGGAGGGAGTGCTCGGATGCCAACAACACAAGAGGGCGGTTCCGTTGAGAAGAGGAAAAGGGTTGGAGGTGGGGATGAAATGCCAAAAGACTCCTCGACACAGCGAAGAACCGGTGCGTCTTCCGAGAAAAGGGCGAAATCATCGAGGGGGAAGAAAGCAGACGAGGGCGATAGCGGGGAGGGGGATGACGACGTGGAGATTAACCTCAACGCCTTTAACCTCAACAATGCGTTCTTCCTCGAGATGCAGACAGGGGTGCAGAAGGACGTCGTGTTGCACATCCATCCCGAAAGAATATTAGTTATTCCTAACTGGGAAGACGCGTACAACCACCGATCCTTGGACGAGTTCCTCGTTGATACCATCGCGTCAGCTATGATCGACTGCTACGAACGTAAAGACATGAGATACACGAAGCCCATTTTCGTTCTCGCTCCGATCGTCGCGCCTCCAGAGAACGGCGAGCCTGCTGTGCGCGTGATGCCTGCTGACTTCGACAACTCACACCCGGAGAGATACTGGTATTATCCTGTGTGTGGACAGCATAACGCGAGGGCGGCGATGATGGTGAAAGACCATCCCGTGTTTGATTACTACAACTTCTGTAAATGGCCGTTCAGACCGATCTACTTCCCTGACGACGAGTTCGAAGGCTGCGCCCATGTCAGCTGCGAAGACAACATGAAAGACAAGAAGAATCCACCGCGCTTGCAGGTTTTATCTATGCGGGACATTCGCAATATCTGAAAAATTAAGGGCAAACCGCGTGTGGTGCTCGGCAATGCCTCGAAGAAACAGGACGAGGTGCGAAAGTGGGTGCGGTTCATGGCGTTGGCAATGAAGAAGACGTCGTACATGCCTATCTGAACCTGTCAACGGAAGCAAAGAAAAGAAAGGAATGGGCTAAGAAACTTCGATACTACCTCCCGCTGGCCATGGCAGATGACTCCGTCTTCGCTTTGGGGTTGAAGTTCTATGAGGAGTGGTCGAAAGGGAAACTCCTTGCTTCCGACGGTCGGCGTTGGACTGAAAAGCCGCCCACCCATGAGGAGGTGGCCAAGCCAGGACTCTCCACTGTGACTGACAACCAGGGGCTGAAGAAACACGTCTGGTACGTGAAGGTGGACGACCCGTCGTTGAAAAAGGGCAGGGGGAAGCCAAAGAAAGGCGCGGAGGAGAAAACTTTCTACGTCCAAGTTCCAGAGCCGGATGTCCACTGCTGGAAGGAATTGGTGGACTTGACGGACCGCGAGAAGAAAATGTTGTTGAACGGCGTCTTGAACCTTAACGCCGTGTGGGTTCAAACGAGTAACAAAAAGTTGGCCGAGCAGGGGAAGTTCAGTGTCAAGGAGATGGTCGACATAATAAAAATGGACCGGATTATGTTGAGGCTGTGGCACTGCGTGGAGTTTGAGTACGAGGAAATGGATAAGCGGGGGTGGAATGCCAACTCCACGTTCTTCAGGTCCAAGAAGCAACTGTTTGAAGAGTTCAAGGACAAAGGTCTCGACGACAAGCTTGGGAACGAGAGCAGGAAATTTTTCACGGACACCACATACGTCAACAAGTGCCCTCAATTTCTCGGGTGTCAACACGACAACAACATCAAGAGAACGGCGGCCCTCGTCAACGACCAGCATTTCCCGGTGGAGTGGAAGCGYGTCGTCCTTTCGGTGATCACTGGAGATCGCACAAAAGGCAAAAAAAACCCTCAGGGCGTTGATGAATGCATAAACATTACGTGGACAAGGACAAGCGCCTTGACGGCGTCGACCCGTTGAGTGTCATAGATCATAAGCAGGCGCTGGGAACACTAGGGCATCAGCTACGCTCCCACACTTACGTGCTCGACTTGTGCGGTGCTGTGGACCGTGCGCAATGGGACTCTGGGGCATTCGCATCTCTGAGTGAGTTGCTGGGCTTCRTTTGTCAGGACTACTGGACATTGGTGGTATTCGTCCCCTGCCTGTGGAACCTCTCCTTCATGACATGTTTGTCTACGCTTGGGGCTACCCGATGCTACACGGGGAAGTGGGTTCGGAAGACGGCATCGAAGAAGACGCATCAGTTTGGAAACAGCGTCTGGGAGGAACCGGATGTGATGCACATCCTTTTCAAAGGTGAGGATCCTCGGCTACTGACTCACCCGGTGTACGAGGGAGCTGTTGCTGAAGACGACGACGCCGCTCTCCGGAGGAAACAGAAAGTGACACCCACGGATGTGGAGGAGAAGTCTTTCAAGTCTTTGACTTTCGCGGACATCGGAAACCTGACCCAGAGGGGGGCTCTGTACAAGGACGGCGAGCGGAATCCGAACCAGTTATGCAATCAGCTTCTTTTCTTTTGTGGTGTGGCGGATGTCGTGCTGTTCTTGGGCAAGCCGCACGCGCAGGTGGTGTGGAGTCTGCTTCAGCAGGGAAGGCACGTCTTGGCCGTGGATAGGGACACAACGCAGCTCGAATACACCGTGCAGTATGTCACCCATGAAGTGTCGTCCAAGGCTTACCCATGCGATTTCCACCATGTCGTGGCCGGGCCCGTTTATGACCCGAACAAGGACATGTTCTTCAAGTTGACTCCGAAGAAAAGGCGCCAGGTCTACTCCTTCCTTTACGGCGAACAACCAAGGTTGAGATTTGACCCGYAGTACGTGGTGCGGAAGGAAGTCGCCATTGCGGTCCTCCAGGGCTACCACGGAGCGAGTCGGGCCGGCGCTGTGAGCTTCATTAAGAGGCTGGAATATGTATTTTTTAACGAGGATGTTGTCGATCCGGCCGACTTCACTTTGGATAAGTATAAGCTGGCATTCGGTGAGGAGGACGACTTCAATATCGAGACTGAGCAGGAGGAGAGCGTTGAGGACGACCTCTTCGATTTGGACGGGCAATTGGCCATCTTCAACGCCCAAGTTTCTGAGTCGCCATCAGTATGCAAACCGGGGACACCTCTTGCTGAACCTACCTCGGGCGGTCCCACGCCCGTGTCCTCCTCAGCGCCCGTCAAGAGGGGTGGGTTGTCCCGTCTGAGGAGTTCGCCGGGGGAGCCTATTCGTCTCACGCCGCAGCCCGAACGTCTTCGACCCGGCCATCCAGTTCCTCCGGACCATCCGCATCTCAAGGCTTCTGCGACTCCCTTTCACATGGGCGACAAACACACCTTCTCCACAGCCTAAGATTGGGGCCATGATATCGTGTGGCACCCAGACCATTTCCAGCCCGTCCTTCTCGACGGCGAACGGGCAGTGGTTGTGAGGGACGTAAGTGGAGAGGGGATATATGACGATCGTTGGGACCTCGAGAGATTCAAATCCCGCGCCTACGATGCGGTATTGGAGAGATTAAGTGAGGTTAATCGACGAAATAAGGACGACCCTGCTCTTCGCGAATACGGGGACACGCTGTTCGAGTTCTTGCAGTCAAATAAATGGCTAGAAGTGTCCTCCACGTTCTATGCCCTTCCGTCAAGCCCGTCAATTAAGCAAGTGAGTTGGGAGTTGCCTGGGGTCACCCCGCCGGCAGGAGTTGTGAAGCGCAAGTCTTGCGGAAAGGACGGCGACGGGGATGGTGAAGGCGGCGGGCAACGAGGTACCGAAGGTGGAAGTGAACAACGATCGACGAAACAACGGTCTTCGGGGCACGCAGGCAGCGGAGAGGGGAGAAAGGGCAGCCGGGAGAAGAAGAAGCCTCGCAGCGGAGAGAAGACAAAGCATCACAGAGGAGACGAGCAGGGGGCCGATGTCGACCGCGACGAGGACGGAGGGGTTCTGGCGGTAATAGGCAGCACCTCAATGGAGACAGGGAACGACTTGAGGCCTGGGTGTATTACGCGGCCTGGCGAGCAGGACCCTGTGATTAGCTCCACCAGCGAAACACAATTTGTCGATGCGGTTGGCGGGGCGGGKGTCGCAAAGCATGGAACATGCTTCGCTCAGCTCCAAAAACGGTTGGCGGATTGTCTCGGATCAATCCGAACCTCGGAGACGACCTCGTTGTCCGGAACTCGATGCCTTCCGGGAAGCGAGACGACAACATACCACGGGTCCGGCAGCGACAAGCTGGAACCGTGTTCCGTTTCTCCTCAAAAGGAATTTCGGATTAATCAGAACCGCGAAGGTCGTGCCATCGAGGGAGCACAGCTGTCTACATAACTCGAACGGGTGGTCCGGGTTTCCGAAAACCCTGGCGACAGAATTCGGATTCATCCGAACCAGGAAGTCGTGTCTGCCATGACAGTCGATCGGTGTCAGGATGCAGTAATGTTGTGCGTGGAAGCCCACAAGGAGCTGCAGACGGACTGTCGGACTGAGGGTGAGTTGGCGACCAGTTCCAATGTCGAGCCCAACAGACTCGCAGCCAAGTTAGCAGTCGTAAGCGACTCCCCGGTGAAAGTAGTCATGTCGGCGTCATTGGAAACTACGGGGGCTCGGATGAATCCGAACCAGGGCCCTGTGAACATCTCCCTCCCTGATGCATCTTTGGAGACGACCGTGATTCGGATTCATCCGAGGCACACGGACGAAGGACTTCAACTGGCAGGCGTTGAGGGTTGTCGACTACTGACGACTTTGGACAAGGACAATTCCGCCGACGACCGGATTGATCCGACACTCAGCGACGTCGGGATGGAGCTACCAGTTCAGCCGGGATACGACGATCCCTTGAACTCCGCCCTTCACAACGAGGCGATGGGGGAGGACGTTCTAAAGAAGGCCTCTGACGCTGTTGGAGATAGATTTCTCTATTTGAGTGACGACGACAAAGACACAGCGTACGGGGACAAGAAGTTAAGGGGGGGAGAGGTGTTGTTGGACATCCATGGGACATTTCGCCCAACACAATACGACACAGCGGCAATGGAGAAAACACAACCTGTCGATGTTGTGGACGTCGACGATCTTTGTCCGGAGACGAATATACCGTCTACGGTCATCGACGCCGACATCTCGAGCCTGTCAAGTTTCCCTGTGGGTTTGGAGCACGTCGTCGCCGCGTCGACGCGCGCATGGGGGCCAATCGTGTTGGGACTGTCGTCGGTGGGCTCTGGTGAAGTGGTAGCTAGGCCTGGTAAGCACTGACTTTCTCTGCTTTCTTCCCGCTCGTCAGCCCGTTCGTGAAGTGTTGTTTGCTTCGTCGATTTCGGGGAGGTGTATAGGCGGCCGCCAACTGGATTGTGACGATGTGCTTTGTGAGGTGCTGTTTGCTTGGTTGCTCTTGCGAACTTGTGTTGTTGATCTCCTGCTAAACTGTTTGGGTGGCTATTTCTTGTACATGTCGACGAACTCGTGGACAAACACCCATGTCGCAGGAGCCGCCTGCCCTCGCCAGGTTTTCAGTCCTGGTTGCGGGAGGCACTGGTCGTCGCAATGTCACTGATGCGTTCCCTGGGGACACTTAGCCTTGAGGCCCTCCCAGAAGGGTAGTCGTGTCCGTATTGGGCTCCCGCGCAAGACTCGTTGCAGAGGCAGCGGGTGTTGCCGAAAAAGACTGCAAGGAATTCCTTCTCGAGGCTTGCAGGGATATAAAGGATAGTGCTAGTTTAGAATCAACTGTGTGTAGAAGGTCCAGAAGTAGGGGTGACGCTATGCGTGAACTTTTCGGACCACAGAGAACCGGTTCCTCGGACCATGGCCGCTAGGACGACATTTTCTCATAGTGCACCGTCCTTTGTGTTTGCTGTGTGTTGCGGGTGTTTGTTGAACAGGGTTTCCTCGAGATGGAAGAGCGGTCCTTGAAGACGTTATCTGCTCCCGGTTGCCGCTCACTATCATCGTCGCGCGTTTGCCGTCTCACAGTTTACAGGGATCCGTCAAGGACATCGTCACACTCGTGGATAGATCCGGGGAGCTCAACGATGAGGTTGTCAATTTCTACATGGCGATGCTAACGGACGACTGCGGCCGGACTGCCGCTACCATGAAGACATACACCTTTAACTCCTTCGCCTCTTCACTGCTTCTGCGAGGTCCCGCAGCTGTTCTCAGATGGGCTAAAGATGCCGACCTCCTGTCTCATGACCTCGTCTTGGCACCAGTGCACAAGGACGGTGAACATTGGAGCCTTTTGGCCATTGACTTCTCTAGACGTGTTTTGGAAATCTATGATTCTTTTTCGTGTTCGTCATCCAAAGATTCCTTCTACTCCGCACTTCTGGATAAAACTGTTAAATTTTTTAACACGGTGGCAGGTGCCGCCGGTGATGGTCGCACTTTCGACCACTTCGCTCGCGAGGTCAGCGTGAAAGGTGTCCCTCGGCAGCACTACGGGGCTAGTTGTGGGGTGTTCATGTTGATGTTCGCTTCCTGTTTGGCGAGAGGTTTACGTCCACCTTTTGGTTTCTCCCATAGACACATCTCCTCTATCAGAGCTAGACTAGCTTTGGCGATTTGCGATGTTCGTAGGTAAGCGTCTATCTCTTTGTTGATCATGTAGTGTAGAAGGGTTGACCGGACGAAATTTGTTCCTTTCCATTTTTTCCGTGAGGGACTGGTGGGTGTTCTCGGTTTGGTTGAGAGCAGAACTGACTGTCATTGCCAGGAAATCTCCGGGTGAAATTGTCATGTCCCCGGCGTGTTTGTCATCGACAATATTGTTCTTTCTCATTGGATTTCAATTATCATGAACGTYCCCGTTGTTGGGGCGCCTGTTTCGTGATTGAATATCTCGCTTTCGTCATTTTGTGCCTTGTGTGGTGTGATGTTCTGCCCGGATACTCGGATGCATCCGGACTCGAACTAACTCTATGTTTTTTTGCCTCTCTCCCGAAAATCCCCCCTCATCTACACTCATCTATGCATTTTCACTTTGAATGTTGTGAGGCGTCACAAAGAACAAAATACAACACACGGGCCTTTTTATACATTTGATGGCCCGTCTGGCCCTCCGCACTGTGTGCTTTGTGATTCCGACATTGAATGTTGTCAATTCTTTGGCCCGACAAAGCTCCCCTTCTGCACGAGCATTCATACACTCGGTTCATATGCATTACCCAATACAATGAAAAATTTGAATGTGTCGAGAGGGAAAACCTAAAAGGCAACGCCAATGGCTGCTCGAATGTGACGAGATTTGAATTAAGGTGGCGTGGCTGAAAATACAATTGCATGATTGGACAAAATTGGGTGTGGTGACGGAAGGATAAATCACAAGGCGAAGCCGATTGATACTACAAAGTGACACAAACTGAATTGAGTTGGCACTCATGAACAAATAACCATTGTATGATTCGTGTACGCCTCAATTTCCGAAAAATGAATTCAAGAATCAGCTCTCTCTCTCTCTCTCTCTCTCTCTCTCTCTCTCTCTCTCTCTCTCTCTCTCTCTCTCTCTCTCTCTCTCTCTCNCTCTCTCTCTCTCTCTCTCTCTCTCTCTCTCTCTCTCTCTCTCTCTCTCTCTCTCTCTCTCTCACTCTCTCTCTCTCACACACACACACACACACCCACAGTTGTGTCTAGTGCACTCATTTGTTGTTTGCTTCGGACTTCTTCTCCCCTGTCATCTCGGATGCATCCGAACTTGGCTTACTCTCGCCTAACGAAAACCTTGCAACTCTTGTACAACTACACTTGTGGTTTTCGCGTGTTCCTCGAACATGCGTCTCCTGTGCCACATGTCGACATGAAAAGAAAATTCAGTGCGATCATCCACACTCTGTCTGTCTCTCTCTGTGTCTCTGTCTATGTCCCTGTCTCTGTCTCTATCTCCCTCTCCATCTCTCTGACGCGCTCTTTCTATCTCTGTCAGCTCTGTCTAGATCGTAGCGAAGCGACTCACAGCCGAGACACTCCGGATGGATCAGAAATGTGGTGGATGATGGTACAATGTTTSTCTCTCTCTCTCTCTCTCTCTCTCTCTCTCTCTCTCTCTCTCTCTCTCTCTCTCTCTCTCTCAGTTTCGCAAAAGATACTTCTTGAACTGTGTCCCAAAACGCACAGGGGAAGCTTCAAACTGAAGGGTCTATACAAGTTCGACACTTCGGATACGTCGTGATACGAAATGCTGTGGGTGACTATACGGTGCTTGTCTTTTCCATCTCTCAGCCCTCTGGCGTGCTAATATGTCATTTCTTGCGGGCTTCCGCTTGGTCAATCTCTTGTGATCTCGGATATATCCGAACTTCGCTTATCTGGGAAAATCACATTGACTTGCTGCTCTTCTGCAACGATCATCTGAAAAGCTTTTAAAAGCGAGGCTGATGATCTCCGCGTGTGCTCGACCCTACGCCGTCCGTGCGGCGTCTCGAGAAAATTAAGCAGTCTCTCTGAGACACTATGTCTCTTGCTCTTTCTGTCTCTCTCTCTTTTTCTATATCTCTCGCTCTTCAAATGTACACGACCATTTCTTGCGGACTTCCTTTGTCTGTCTATCTTTTGTGATGTGTATCCGAGCTTCGCTTATCTTGGAGATTCACATTACCTTGCTGCTCTCTTACAACGATCGTTTGAAATGCTTTAAAAAACGAGGCTGATGGTCTACGCGTGTGTTCGACCCTGCGTCTCCTGAAAATTAAGTACAGTCTCTCTAAGACTCTCTGTCTCTCGCTCTTTCTGTCTCTCTCTCTCTCGCTCTTTCTGTCTCTCTCTCTCTTTCTATCTCTCTCGTTCTATACATGTACACGTTCATCGGTGCAGAACTCCAACTCATTCTGGTCCTCACACTTCTAAATACAGGTCATCCTACTCCTCTAAGTCTGTGAAGAGCCACAACTCGTCTTACTCACAAACTCGAGTTTGTGTCATTATACTGTTCTGATTCGGATGAGTGGGATGCTCAACTCCAAGTGAAATTATGACACAGTGTAATATATTACTCTGTTCTGGTGTTCCACATCTGGACACAGGAGATATATGTACTGAGGCAGCAGTACATATAACACAGTGGTAGCAGATATATGTACTGACTCAGAGGCGTATAACACAGTGTATACTCTGCTATGGTGTTCCACATCTGGACACATCCGAACCACGAGAGGAGCGCAACAGATATATGTACTGATTGTGCTCCTCGCCTCAAAGCTGCTTTACTCCTTGTTCGGATGTATCCGGATCTGGAATACTACACCAGACTATACACTGTGTCATAAATTCGTTTCAAAATAGTACACACAATAATATACTATTTTAACGAATAACATGTTGTACCATGTGTAGCCTAGACTTATCGTATTAGAGGCGTGGAAAACGTCTAGAAGATCAAGCTCAGCCATCAATTCGATCGCGAGGTCCAATTCTATGCCGACATGGTGGTTAGCAAAGAGAGGGTTGATGTCATCGAGGGAGACATTCCAGTCCCCTCCAATAATCACATGGTCGATGTCAGGCAAAACTTCCATTAGATGTTCATAAAAATAATATATGTCGGTTCTTTCGGTGGGGGCATAAATGGTCATTATCGCCCATTCTTGTCCTGCCATGCATAATTTAATCCAACACCATCTCCCCCAAGGGTCAAAGTCATGGTCTGAAATATCGCCATCGAAATTCCTATATATTAGGATGGCAACCCCTCCCCTTGAACCCTAAGCAGGCGCCACACCTGGGGACCATGCCACCACACTCCCAATCTAATAATATCGTTCTCATCTAATTTCGTTTCCTGCATGCAAAGGAAATCAATCCGATTGTTATGCATCCATGACTTAATACGACTACGCTTATTACGGCACAGTGACCCCATATCACCCACTCCCTGAACATTCCATGATGCGATTTTCACATTATGCATCCACAGCGTTCCCAGCCGCTGATGACTGGCCCCAAACCGAAGGTACCAAAGATTGGGTAGGTGTGGGTGTAGATCCCGACGAACGGTTGTTAGTCTCCCACTTTTGCAAAAGGAACAAACGGAAGGCATCAGAGGTCAGCGCCCGCAATGTGGGGATTTTTTTTGAGAGCTTCCCAAAGCCGATGCATCGACAGAATCTAAGATATTAATCCTAGTAAGCTCAGGACTATTCAAGGTAGCTAACCAATTGAGGGGGATAAAGCAAACACCATGACTAATCAGCATCGAAAGCGAATCTTGTATGAGCCTGACAACTAAGATTGGATTGATTACCTGGCTTTTCGACGAAGAACTTTAGTGTCGGGACGTCTGGGATACAGTGTACCACAATGTCCGATCATTGTCACAGTTTCCTGTGGCATCGGAGGTTTTGGGATTTGTAGCATTGGAAAAATCGTTTTCGACGGAGAAATCGCCCAAGCCAGAGCAAAAATATCCTCCTGCGTCGCTGTAAAAAGCAACGGTAGAAGGAATTTAGTCCAACTTTGCCCTTCATCCTTCTTCTGCGTTAACTAGCGATGCGACCTCTTCATGGTCTTAGATGTAGAGCCTTGCTTACCATGTTCCTGGCCGTGCTGTGACGTCCAACCTCACGCCCGACACAACTTCCTGATCGGAGTGGGATGTGGGCGTGGAAGTGCGAAAAGGGGTGTGCCAAGGATTTTTGGGAAAGTGGGGGGGTGGAGTCCCAGGTCAAAACTGAGATCTCATGTGGCAAGGTTTCAGAAGCATAGGTGTAATAATGCTAAGGGACGGTGAAATTTCGGTCCGATGGCGGGTGATGTCGTGCAGCATAAGGCAGATGGCATGCGCGGCGCATCCGGGGTCGTCCGATTCGTCGACGGTTCGGGAAAGGGTTCGTCCGTGAGGGTCACGATTTCTATGGGTCGGACCTCCAGGAGCAGACGCGTGTCAATTGTCGCCGCGTGTTACGGTTAGGCTCCGTTGTCCCGAAGGATCGGCAGTTGTCGTGTCGTCCGCAATTTCTGCACGGCGTGTGGGGCCAATACGGGGCGATGGAATTCCACGGCACCACCGTGAGTTGGTGATATGGGAGGAGGAGGTGGAAGGGAGGGAAATTGGTAGCGATAACGACGAAGCCGGGGGATATGAAGTATTACGTGTTATACGTAGTTGGGTAATCGGGGCACCTCGGGTCGTTGGTTACGGCACAGTGAAAATCTCTGGCGCACAGTCGGTTCTCGGTTAGACAGGGAAATTTTGGGTATCTCTGCCTAAGATATTCTTCCTCCCAGTGCTCGAAGTACCTGGAGTCCCGTGTGTACGTCATCTTGTCATTGCGGCGTAGTGGAAGCCTTTCGCACGCATCTAACTGACAGGGGGATCTCCAAATATGGTGTCAGAAATTCCTACCAGCTCAAGTGCTTGAAAGGAGAAAAACTCCTCGCCCATCCTGATACTGGAGGTGCCAGGTTCATCAACCATCGCGAATCGCCGCGTGTGGACACGTGTAGGCCGCGCAATTCAGATCGCGCTTACACATATCCACACGAGCTGTTGGCTTGCACCCGGGCCTGTTGGCTGACGCTTACGCAAAAGTGAGAGTTTAATCCCTCATGCAAAATCGCCACGTGTCATGGATAACCACCCAATCATCTAATCATTCAACGGTCCCACAAGCAATCATTTCTGAGCATGCAAAATGTCATCATGCACATCAGACATCGCAATAACATCAGAACTCATACCATAACAACAGCGGATCGAAGTGGCACGTAATGATGATGACTGGGCAAAAACGACAAACATATCACTCCATCCGAACTCGTTCATCCCATACACACAAAAGAGGGAGGAGCGAGACGGAATGAGACATCATACAAGGACCAATATTGAAACAAAGATGTCGAAGGGAAATGAGAGCGAATCGCTCGAGCCAAAATCAAAACTTATATACAAAACTGAAGGAAAGGACAAAGAAAATTGCAAATCCACGTCCATCAACCTCAACTCTCTCTTCCTCTCTCTCTCTCTCTCTCCGATGCGGACAGTCCGTTGTCACGCACCAACCAATGAAGTCATCACCCCGCTTAGTCCTCATGCACCCGTCAGGTTCGCCCGCGCGCTACAGTCCGTCGTAGCCTCACGCGTCAACCCCTCGCATTCGGCACCAGCTCGTCGGGTCGCTCGACTCCCTCTTCAACTTACCTCTAACTCCGCTCGTGAGCCGACCCTCACCAATCTCGCTACCCCGAGCTTCCAGCAACTGGTTAAGAGAGCTATCTAATCGCGCCGCCGAAATTTATAGCGTGCATGCATGCGCGAAGAACACGGAATTGCAAGGACTTAGGAAGAGAGAAGGGAAGGGATTGCCTACGTTCTGCATGGCCAGACCGCGGCGTGGGGGACGTAGCCACTCTCCACGCATTTATTCGATCATGCAGCTCACGGGCCGACTAGACACCGCAAAGAAGAGAGAGGGCGGGAAAGACGAAGCTCAAGAAGAAAGATACAGTTACAAAAGCGCCCTGCCCAAAATTACAGTTACATGCATTGCCAAGATTAAGTGCGCCGACTAATCCGAGTTCCGTTGCAGCCACAAAAAGAAGCGCGCGAGCAAAACAAAAGCAACGCGCGACAAAAGAAATCCCGAATTCCTAAATTCCTAAATTCCTAGCTAATGCAAAAAGAACTTCAATAAAACGCAAATTCCGAAGAGAAAGTCCGAAATTTCGAGAGTCGTCAAGGCTCGACTAGAAAATTCAAAAAGACAAAACAAAATCCCTGCGCGATTTCCGCGCCTAAAACCCTACAGCCAAAACAAAAAGAGACGACGTCAACCATTATTAATCGTGCGCGCGGCGGCGCGCCACTCAACCGATCATCCTGGGACTTGCCCAGCCCTGAACCCAGCCGTCCAAAAAGAAGCGACGTAAAAAGACAAAGAAGCAAGGACACCGATGCAATTTTCCTTTAATCCCGATCTCCCGTAATTGGCCCAACCTTCCCATCTTAGGACCCCTCGTTGTCATCGCGTAGAAGATCGCACGAAATAGTAACCGCTCCTCCCTCACACCCAGCATCATGTGTCGTGCTCCTCATAAGAGTCAGTGACGTCTGTCCTCTTGGTTGGTACGTTCGTCCCTCTGCTCCCAATATTCCTTCGCCCGCCGGTAAAACACCACCTCCCATAACTCCTCCTGTGGGGCCAGCCACTCCGTCACCCCTTGGGACGAAGAGACCTGCACCACCCCCCAAGTCTCCTCCAGGGGAGAAGAGGGGATTGGACCGTGTAGTCGAGAGACGAGCTTCACGTTCATGGGCCCCTCAACCTTGGGAGCCTTGAGATCGTCGATCTTGAGTTCCCCTTGGGCGAAGTTCCCCTTGATAAGAGCCGGATCACTCTCGTACATGGCCACTAGTCGCCATCGAACTTGACAAGCTAGAGCTTGATTCAGCTTGAGGGGGAGGAGGTCTACCGTTGCCTTCACTTCATCCCCCTCCTCCACTTGCTCCATGCCGACAATTCCCTGGGCTTCGAGCTCTCCTTTGCTGATGCTGTTGACGAATTCGAGGACATTGGTCCTCAAGGTGGATGTATCGCCTGCAGCTACTACACCATGGTGTATGTGTGTTAGCCAACTTGACTTCCACCTACTGGCAACTGCCCTTGAAACATAGTGAAGGAGAGAGACTCCTTGATCCTTGGTAGAACCTCGATAGCGATGTCCAGCCGCACATTAATCAGCTGCGGCTTCGACGCGTCCTTTTCCGAAGGGTAGACTTTTCGAACTGGGCCAATAGCACGCGTTGCTGCATCTTCTCGGTAGCAATAGGCGTCAATTGGCACATCTAGACAACGGACCCATAAGTACTCTCTAGTCTCCTCTCGCCTAGCTTCCTGGATTTCAGTCTTGGTCATCCATGGCTTGAAGGCTATCGAGTGCCACCTGCATCAAGTGAAAGATATACAATATGATAATTATTATTATAATGATAATTATCATATATTGGATATCTATAATATGATCTGGATGTTTCTACCCGCGTCATCTGCTTGTTCTTCATCCAATCCGCGACTTCCCTCTCCTTAGCAACGTAGGATAAAACGTTGCTAGATTCAATGCAGACTCTACCGCACGTCACTAGCGAGTCAAATCTATCCTCAGATTCCTCCCCCATCCACACATTCTCATACACACTGATGACGTCCTCTTTAATGTTCTTAGGAAGGTTCTTAGAGCCTTCCTGGAAGATTACAGTGACTGTTCGTTCCTTCAGCCAATTCACTTTGATTTCGTCCAAGGATGGATTCGAAGTGAAGTGGGCCGAGGTGCCTTCTTCTCTCATCTCCCGTATGTCCCAGCCGGTTGGCATGATCCCGGCATCGAAACACTTGGCGAGCATGGTCCTCACCCGTTCCTCTTCCGGCCAGAAATTGGTGACTGCTGGAGGTGGAGACCTGTTTTGATGACGTTGATTCATCTTCTTCCTCTCCCTGGGGCTGTACCGCTCCACTACCACCCTCTCCCTCTGCTCCGACCATACCTACGTCTCCTATGTGTGGTTGACCTGGTGTTCCTTGATTCTGCTTGGCGTGGTCTTCCTGTGGCGTGCCTTGTTCCATGGTTCGATTTGGAAAGCTATGACTTGCTCGCACGATTTGGAGTTTAACTCTTACGATAGTTGAAGTGCAATCCACGTGAGTGAGCCGATTACAGTGTCTGAGCTGGAACACAACCACCATAGCCGGAAGACAGAGCTGCTGGCCTACGTGGGGGATAACCTAGCAACCCACTGCGTTTGCGGGTGCTTGGCGTTCAGGCCGATCGAAGCCGGCGGCGGCGGAACCGAGGGCTAAATTGCGCCTCGAAGCGGCAACCCCGTGACCTGAACGGTAGCAGCATTGTAGAACATGTGTAATATATTTTAACTATTTTTTCATTTACACAATGATTTGTTTTATTCGCTTGTGGAAGAGGACAGAGGTTTTCCCCTACCCCGGCTCGGCCCGCAGGGACCCCCGCATGACAACCCTAGACTGCATGACTGGGTACACTCTCAATTTCGTACAGGGGAAAATCCTGGCGACTGCTGTGGGTCCCTTCAAATGTTGTTAAACCACAAGACTGAGTACTTGGCCCAGCTATCGATGCCGAGCCTGGAATGCCCCTGCGCGCCGATTTTCGCCAAAGTGCCGGGGTACCGTGCCCATTTCAATTTTTTTTTGGCTGCCGCTTCCAGCCATTGTGGTCCAGTACCCCGAAGCCCTAAAGGTGCAGCGCGTTAACGGGAAAGTGCCGCGGCCTATAGCTGGGCCAAGTACTGGTGATTTAAGGGTTGTCGAGCCCCGGCCCCTGGGCCCCGGCGGGTGTCGGCTCTCTGGCCCCGGCAAAAAAAATAAAAAATAAATAAAAAAATACAGGGGGGTGCGCAGCCGCAGCCTGCACCCCCTGGGCCAAACTGCAATATTGCAGTTTTGGCCCGACCTTGGGCCCCCCCCGGGGCTACACCCCCTCCTCGTGAGCCCGGGGAAGTGAGGGCGCGGGGCCCACGGCGGGGCCCAGCAGGGTGCGGGGACGGGGTTGG
>BFEA01000206.1:1889032-1927010 GCA_003427395.1 Chara braunii | reverse complement strand
AGCACCTACCCACCGAGCCACTCCAAGCACCTACCCACCGACCCACTCCAAGTACCTACCCACCGGGCCACTTCAAGCACCTTCTTACCGAGCCACTCCAAGCACCTACCCACCGCGCCACTACAAGCACATACCCACCGCGCCACTACAAGCACCTACCGACCCCGCGACTCCAAGCACCTACCGACCGAGCCACTCCAAGCACCTACCGACCGATCCACTCCAAGCACCTACCGACCGAGCCATTCTAAGCACCTACCGACCAGACCACTCCAAGCACCTACACCCCGAGCCACTCCAAATACCGCACTTCACAACGGTCCAACCACAGTGAAGCCCATCACGAGCAGCCACGTGCACACGCGCCCGCGTTCACAGAAGCAGCCCCCTCCTCCCCCCTCCCCCTACGCGTCATCTTTTCCGTCGTCGTTGTTGTCATCATCGGGGGCCCCCGAGCCCAACCAATCTAGCTTCTTCGCATCCTCAGGCCCCGTTATGCTGGCGTCGTGCCTGAAACCAATGTTGCAGGGTGCCCATCGGGGGATGTAGTTGGGGTACTCTCCAAACGTAGCGTTCGCCTTCCCAAGCCTCTCCGTCACGGCTTTCACCGCGCGGACGATGGATCGTCGATGATCGAAGGAGCGATGCATGGACGCTGTCGAGCGCATCGGTCCGGCACCGCACGAAGCAGCACGGGACCCTCCCGGCCACGTCACGCAGGAGTTGGACTACACCATCCTCGTAAATGCACATGGAGCTTCCACAAAGCCGCTCCGGCCGAGTGCGCCAGCCATACCTCTCGCGAGCCCCTACGACAGGATAGGGCCTACGCGAGGCACAGCTTACCTCATCTTACAGGAGTTGTCACCTCCCTTCGGTGGGCGTATCCCTGCCGAGCTACCAGTCCACAGTACGAGAGCTGATCAGTTGCAATCGCAAAGGTGGACCAGCCGAGGGCGTTTCTCGTTCGTTGTAGCATAGGGGGCACGCGCGGTAGTACGCCTCTATCGGACCCGCACGCGAACCGACATCTTGGGCGGGTTGAGGTCCCAAGCACGACTCGTCGTCGGTCGACTAGGACGCCTCCCACTCACCACGCATACACCACATTATAAACACAAAAATAAGACACATACACACACACACACACACACACACACATCAAACAACGCGACAACACTCCTAGTCCCTTCAGTAGCCATCCCATAACTCTCTGATGCGGAAAATCGAATGGGCGTCGCGCGCGAAACTTAGTATAAAAAAAACCGCGCGGGCGCAGGGCTAACTCATATCGACTCGCAATGCAAGCGCACGCGGCCAGTCGCAATGATGGTGTACCATGTAGTACCCATACTCATGCGATCCTCGTTAATCTCGAGGGTCGCATTCGACACTCAAGTGTCGGCTGACACGTGCTTTGAGGATTAATCTCTCGACGCTGGACAACCGCCATGTGCGGTTGAAGACCACACACCCTCTTCTGCACCCTGTGCAGAGTGGGTGGTACACAGGTCCATCCCTGTGGCGACAGTCGTTGAGCCCCACTCCAAGCCTGGACAAGAGTCAAGGGGTTTGACTTTGACGGCTGCCACTGACTACAACGTCCAACTATATAAAATCCTAAAGAGCAAAAATAGGCTGAAGGTCCCCCTATTCCAAAAAAAATCATGACCCTAGGGTACCCTCCCCTTTTAGGTTGGTGCCAGCGGCCTATAATAATCCCAAGCATTCATGCATACGTGCGAGTCCCTCGATCCCATAACTTTTAGACGCTAGGGCGGCGAAACGTCGTGCGCAAGATTCTAATATAAAGCCGCGCGGTTATAGGTCAGTCGTATACCAACCAACGATGCCAGTCATACGTGGTAATCGCGGCTCCGGCCTCGCGATATTGAATGGCTGAAGGAATATATCGTGAGGGGTTACCCCTCACTATATTGAACGGCTGAAGAACATGTCGTTCGGCCCTCGCAACATTTTCCGCCTTCAGGGTTGGGTGTCTCGACGGGAGGAGCAAATAGGCTCTGCGCGAGGGGAAGTTCCTCCCCTGCAGAGTCTAGGGCTTGGGGTGTCTTGGACAAGGACCTTGAATCCCGGCCCAGGACCAACGTCCGACTAAGAAAACCCCCAAGAAGCAAACAAGTAAAAGGAAAGGTCTTCCCTATGCCTCTCAGTCTTAACCTCTGAGTAGGTTTTTAGCACGGGGCCCCTTAGGCCACGCAAATATTCATTCCCTATACACCCATGTATGCATATATAAGGGGGTAAGTATGTGACGATCACTTCTCACAGTCTCAGTGAGGTTCCTCACAACCATATGTATATATGTGATCGCAGACAATCAAATCCATAATCTAAGCCACAGCACATATCTGCAATCACATCAAAGAGTCAAACAACAGTCCACTCACTACACGGAGTCAACCCCAAGGTCCCCAACCATCCTCGACAGTCATACCCCTCGCTTTAGCTATGCAAGCCCCAACCTCCTGTCCAACCAACCTTAATTAAATACTCAGTACCTTTGTTAAATGACCATTCAATAAAAGTCGGGGTGAAACCTTAATGAAACAATAAACTCACCAGGGCTAAAGCCTTTTAGGTTGAGTATGAAGGGCGAGTTGGGATTGAGTCGTAGACCGACGAATCGGCAACCGACATGTTATCAGTGATAACAGAAGATGATCCTCAAGGGATCAAGCAACGATCAAGAGTACCTGTAACACATGGCAGGTCAATGTCCCAAGCTAAACCTATAAGTTCACGGAGACTAATCTTCATATCATGATCTTACCCAAATCATCCTAGTTAACTATATATAAGCCTACCTCTAAGCAAGCGCCCAGAGAAAGGTAGACTGATGACAAAATTTCCCTTATTCAGAATGGATTACCAAAATCGTCACCTATCAAAATATAATCGATCTCCTTTAAACTTGAAGGCTTTAAGGCGGAGCGAATCTTGAAACATTGCCTCAGCTCGGATTGTTCTCTGCAACTTGAAAAAATTTCGGCAGTGCTTTCCGTAGGAAAAGTGTCTTTCCATAATTTATATAAGTCCAAACATGAAAGCAGAAATAATCTTTAACTCTGGAAAAATCAAATTTTATCTAACTCCCTAAATAAGTAAAAATTTTGGCAGCACTCCCTTTAGAATGGGAGACTTCCTAGATTTATAGTAAGTCAGATATGAACTCAAAAGACAACTTGAGTTCGACTTAGATAAAATTTAACTAACTCCTTAGTTTTGCAGAAATTTCGGCAGCACTCCTTTTAGAAAAGTGTTATTCCAAAATTTATACAAGGCTAAGTCCAGAATTTGGAAGTAACTTTGACTTCTCAAAGTCTAATTTTGTTTAACTTCCTGAATTAGCAAAAAAATGGGCAGCACTTCCTTTAGAAAAGGAGGCTTTCCAAATTTTTTCTAGGTCAGATATTAAGAAAAGACAAGTTGAACTTTGACAAGTCAAAAAATGACTAACTATTTGGATTTCTAGAAATTTCGGCAGCGTTTCCCGTAGAGAAAGTAGCTTGCCAAGATTTATACAAAGCCAAGTATAAGAAAAGATCCAAGAAAAATGCGAAAATTAACCTAAGTAAAAAAAACTATCACTGAAAATTCAGGAATTGAAACTAACTCTTATCGCTCTAGCACATGACGAGCAACTAAAGCAACCACCTATCAAACTGAAACTCAGACCAAGTAGTAACCTCACTCAGTCACATGCAGGTCAAACCACAAAGGTAAGTACCCTCATTATCCCCAATTTATCTCGATAACAATAGTTTATGATCTTTCAAGGATTTAACCCTTTATACCCTGCTTACATAAGGCATAAGATCACGCCATCCAAACTTATGGAATGTGCCTAACTTAGCTGAGAATTATACACAAAACAGAAGGCATAACTACTTCTCTGTTCTTTGGGCATATGACTAGACCATTCTAGTCGCCCTGAACTGTTTAAGATATCCAAGTTATATATACCTGTCTTCCCTTTGTCTTCTAAGGCTGCATAAGACTGAACTAACTTAAGTTCAGCCTGCCCCAGCTTACCATCATTTATATTCTTAATTATACTCTCTTCAAGTTGTCATAGCCTATAGTTAGACCACCTAAACTTATAGAACGGTTTGATTAGCCCGTTCTTAAATAGAATAATAATAAAGTATAGCCAAGTTATAATCTTTGGGTTCCAACATGTGCAAGGCTTTGAGTCAGACCACCTGAACTTACAGAACAGCCTGACTCTCTGCCTGATTTGTTTCTCTCTGATCCATTATGTGTGTGGCATTGGGCTAGATCACCTGAACTTATAGAACAATCTGCTCTTTGTCAAGTTCATTCTCTTAGAATAAAAGCAGGAAGAGGCTAAGCCACCTAAACTTATAGAACAACTTAGACTTCCTCGTTCAGAATCAGATAAACAGAAGGAAACCCAAAATAAACAAGGCGACCAAGGCACCTGAACTTACAGAACCCACTTGGCCCCTGAAACAGTCAACCACAAGCAACCCTCGCAAATCAGAGCAGTCAGGCCACCTAAACTTATAGAACAGCCTGACCCTCCATGCAAACCACAACACTAGGTCTCCCCAAACTTATGGGGACATCCCAGCCTCCAGAGCAATCAAACCCCCTAAACTTATAGAAGGGTATGACGCTCTGCCTGATTTGTTTCTCTCTGATCCATTATGTGTGTGGCATTGGGCTAGATCACCTGAACTTATAGAACAATCGGTGGGTGGACTCCCCACAGAGTCTTGGTGCGGTCCTACGGGTTACAATCCCGCCTGCCGCCTTCCTCTCAGAACCAGGGGACTATACTTAGAGTAAGAAAGGTAAGAAGAGAAGGTTTCAGACTCTCAGATCCAAGGAGGGTGTTCTCAGACTCGCAGGAGAGGGCCTCGTTATCTGGATGCGCCTGAGGGGTCCGCAATGGTGGCCAAACAACAACAGCTTGGTCAAATTCTGGGTTAAACTGTTGAAGTCAAACCTCCGATGACTTTCTCAAATCGCAGCACTAATCCTTCCTTTCAAACGTCTACCTACTCCTTCCTGCAACACACCTCCACTTCCTGAGCCTGCAGTCACATGGTCCCAAACAGCCGTTCTTAAAGTAGCGCAGCAATTCATAGCAGGCCCAACCACTTGTTGTAGTAGAAAGCTCACTTGTAAATGAACAGCAAAATGCACAGCAGCGGAACGCACAATAGTCGATCAGCAATTCTGAAGCAGTCTGCAGTAGCCGCCTATACCAGCATACCAGCTCGTGGCGCTGGACTATAACGCTCAGACACAAAGCGTTTGCAACTGGCCAAAGTACCAGAAGCCCCGGTGCACATACAGCAGCAGCTTGATAGGAAGATAGCGGACATGACAATCCTTGCTCTGTGGCAGCAGTAAGTAAGTACTTGAAAACCTTGACCCCAGAGTGCACCAGGTAGAGTGGTTGCCCTGGGGTATATAATGTGACAGAGGAAACGATCCTCACCCGTCTGAGGAACAACACCCACAACCTTGACAGAGAATCCGACCAGCAGGCTTACAGGCACTGACCACTGCGACGGGGGCTAACCAGGATGCCAAGTCGAACCCGTACTGACAAGCCGCCCCTCAGTGCTCAGTCAACCATGTGCAAAACGAGGGTGAATCGGCTGCTAGGCTGCGGGCAGATACACCTCCCAGCATATGCAGCGCACCGGCCAACCAGTAACTCTCCACCCTACGGCTGGCCTCATGCTGCTTCCTCCGATAGGATGGGCAACACACCAACCACCAGGTAAGCCTCCAACCTCGTTGTCACTCCTCCGTTATCTCAGTCCGCAAGCAAGGGCGTCGGCTGACAGGTAAATCCCAAACTCCTCGACTGTCCTCCCATTATTCGCCGACCCCTTGAGGTAAGCCGCCCGCAGTCTCCAGGTAAATATTCGAGCTGACGGTCGTCCCCTATCGCTACGCTTGAAGGTATCACTTCCGCCGGATCACACCTGCTTCATACGCAGTCGCTCCTAGTAGCGAAAGCACCTGTCCAATACCACGGCCAGGTTCAGTCGCACGATAACCAACTCAACAGGCGCAACCCCGAAACACCATCCCGCCAAATCTATACAGCCAACACAAAATCTGTCGGAGCCATCACGTTCGTATCAGACGAAAACCTCTGAAACACATTCCTCCTCCCTCGATTGAGCAAGATATCATCGTCTTCTTTCCTGCCATAGCCGACTCCCGACAACTCCGCACGCATCTTCCTCTACTAACCTCTCCCCCTACTAACTCTCGTCCTATTGTGATCGCAAACTCGGGATCGCCAACGCTCAAAGTCCCCCGTTAGAATCTCCTCTCTTCCCGAACTTACTCTGAGATGAGCGCGGTATCCTCGTTTTCTCCTCCTTCCCGCTATATCCATTATCCCGACACCTCCGTGCAGTGCTTTCTTCCTCGAACTTCTAATCTACTAACCTATCACTCAAACTAACACCATAGTTGTATTCGCACGGCCCTAAAACCCAAGTCTAGCATCTTTCCTCGACCATTTACGTCGAAGAACGGGCGATCTATCTCTTTTATGCCCCGCCCGTCTCTCACCATCTCCGTTTTCGACCGCACAAGGTGCAAGACCCCCGCTAGGTTCATCCACCCTCGGTCTGCCCGTCACCCCCTACCATCCTCGTCGGCTTCGTCCCCTCCTTACTCCTTCGCCCCCTCTCTTTTCCGTTGTGGTCGACTACGAGGACCACACGGCAACCCGATAGCGCACCGCGCCCCATGGAGTACGTATAGGGAAGGCAGAAAAAGCAGAACAATAGATTGTTCTCCGTGGACTTATAGGTTTAGCTTGGGGCATTGACCTGCCGTGTGTTACAAGTCCTCTTGATCGAATGACTTTTCATAGCGGCGGGCGCCTCACAGCGTTTTCGAAGGTCGTTCGACCCCCCCTTTTCTTGACCTTTTCGCATGCGCCCATTCCTTTTTACGTCCGGATTCATTCCCAGACTTACGAGTGTCAACCCTGCGCAGTGGCCAAGCTGGCCACGCTAGTCTTCTCTGTATCGTTCCTATTTTATCGGATGTCCCGAAGGACAACTTAATCAGCCCATGACTTCGGGCCTCACAGGGCCAAACCTGGTTTGGCAGGCATGGACACTGCCTCCTAATTCAGGGCGCCCCGTGCGAGCTTTGTGTGGCAGGCCCCCCGTGCGAGCTTTGTGTGGCAAACCCCCTGGCAGTAGTAGCAATTTATTCGAGAAAAAAAAAAAAAAAAAAAGTCATAAAATTTAAAACCCAACCTCAAAATATAAAAACCAATACTTTATGGGGACCGGGGCGCGGAGCTTGCCACAGCTCTCTCCTCGGCCTCGCGATGCGGGCCTGCGACCGGACTTTCCCGGCAAAACTAAGGGGGATAGTCCCGCGGGACCCTCAACCCCTCAGCCCTTCCAGCGTTCTGCTGCCCTCTCGCCGTCGCCCGCTAGCCTTGAACCTCGTACCTCCGCCTTACCAGTCCAGTACTGTAACCAATAGGGCTAGGCCCAAGCTTGGCACCAGCAAGCGCGGACACCTATACAAAGTGGTACCCCGCGGTGCTCATGGTCAAGATACTGCCCAGGCCATTCTTTTCTGACCTCATTTGCACCCACGGCCCCTAAGTGTCTGCGTTGTCGAGCGCATCGGTCCGGCACCCCACGTGGCAGCGTGGGACCCTCTCGGTCGTGTCACGCAGGAGTTGGACCAACCTCGTCACGAACGCACAAATGAAGCTTGCTTAGGCCGCTCCTGCCGAGTGCGCCAGCCATACCTCTCGCGAGCCCCTACGACAGGATAGGGTCTATGCGAGGCACAACTTACCTCCACCTTACGGGAGTTGTCACCTCCCTTTGGTGGGCGTATCCCCGCCGAGCTACCAGTCCACAGTACGAAAGCTAATCAGTTGCAATCGCAGAGGTGGACCAGCCGAGGGCGTTTCTCGTTCGCCGTAGCATAGGGGGTACGCGCGAAAATACGCCTATCGGACTCACACGCGAACCAACATCTTGGGGGGCTGAGATCCCAAGCATGACTTGTCGTCGGTCGACTAGGACGCATCTCATACACCACGCGCACACCACTCTACGAACACAAAAATAAAACACACACACACACCCATACAACACGGCACAACACAAACAACGTGACACCACTCTTAGCCCCTCGGTAGCCAACCCATAACTTTCCGATGCGAAAATCGGATGGGCATCGCGCGCGAGACTTAGTATAAAACCGCGCGGACGCAGGGCTAACATCACATCGACTCGCAATGCAAGCATACACAAGCAGTCGCAATGATGACGTACCATGTAGTACCCATACTCATGCGGTCCTCGTTAATTTCGAGGGTCGCATTCGAAACTCAAGTGTCGACTGGCACGCGCCTTGAGGGTTAATCTCTCGACGCTGGACAACCGCCAAGCGCGGTTGAAGACCACACACCCTCTTCTGCACTCTGCGCAGAGTGGGGCAAATAGGCTCTGCACGGGGGCAGATTCCTTCCCAGCAGAGTATAGGGCTTGGGATGTCTTGGACAAGGACCTTGAATCCCGGCCCAGAATCAACGTCCAACCATAAAATCTCTAAGAAGCAAAGGATAAAAGAGGATCTCCCTTTTTTTTTTTCTCAGACCATAATCTGACTAACTCTTGCGCACGATCACAATAAGTTGCGCGCATGCCCAAGGCATATACAAATACATATATAAGGTTTGTTTATATAGGACGATCACCTCTCACAATCACAGTGGGGCTCATTTCAGCCGTATACGTATGTAATCGCAGACAGTCACATCCTGAGTCCGAACCACAAACATACCTGCAATCACATCAAAGATTCAACAAGAAGTCCACGCACTACATGGGGTCAACTTCAACCATTCCTTGCACTCATACACCTCGCCTTAGTCATACAAGCCTTACTCGTGCAACTCTTAAATAAATACTCAGTACTTTTGTTGGATGACATTCAATAAAGTTCAGGTGAAAACACAACAAAACAGTTCAATCACAAGGCTAAAGCCTTTAGGTTGAGTGGCGGGAGTGAATTAGAGTTGAATCGTAAACCAACGAATCAGCAACCGACCTGTTATCAATGATAACAGAAGATGATCCTTGCGGATCAAGCTGAAACTAGTCCAAATCCTGAATCAAACGGTCCAGAGGACCTGTAACACAAGGCATGTCAATCCCCAGGCTAAACCTTTAAGTCCATGGAGAATAATCCCCATGTCATGATCTCACTCAGATCATCCTGATTAACTAAGTCTAAGTCTACCTTTAAGCAGTGCCCAAAGCAAAGGTAGACTCTGGCATAATCTCCCCTGTACAGGCTGTACAGGGTAGATCGCCAGGATCGCCACCTGTCAAAATATAATCTAACTCTTCTAAACCAAGAAAATTTCGGCAGCGCTTCCCGTAGGGAAAGTGCCTTTTCAGAATTTATATCAGCCTGAATATGAAAGCAAAAATGGTCTTTGAGTTTTCAAAGTTCAATTTTGTCCAACTCCCTGATTTAGCAAAAATTTGGGCAGCACTCCCTTTAGAAAGGGAGACTTTCCAGATTTTTACTAAGCCATATATGAACTTTAGACAGATTGAACTTTGAAAAGTCAAAATTTGACAAACTCCTTGGATTTGCAGAAATTTTGGCAGCGCTTCCCGTAGAGCAAGTAGCTTACCAAAATTTATACAAAACCAAGTATAACAATTGATCTCGGGAAATGCAAAAATGAATCTAAGTAAAATAAACTTAGCTCAGAAAATACAGAAATTGAACTAACTCCTATCGCTCTAGTGCGTGGCGAGCCTCTAAAGCAACTACCTGTCAAACTGAAACTCAGACCAAGTAGTAGCCTCACTCAGTCACAAGCAGGCCAAACCACAAAGGTAAGCACTCTCGCCACCCCAAGGTCAATTTAACAGACAATAGTTCATAGTCCTTCAATGCTTTAACCCTTTACACCCAGTTTACATAAGGCATAAAGTCAAGCCATCCAATCTTATGGAGCATGCTTGACTCAACCATTAAGTATACACGAACAGGTTGCACCACTACTTCTCTCTTCTTTTGGGCATGTGACTAAGACGTTCATCTTACAAGCAAGGCTTGATCACCCTGAACTGTTTAATATCCAGATTATATATATATATATCTTAGCTTTGTGTTCAAGCACTGGGCGTAGGACTGAGCCGTTCATCTTAGAAACAAGGCCTAGTCTGCCCAAGGTTACCTTTAGTTATATTCTTAATTATACTCTCTTCATTTCATGATAAGCTATAGTCAAACCGTCCAATCTTATGGAACTCGTGCCTGACTAGCCTGTTCATAGATAGGATAGTATAACATATAGTCAAATTTCTACCCTCTTGGTTCGAGCATGTGCGAGGCATTGGGCCAGACTATCCAATCTTATGGAACATATCTGGTCCTTTGCCAGGTTCATTTCTCTCTGATCCAACCGTGTGCGGCATGAGTCCAAAGCCATCCAATCTTATGGACATGCCTTGCCCTCAGCGAGAATTATCCCCTCAGAATAAAACAGGAAGGGACTGGGCCGTCCAATCTTATGGACTTGCTCAGACCTCCTCTCTCAGAAACAAATAAAACAGAATAAACCCCAACTAAACAAGGCAACCAAGCCCTCCAATCTTATGGTACAGGCTTGGCTCCTGAAAAGTCAACCATAGTCACGCCCTCACAGTTCAGAGCAATCAGACCATCCAATCTCATGAAACTTGTCCAATTCTCCATGCAGCCCAAAGAAACAAAACACAGCGGACAGACCATCTAATCTTATGGAACATGCCTGACCCCATAGGACCCTGCCAACCTCAAGCAAAACCACCTTTCACCCACCCTTCCCCCAGATGCAGCCCCCTTTTGTTCACAATCTGCCTTTAGGCGATCAACAAAACTGAAACTGAAATCACACGCGCATTCCTTTACTTAGTCTGACTTATGTCCCGAAAGTCAAACTAAAGTCAAAGTAGGGGTACACGCAACACACTTAGCCAACCATAGAAAGATGTACAGATAGGGGTTACTCTTGGGTATATAAAGGGGAAGCAATGATTACCTCTCAGTTCCCTGCCTCCTGAACTCCTCAGTTCCGGCAGGGCTCCCGCAATCGGTGGGGCGAACCTCCCACAGAGGTCTCGGCGCGGATAACGGGTTGTAATCCCGCCTATCGCCTTCCACTCAGAACCAACAGACTAGACTTAGACTTAGAAGAGTAAAAGAAGATAATTTTAGACTCTCAGATCCAAGGGAGGTGCACTCAGACTCGCAGGAGAGGGTCTTGGTATCTTGATTCGCCTGAGGGCCCCGCAATGATGGCCAAAACCCGCAGCCTTCAGTCAACCGGAAGTCAAACCTGAAATCTCCCTGTCGGACCACTCCCCGTTGGCGACCCTCTTAATCGCAGCAACACCTCCCCTCTTTTACAGCCGTCTGTCCCCCGTCCCATGCCAGCCGGCTAGGCGTTAATAGTAGCCTACCCTGCCACGCAACATTCGGGCATAATAACGGTCAGCTATAACAAGCATGATTCCTGGCAACAACAACCAGAACCAGCAAACCACAACAATCTGCAGCAACGGAAGAAAAATAGCAACCGTCAGCCAAACATACCGATATCCCTCATTGGCGCCTCTCAATCACCCACCCCGGTAGACAGCAAGCGTGCCCAGCAACAAAGCATAATAGCTATGGAGTATGGCAAGTGGGGACGACAATATGTTGTATATACAGCTTTACACCGCCACGAGCATGGCCAACTACACAGCAGCTTAACACTGCTAATCGCCGATTCCTTGAGGGCTGTCAGAATCTCAGCAGTATCCCCTCCTCTTCGTTATAGCATGCGGCAGGTTTGCTTACCGAGGCCAACGGCCCTTCTATCAATGCGCGAATCCACGGTCCCCTCAACCGGCCTGTTGCGGCTTGCCCCTTCACTCCCTGAGTTCCAAAGGGATGGGTACAACCTTGGCCAGATACGCTTTCCAATTTATAGGCCGGCTCGCTATACTCAGGCCCACAGGTATGTCACCATGCCCTGCTGTCTTCCTCCGTTATCTCAGTTCGCAAGCAAGCGCATCGGCCAACAGGTAAGTCTCGAACTCCTCGAATGTCCTCCTATTACTCGCCGGCCCGTGGAGGTAAGCCGCCCGCAGCTTGTAGCTAAGTATCCAGGCTGGTGGTCGTCCCCTGTTACTGCGCTCGAAGCATCAACCCCGCAGTCGGTCTCCCACTGTCACCGGGGGTACACGAGCCCACCCGAATGAATCTCTCCCTAAGACATGGCCGGGTGCACGAACTGTCGTGCGAATATCCGCAGGGCCGAGCGAGGGAGATTCTCCTACCGGCAGGCGGAGCGGTGCACCAGCTGACGGGTAAGCCTCTAAGTGCCCAACCACCTTCTCTCCACCTCTAACGACGAATAAAACCGAATGAACGTTCCGCTATAACACAGGCGGATACATTCCCCCCCGACAACTTCCCACCATAGACTAGGCAAAAATCGAATGAATCTACCGCCAGAAGACGGTTAGATTCAATCACCCGTCATACCCACGGTCTCACGCACTCCGTGCAGGTCGTCTCCCTCGTAGCACTAAACTATCTCTTCTCTATTAGATTTAAGTCTGCTAATCGATCCGCAATGCCCAAAAATCTCAAATTCGCATCTCTCCTTACTCGTTTCTTCCAAGAGTAGGGGGAGATCTTCACTCTCTTTCCGCCACATTCACTCTCCGCGCACTGTTTTCTCTCACTAACTTTTAGCATGCTAACTTACTGCTAAAACTAACATCAGAATCCAAAGCGCCCTACTCTAAAACTCTGCCTTGGTCCCTACCTTGCTCGAATCCACCAAGGATCGAGCGATATCCAAATCTCTTACTCTCACCACCTTCCCTCTGTCTCTGAATGCACTTGGGCCAGATCCCGCCCAGGTTCATTTATTCGTTTCCTCCCTCCATTTTTCGGCGCAGCCCAAAACTCGCCTAACTCACAACTCATTAACTCTTTCTCCAATCTAACTCCACGGTCACACTCGCCCCGGCCTAAATCCCCCACTCAAATCCCCTTCCCGGTTGTTTTCACTAGAAATCGACCAACACTCTCGATTTTTCTTCATTTTCTCTTCTTCGTCCGCCAATGCCCCGACGCACCCCATTTCTCAACTAACTTTTCTTTTACTAATCCTTGTTTAAATCTAACTTCGAATTCAGATTTGCCTAACCCTCAAACCCCTATCTCCGTCTTTATCTCGCTCGATTATGTCAAGAATCGAGTATTATCTGATCTTTCCTGCCCCCTAATTTTCCCCTCCGCCATAACTTCACGCAGCAGCCTTTTCAGCTAACTCTTTTTTTTTCTTCTAATCTCTTACTAAATCTAACTACAGATTCAGATTCGCCATAGTCTAAAGCCCCAGTCTCAACTCCTACCTTGCTCGATTCCATTGGGAATCGAGCACCTCGCTCGTCACAGGCTGCGCCCAGCCTACTCACTGCCATCTCCGTTTCCTCCGAATGAACCCGGCGCGGAAACACGCCCAGGTTCATTCCCTCTATCATCTCTCTATTCCTCCTTGTTGCTGCCCGTCGCCCGCTGTAGCGCTCTGCCCGCCTTCGCTTACTGCTGCTATCGCAGCGCCCGGCCTTACCTGTTCGTCGGTCCCCGCCTCTCCACTCTGCCCACTGCGCCTGTACCTGGCCTCCAACCCCGTCCCGATTCATCCTTCGTCCCTCACCGTCTTCACCCCCCTGGTCCCCGACATTGCGCCCTCCCACTCGCCAGCTTAGCGCTAGTAACTGCGCTGCTCCCGTATCTCAGTCCCAGTGTGGCTGAGATCCTGGGAAGACTGCGGAGGACTCAACTACCTCGGCGCAGCCACCCTCCGCCTCTATACTCGAATCCGACAGCCGACCAGCACATCGGTATAGCCACACCCCCTCCCCTTGGGTCCGGCCAGGTCGGGCGGGATCGGCCACTACCTTGGGCCATTAGCGGCCGCCCACAGATAGACAAAGAAAATGGAAGCGAGGGCGCGGACCTACTGCAGGTCCGAAACACGGCTCCAGACGGAGCAGTCTTAATGCAGACCTCTAGTGGTAGTAGCAACCTACAGATGAGAACTTTAAACCCCCACCCCCGTGGCGAAGGGTTCCGGGCAAAACCAGGCCACACCGCAGCCCTGCCTTGGCACCCCAGCCGCTACCCCGGCGTAGTTCACCATCAATGGGGCCTTGGGGGGGGTAGGCTCAACCCAAACCTTTCACCTTAGACGTCGGGGGCGGCCCGTGTCACCATCGGTCGCGGCTCCACAGGGCTACTCGGAATACTCTCCAAAGCCCCTTCTACCTCAGGCTACCGACGCTCCCCAAGTGGGAAGTGCGGGAGGCCACGACCACGGACCCCTCCAAGGCGGCGTGTGCCCAAGGTCCTCAATTGCCGTGATGGCCACCAAATCCGGTGTTGCGTCCAAACCAACGGGACGCCGGGGCAAGGATAAATAATATTACGGTCGTTTAAACAATAAACTACCCAGAAAATCCTAATCCTCAGAATATACAAACTCGGGGAGAGTAAAAATGTTAGCACCCTCCTGGCACTGCCGGCGGCAATCCAGGGGGAATAGTCCCGCCAGGCCCCCAACCCCTCGGTCCCTTCACGCCACTCTGATATCCCTGCGTCGCCGCCGCTCGGTCTCGATCCCTGAATCTCCCAGATGAAAGTCAGACGCCGTAACTAATAGCATTAGGCCCAAGTCTAGGTCTAGCACTGGCGGACACCTAAATAAACAAGCACTGTGCGACGCGCCAAGCTACCGGAAAGCCTTCATAAGTCACATTGTTGTCGATGTCGTCCTCCGTACGTACGCACAGATCACAGACAAGCACATCAATCAGCGAGACATAATCTTTTTAATCCCTGTTTAATCAGCAGAGAAATTCTGGCCGACGATCACGCCGACTCTTCAGCCATCAACAAATAAGAAGATCACGTGCGCCATAAAAAATCCGCGCCCCCCCACACTCTCTATTCTAGTCAACCATCCAGCCATCGTAACGCATAGACGCAACTGCGCCTCACACAAAATACTTAAACTTTTAAACTTAGGCTATCTCCTGTCACTTGCAAAAACCAGGGCGGATACCCTTATAAGGGTATTCGTGCCAACATCTTACCGGACCATATTAAGCGACGTCCCCGTCGCTTCGCCAAATCATAAGTTATAAATCCATCCACACTCCAAGTGCTGACGAAAATGGGACCAATCCGATTAGCCGACAAACACAGAGTAGAGGCCTCCATCAAACCATGCCTCCACAACTATATGCTGCCAGGTTTTTAACCCGGACCCTCACTGCCCAGGCATTAGGACGCTGACAGCATAAGTTCCAAAGACCTTCCCAATCATCCTCTCCCCGGTCCTAGACAACGTTCGGCTTCTCGTTGGGTGTCCCTAGTCCTGGCCAAAACGAGGGACCCGAGCCCTAACCGAGACCTTTGAAGGCACTCTCGCCTTCCTTCTCAGAAAATCTCTCGCGTATATATGTATACATAATATCCACTCACCTCTTTCTGCAGTCTAGTACAAAAAGGTCGGGTCTCCATCTTGGCTCACCATAGCCTGGCTGATCGGACAAGGACTACGGCCCACCCCGTTGTTATTTTAGCGGCAGTACCCTCGTTGGTTACGCAACGATAGGTTTTCTCCTGATAAGCATTCAATCAGGATTTCCCAAAAAATTTCAATCTTTACTGCCCCACGGAGTAATTTCCCTGGGGCGGGCAACTCCCCTTAAACTCTTACTTCGCGGTCCCGCAGCCAGATTGTGCCGGCTAGCAGCCATCCACTGGGGTTGCGCCCTAGAGGTGCTAATCTTTACCGCTTAGCTTGGTATTCCTCTAATATGTCCCAGAACTAGCACAAGTGGTCAGACGGAGCGTCGCAAAACCAATCACGGACCCACTGCGAGATTACACAGGGGTCTGAAGGCATTTACCAGCTCTCCCGCGAAAGGCATAACATCCTTCGCACAATCACAACAAAATCACCGCAAGGTCCACAAGGCCGTGACCCCTGACTTGATCAGAGCCAGCAGCCACCCATCCCGAGACATCTCTCGCCCAACACTCTTCTGCGACTTTTTCAAACATCTCAAGCAAACATGGTCCCTTTTCGTCAGACTTTATCAACTCAAACACTGCTTACCATGCCCTTAAATCCATTAACCACCTTTCACACGAAAGAGGATTCTCTCAATAGGTCTCCCAGTCGTCCCTTTCTTCTTAGGATGAGCTATCACACGACCCTTTTTAAAACACCCCCCTCTTTGAAGATGAGTCTTCCGATAAATAACATCACCACCTTCCTTAATCTGAGGGGGGTTCAATCATAGAACAACTCAACCATAGAACAACTCAAACTGAGAGGCCTACTTATGGGTCCTCTCCACAACTCAACCACGAACCACTCAAACTGAGGGGCCTGCTTGTGGGCCCTCTTCGCAACTCAACCGTAAAACATTCGACATGGTAAGTATTCGAGTCTCAGAGACTCGCAAAACCCCTTAGGATTCTCACACCTTTGTCACACAACACACTGCACTGACTCTCCTTATACTCGGCCCTCGCACCCGCCCGTGGGCAGATCGCACGAGTATACCGGAGAGTAGACAGTTCATATTCATTCATTCTCACAAAATCCACACAAAATCACCATTCATCAGGATAAAGTCCACACATGTGAGAGTGATTGTGATCGTCATATACAAAAGACAGTCTTGGATAAGGCCTCAACTTAATATATACACAGGGGTACAATACCCCAACTCAAACGCGAGCCAAATGTCTCGGATCACATATATACACTCGGAGTTGAACAATCTCAACTCAAATCGTCAATGATATTATACAAGAACAAATGCGGTCTCCCTGACCAAAGCTATAGCTAAAACAATTTGATAACGACGTAGCCATACTTCTCAATGCGAGGGACCCAAGTAATCCAAGACATATTTAGATATCCAAAGAAAGGTAAGGCTAGAAGTAGCCCATACACCAGTCCTGTAACTCCCTCTCTAGGCTAGATGGTCTATCTTCCCCACGCTGAGGTTTCTTCCCAAACCTCTCCTACCTCGCACACCTATACCTCTATCTAGGCCTAGGCACGACGTAGGTCCGATATCTTCTTCTCTTGATCAATAGGCCTAATGAAACAGATCCCTACTTCGTAACAATGCCTTCAGGGTCACTCCTTGCCCTATCTACTTGAGACATCCCAATGACATGATGTGGGGCAGACCTAACATTTCCCACCTATACAGTTGTTCTATATGGGTCTCTCCTGCCTACAACTCAGGCCACCTTACCGGACCATCATTACGAAAATCCCTTCCCTCTGCAGCAACTATATAATTGGGATTTCTCGCTTATACTTACGGTCTACTTAAACTTCCAGGCCCTTCTCCCACAAACTCTTTCTCTTTACGACTACTTTCCCGAGGCCGTGCTCGATGTTGCATCTCGCTGCAAAACCTCCTTCCGTGTTCCCTCTGGGATATTTGGGTCGATATACTTCCCGGCCCTGTCGAAAACGCCTCCCTCAATATTAGTCCTTATCAGACCGCTTGCCTCATCGGCCCTTCGTTCTCGACAAAACTTCATTATGTTTTCTCCCCAACCCACTTTCTTCCCCCCAAAGCCACCTTTGTCGCCATCGCGTTCCCCTTTTTCGCGCCCCTCATCCCTACAACTCTTTTCAACTTTTCGCTTTTGACCCCTTCCGCCGGCCACTCGGCCTTGTGCCCCTTGGGGTATCGGCGGCTGCAATGACCTCATACACAAGGCTGACTGACACTGGACTACAGGAGACCTGGGTGGCATCATATCCATTTGTGGGCCCAACCAACTGCCTCGTACACAGGGCAGATATGGATTATATATAGGTCTTTGCCCTACTTGACCGCATGACTCCCACTGCTCGGACAGTGCCTGCTCAATCGACGGGGGTCTCTCTTGTGCTACTCTGCCTTCCACCTCTTGCGGCGTGGCCCCCACCTGTCGTGAGCACTGCCCGTTTCCGGTACCCTGACCTTCTTGGACCTGATTCCTCGCCTTCCACTGAGCCTTTGACAACTTGGGAGGTTCAGGTTTTCCCCCTTCTTCCATCACTCCCTTTTCCTTACTTCCCTGAGCGGTACGACCAGTCTTTCCCCAACGGTCACACATCGCCTTTGCCCTGTGCTCTGACCACCACTCATTCCTTTGGCTCTCCCGTCCCGCAGCTGCGGATGCCTCCACGTTAATGAGCCCCCTCTTCGGATCAGGCGCAATAACAGGCAGGGCCATACTAGCCTCCTGCTCCTCCGTCATTTCAATGAATCCCTCGCCTCCGTCCCTTTCCGGGGCGCAGGTTCGTCCCTCCGAGGTTCCTTTGTGATGGAGTAACTTTTGATGAACTCCCCTTCTCTCTATCTCACTTCGCTCAGTCGGCCCACTCGATGCTCCCGCAGAGGCCTTCCTTTTGTCATCCTTAGCCTCTTCCAGCCGTGCCAACCTTTCTTCCAATACCCCTACTTGTCTTTGTAGACCAGTTAACTTTGCCTACGATGGTGCGCCCGCAACCGGTGGCACAGAGCATTCCCCACGTTGGCCTTTTATTCTATCTTCTGGGAATCTTAGCCTTAAGGAACGCTCCAATTCATCCCACGTTTTCGACTTCTGCTTGAGGGTATACACCTCCTCACTTAATCTTTCATAAACGAACAAAGGGAACATGCACCACATCGCTTTCTTGTCTCATGTCTTCATAAGGCTAAAATCCTGAAGGTCACGTAGGAAGCCAGACAAGTTCCTTCCTTGGAACCACAAAGCACGGAGGTCTGGAGGCATCGACTCTTGCAGTGCCTTGCCAACAACACCTTCATCTGGCACGAATTCCTCCAACGCAGGATCTTGGCGAAGCCGCTCTCTTCTGCCATGATGCTGACAGCAGCCTGTTACGCACAGCGGACACTAGATCATCAAAAAGTGATTCAAGTAAGCCCAAGCAGACATAGGCAAACTGCTAACACTTAAATCACGCTATCTACCCTTTTACTCATGCAATTAGGCCTCAACCCCTAGTTACCTTGACGCTTACCTTTATAATTACATCAATGGGTAGATAGACGACCCCGGCCAAGTCAAGAGAAGCGCATTTAGTGGAAAGAGAAGGCATTCCCTATCGGCCTACTGCTGCCCGAACCTTCTCCCAGTCCTCATCCCCTTCATCTGGATCATGAGTACTGGCATATACGTCAACTATGCTGGTCATGCTCCCAAGCCACTGACTAGGGGGTAAAAACCTTTGGTCCAGATACAATTTATACACCAGCTCGCACGTATATCGCTCATACCCCCACTCCCGTGTCCTCAAAGCGGCGTCCGCTGCTGCCCCTATCCTCGCCTGTCCACCAAAACTCTTCTCTAAGAGAAACTCAGGCAGGGTGATTTGCAGTGGAGCAGATGGAAGCGCGAACTCTCCAGCGCACCTAACCTCTACGCGGTTTAGTACTTGTTCCTCCCCGCCACGGGACACTTCCCTCGCCCACTTTGCCGCAGCCACCTCGGCTACCCTCAGAGGCCTAGCAAGCAGGTTTCCATGTCCAAGCGCCAACTCTATCCCATGCTCGATCCAAAAGGCGGTTGAGGCGTACAGGGTCACCATTACAATTGCGCATTCCCGCTCATCATCAAACCCAGACTCGATCCAGACAAAAATGTCCGTGCCCATCGACATGCCCTACCATGAAGAGATGTACTCTCCTGCTCTGACCCGCCTGGGTAAAGACACCTCGAGCCCTCCCTCTCTCTCAATTGGCCTGAGCATACGCGGGTCTTCCCGTGCATGAGACATCCTGAGTTGCCTTTGCTTTGTCTGGGTTCTGTCCATCACAAAAAAAACGTCCAGCATACGCCTTCCGTTATCGATCGACATCGCGTTCCAACATTTCTACTCTTTTTAAGGAGCAACCCAAACACATAGACTTAATACCCAATCGTAAGTTAATCATTGGGCTAGGAAACACTCATACAAGTCCTGACAGACTAAATTGTTCAGATACATACTCAGGCGCATAGCCCACGTAAATACTTCTGATAGGGGTAGTCACTAAATAATATAATCATTAAGCCCATAGCCCCATACAATCCGACATCAGGACGACTTACTCAGACACTATCTGGCATATACGGGCGAGCTCAACATATAACTCAAGAACAACGCCTTTAGATGAGAATACTCTCAAGTCCTTAACTCCAACCCCATAGAGTCAAGCGGATGATCCAAGCCTGAAAAGGCTCGCACGAAAGTCTAATATCGCCTATACCCCTCCACCCTATCAGAAGTAAGCAAAATAATGTAGGTGTTAGCTCCTTCACTGTTACTCCTCCTGCCAATACCCTCCTTTAACAACAAGAGTACCATGCAAGCCTACTACTCCCCGTAGTCCTTTCTATCGGGGGTCTTACCACGGTGCTCACTGCATCTCTTTACTGCCTATACGCCTAATTTCAAACATACCAGGCGGAGCAAGCCTCAGACTTTTATGGCTATACAACTCGAGCAACTGCTTAGAACCCAAATTCTAGGATCCCCACTCATACTCATACAGACTCTTAATATCCTTAGCCTAACTTTCCTCGAAGTCCCTTGACGACTCCTAACATCCAACAACTACCACACTTAGCTTTGTTGATACCGCCTCATCCTACCTTAGTTGTATCAAACATATCAATCATCGCCCAAACCCATCAACTATCGAGGTTAGAAGAGGTATCCACTCCAACTATCGTCATACTAGTCAAAGTACGCAAGTGCATAGTCAAAGTACGTGCGCGCATAGTCAGCGTACGTGGGCGCATAGTCAAAGCTTACCCCTTTTCGCACCACCCTTACTGCACCGAACAGAACCAACTCGCACAATCAACCCACACTCACTTTCTATCCAACACCTTCAATCGATTAACCATAAAAAATCAACAAAAACCTCTCGTTTTGCCTAGTTCTCACAATCCCATACCCGGATGTCGTTCCACCAGGGACAACGGTATGTGACCGTTATCCCCGGCAACGGTGCCACTTGTCGAGCGCATCAGTCCGGCACCGCACGTGGCAGCGTGGGACCCTCTCGGCCGCGTCACGCAGGAGTTGGACCAACCTCGTCACAAACGCACAAATGGAGCTTCCTTAAGCTGCTCCGGCCGAGTGCGTCAGCCATACCTCTCGTGAGCCCCTACGACAGGATAAGGCCTACGCGAGGCACAACTTACCTCCACCTTACGGGAGTTGTCACCTCCCTTCGGTGGGCGTATCCCCGCCGAGCTACCAGTCCACAGTACGAAAGTTAATCAGTTGCAATCGCAGAGGTGGACCAGCCGAGGGCGTTTCTCGTTCGCTGTAGCATAGGGGGTACATGTGGTAATACGCCTATAAGACTCACACGCGAACCGACATCTTGGGGGGCTAAGGTCCCAAGCGCGACTCGTCGTCGGTCGACTAGAACGCATCCCACACACCACGCGCACACCACTCTACGAACACAAAAATAAAACACACACACACACCCATACAACACGGCACAACACAAACAACGCGACACTGCTCCTAGCCCCTCGGTAGCCAACTCATAACTTTCCGATGCGGAAATCGGATGGGCGTCGCGCGCGAGACTTAATATAAAACCGCGCGGACGCAGGGCTAACTCATATCGACTCGCAATGCAAGCATACGCAAGCAGTCGCAATGATGGTGTTCCATGTAGTACCCATACTCATGCGGTCCTCGTTAATCTCGAGGGTCACATTCGACACTCAAATGTCGGCTGACTCGCGCCTTGAGGGTTAATCTCTTGACGCTGGACAACCGCCAAGCGCGGTTGAAGACCACACACCTGTGCAGAGTGGGGCAAATAGGCTTTGCACGGGGGCAAATTCCTTCCCAGAAGAGTCTAGGGCTTGGGATGTCCTGGACAAGGGACCTTGAATCCCGGCCCAGTACCAACGTCCGACCATAAAAATCTCTAAGAAGCAAAGGATAAAAGGGGATCTCCCTTTTTTTTTTTTTCTCAGGCCATAATCTGGCTAACTCTTGCGCACGATCACAATAAGCTGCGTGCATGCCCAAGGCACATACAAATACAAACAGGCATTTCGTTAAAATTGACATTTTTTACTATTTTACGAAATTGAACTTCCAAAAAGCACAGTATTTTTTGACATTTTTTTGCACCGAGCACATTAGACCATTGATGGTCCGGCGTCCTACCATCTGATATGCCTTAAATTTTTTTTATTTTTTTTTTTACCCTCGGATGTATTTTGACGGTACTTTACGATGAGATACCTCAGATAGTCCGGAGTCCCCAGGACGCCGGACCATCAATGGTCCGATGTCGTGGACACAAAAACACACTAAAAAACTCAGTCTTTTCTTGGATACCCAATTTCGTGAAAATAGTAAAAAATGTCAATTTTAACGAAATGCTAGTTTACATACATAAGGTTTGTTTATATAGGACGATCACCTCTCACAGTCACAGTGGGGCTCTTTTCAGCCGTATATGTATGTAATCGCAGGCAGTCACATCCTGAGTCCGAACCACAAACATACCTTCAATCGCATCAAAGATTCAACAAAAAGTCAACGCACTACACGGGGTCAACTTCAACCATTCCTTGCACTCAAACGCCTCGCTTTAGCCATACAAGCCTCACCCGTGCAACTCTTAAATAAATACTCCGTACTTTTGTTGGATGACCATTCAATAAAGTCCGGGTGAAAACACAACAAAACAGTTCAATCACAAGGCTAAAGCCTTTAGGTTGAGTGGCAGGAGTGAATTGGAGTTGAATCGTAAACCGACGAATCGGCAACCGACCTGTTATCAATGATAACAGAAGATGATCCTTGCGGATCAAGCTGAAACTAGTTCAAGTCCTGAATCAAACGGTTCAGAGGATCTGTAACACAAGACATGTCAATCTCCATGCTAAACCTATAAGTCCAAGAAGAATAATCCCCATATCACGATCTCACTCAGATCATCCTGATTAACTAAGCCTAAGTCTACCTTTAAGCAGTGCCCAAAGCAAAGGTAGACCCTGGCATAATCTCCCCTATACAGGGTAGATCACCAGGATCGCCACGTGCCCAAAGCAAAGGTAGACCCTAGAGGACTTTCTCAAGACGGTGGAAGATAGGTGGCACGTTCCTCAGGAGGCCCAAAAGGCCACTGACGCGATCTTGACACTGCACACGCATCAGTTCAAGTCAGTAAGAAAGACCACTGACGTTGTAGAGCGTCTGATCTGTGTCCCTAGGGTGCGCTATGACCCCCAGGTCTTACTCACCTCCTACCTGAGATGCTTTCCCATGCCTCTCAGGAATCAGTTGGCAGGTGAGGCGAACATCAATATGCACAACTTTCCCTCGTTCAGGAAGAAGGCCCTAGACCTTGAGGCAAAATATAGGGCATGGATATAATCCCACGACGGATGGAAGGAAAAAGACACTGCCTCCCAACTGGAAGGCGAAGGGTCGCATAATGTTTGTCGATAACGATGGTTCAACCATCGAGTTAGATGACAACTTCCAGGAGGGAGTAGGTTCAGAGGTTCGCAACGTAAAGGCTTCAACGGGTGGAGTAGTCGCTGCCGTAGCACAGAAAGATAAGGCGACCGGTAGACGCCGTGGAGGTTCCCGGCTAAGGAGTCAAGTTCACCCCAATGGTCCTTCATGGGAGAAAGCGGGTCTCACAGAGGACGTGTGGAGAGACCGGTACACACGGCAGGCTTGTATCCGTGGTGACCAATATCGCCATAACCATTCAAGTGTCAAAACAAGAAGGTGACCGAGAAGACCCCGCCTACGATGGGGCAGGTGTTGGGATCCTCCACTCCCGTTGGTAGCAATGTGGCTAGCACTTCTGGCACTGCTCCGGGAAACACGTCATGCCAGTAGGAATAGTAGTTGTTCCTACTAGGGTCGAGGTGGTGAACACACCCTCACCATCTCGAGAGATAGCCCAAGCTACTGACTCCAGTGTCGTCCCGCAAACACGTTCAGACCCATCGAGCCTCTGTTCGATGAATGCGTTCGAGTCCTTAGAGGAGCTAGAGGAGGAGTGGTTTAGATCAGATCCGCTAGCTTCTTGGACGACATTGGTCAAAGTCCCTAAGAGTGAGATGTTCGTCAGCGAGGTGGTAACTGGCGGCCGCAAGGCCGGGGCCTATTATGACACTTGCTCGACACGAAACTTCATTAGTCGTGCGTGCGTTGAGAGGCTGCGTTTACAGTGACAAGTGCAGCGCCTGAGTCGACATAAGGAGTCGACCTGTGCCAACAAACAGCGCATGGTAGTCAATGACTACCTCCAGAATGTTGAGTGTTGTTTCCCGTACGCAGGAGGGGAATTGAGACATCATGTCTCGTTCCTAGTAAGCAACTCCCCATGGATATCTTGTTTGGCATGTACTACCTCTCTGTGGCACAACCCCAGTTTGACTAGAACCGAAAAGTGGTCAAGCACAAAATGTCGCCGGAGATAGAGGGAGTAGTTGCTAAATACCCTGATCTATTTGAAGAGCCAACAGGGGTTGTTGAGAGGGAGGTCATCCACGCAATAGAGATTATCCTAGGGTCTAGTATTTAAAAGGGTAGGATCTATCAGATGTCTTCATGCGAGCTTGATGAGCTTCGCCAACAACTCAAGGAACTCGTAGAAAAGGGTTGGATCCGGCCGAGTGTTTCTCCTTATGGGTCTCCAATCGTATTTGTACCCAAGAAGAAGGAAGGAACACTTCGGATGTGCATTGATTATAGGGGACTCAATGCCATCACTGTCAAGAACAGAGAGGCCCTACCGCACATCGATGACTTGCTAGATAGAGTGCAAGGGTGTCGGTTTTTCAGTAAGATAGATCTGAAGTCCGGGTACCATCAAATTGCAATCCCGCCCGAAGATCAATACAAAATCGCATTTCAGACCAGGTACGGTCTGTACGAGTTTGTGGTGATGCCTTTAGGCCTTTGCAATGCTCCTGGCACTTTTCAACACGCTATGAATCAGATATTGCATGACTACTTGGACAAGTTTGTCATCGAGTACCCGTGTACCTCGATGACATACTTATTTTTAGTAAGACTGTCGAGGAGCATGTTGCTCACTTGGACAAAGTCCTTAGTCTTCTGCGACAACACAAGTTCAAGATCAACGGTGAGAAGTGCGAGTTTGATCGCACCCGTGTCTTGTACTTGGGTCATGAGATTTTCGCGGAGGGATTAAAGCCCGATGACGCGAATGTGGCCATCATTCGTGACTGGACGCGTCCTCAGTCTGTGACTGAGATGAGGTATTTCTTAGGGATGAGCAACTACTATCGCAACTTCGTGAAGAACTATAGCATAGTTGCCGCCCCTTTGCCTGATCTATCTCGCCTTGACACCCCATGAGATGATGAGAGTGGATAGACAAATGCGAGGCTGCTTTCAGACATCTGAAGCATGCGTTGACGCATCATAAGGTCTTGAAACCTTCTAATCCTGACAAGCCATTTACAATAACTATGGATGCTAGCCAATATGGCATAGCCGCCGTACTTGCACAGCAGGAAAGAAATTGAGGCCAGTGGAGTACATGTCCAAAAAGATGCCCTCTCAAAAGTTGGCTAAGTCCACCTATGAGAAGGAGCTCTATGCGATCTACAAGGCACTCACCCATTGGAGACACTATCTCCTTGGGAGGTTCTTCTGCGTCAGGACTGATCATCAGACCTTGAAGTGGATGAGAACCCAACCTGTGCTCTCCGACGCTTTGAAGCGTTGGATTCAAGTCACAGAGCAGTATGACTTCGAGCCCCAGTACGTCAAGGGCGAGTACAACAAGGTTGCTGATGCGCTATCGCGTAGACCTGATTTCTCAGGTGCGCTGATTATTGAGTTCGATCTTACGGACGATGTTACTCGCTCTTTAGTGGAAGCCTATCGCGAGGATCAGTTCATGTCTGAGATCATACGCAAACTTAGGCGAAGGATTCTGCCGAGTTTGAGTTGGTCAATGGTTTGCTATTCCTTGAGAAGGCAGGGAATAAACGATTGTGTGTCTCAAATAGAGAGTTGTTGCGTAGTTTATTTTTAGGTGAGTGTCATGATGCCACCGGCCATTTTGGATATAAAAAGACAGTAGCCAATCTGCTGCAGAGGTTTTGGTGGCCCTCGATGATGCGAGATGCCCAGCTGTACGTGGAGCCTACTGTTAGAGAGACAAGGCACGTACTCAGGCTCCTCTTGGGCTCCTGAAGCCCCTTTCGATTCTGGAAAGGCCCGGTGAGAGCTTGTCCATGGACTTCATGGATACGCTGGTCACCAGCAGGAGCGGAATGAGACATCTTCATTACCGTGGATAGGTTCGGTAAGTATGCTAGGTTAATTGCCATGCCAGAAACAGCGAAGACTGAGTACTTGATCAGATTGTTCAAGGACAATTGGGTCAGAGATTTTGGTTTGCCTAAGTCAATCGTGAGTGACAGGGATGTTAGATTCACCAGTGAATTGTGGAAGGCTGCTGCTGCGAAACAGGAAACACAGCTGCAGATGACTTCGGGTAATCACCCCGAGGCCAATGGCCAGGCTGAACAATTGAATCGCGCTGTCCAACAACTGTTGTGGCATTACATCAAGCCCAATCAGGTCGACTGGGGCGAGAAGCTTGCTCTCATCGCCAATCTGTATAACAATGATGTGCACAGCGCCACCGAAGTAAGCCCTGACAGTCGGTTACTGACCTTCAAACCTAGGCTGCCTCTAGACTTCTTACTACCTGAAAAGCAGTCAACTGCTGCACCCGGTACTTTAAAATTTGCATACCGATATGAGCAGAAGATGAAGAAGGCAGTGGGACAAATGCAGAAAGCTCAGGCGGCAATGATAGAATTTGAGAACAAACATCGTCGCCCGTCTACATTTCAGGTTGGGGACAGAGTCTGGGTTAAGTCCTCAAAATTGGGACAGGAGCACGAGATTTCCCGCAAGCTCATGCCTCAGTACTTTGGGCCATGGGAGGTCTTAGACATTATCAGGACTGATCCGGATGGACCGTCTTTTGTAATCCGGATCCCTGGTCATCTCCGCGCTTATCCTGTCTTTCACACCTCTAAGCTTGCACCTTCCAAGGAAACTGATCAGTTTCCCTCTCGTCGCTCAATGCTGCCCCCAACCATGGATGGAGAGGTCGACATCGATGACATCGTTGACCACAAACCGACAAGCAGGGGACGTCCTCCGAAACCGAAGCTGCAACACCGGGTTCGGTTCAGACATCACATGGATCCAAAGGAGGATCGATGGTTTACCAGGGAGGAACTGATGCAGACCGCTCCTCAGGTTGTTGCCCAATATGAAAGTCTTTGCAGAAGGGAAAGCGCCAGATTATCGAAGACTGAACTTCTCAGAGGACTATCAAAGTTATGGAGGGAATGCGAAGCCAAGGCCCCGATGAGCCCTTTTTTGGCTCTGATTGCAAGACGCCGGCCGCCCTAAGTGAAGGCAGGCTCGACGAGGGCCTGGGGGCCCCTATTTCGGTCACCGCGCAACAGTGGAAAATTCAGGCAGTTGCGCAGCGCCAGTTGGTTGAAGAGCACCCAGGCCCAGGCCGCCTGTTTGCATGTATGGAAGGCAGGCCCTGGGCTGGATATGGGATATGGGCCACAGGCCGAGGACAGTTTGGCACAAGTAACCACCACAGGCCCTGGGCCTGATTCGTTTGGACTGGGCCTCAGCCTACCGGGCCCTACCGGAAGCTTCTTTGGACAGGCCCAGCGCAGCAGCAGGCTGGCCACTTCCATATAGCAAAGGGCCTGCCTCCGCATTGGACATTCGGGTGCTGGCTGCACGCTGCGCAAGCGCTGATGCTGGCTAGCGCTCACGGGCGAGCTGGAAGGAGCAGGCAGCCATAACCGAGCTGCGCTGCTGTGAGCTGGGTGAGGCGCAGGGTGGTCCTTGGGTGCATGTGACATCTGTGTGTTGGGGAACGAGGTTGTGAGTAAAGCGAGAGACATACCTGGTGCTGGAAGCGTGCGGCATTGGCCACCATCTGCTCGTACTTCGGGAGAGCTGTTGTCGTCATCTTCGGCATTGTAGTCTAGGCTAGGATCTGCCATCTGTAGTCTGGGTGCCGAGCGCCAGATAGGATATCAACATTGGTTCTTCGTTGATGATGATGATGAGACTATTCCAGCATTGTCAATTACGAGCTTTTGGTGTGCTCTTATTTGGTGAAACTCGTTATGCAATTCTGCTGTTGGTTCGAGGTCACGACTATCTGGTCTTATGTGTATGACGCTGTTTGATTGCTGAAGTTCGCTATTGCTCATCTTCCTTGCACTTGGCAAAATGCCTCGAAAATTTATATGCATGGACCGCATGTCATATAGAACTCACAAAAAAACAATCAACCAAAAAAACAATTTTTAGGCCCCAAAATAATTTTTGGCGGGGGCCAAACGCCTTGAGGTTTGGACCCCGAACGCCCGAACGTTCGGCCTGGTAACCTATATAGTCAAACAGAGCTGCCCGTAAACCGTAGGCAGAGAGGGAGAAGAGGACAACAAACGAGGGGCTGTGGCAAACTGTTTCGTCGGAGTTTCACTGACTCATCAGGAGGCTGAACCCTCAACAGTCTGCAGAATCCCCTAACTGATTACACTAATTGATAATCCACCTTAATATATATATGACAATAAACCAATCATTGAATTCAGAACAAGAGCATTGGTGCAGAAGGTCGCACACAAGGGGCACAGCACAAAGTCAGAAACTGACAGACACATAATACACTCTCATCAGTGCAACAATGCAATTCCACAGACATGATAAAAAGAACTGAAACAGGCAGGATAGTGCATTCATAGTTGATACAGACTCCCACTTGGATCGACCGGGGTCAGCTTGGAAAGCATATCGCGCTGCTTTCTTGAATTAGTCCGCCCTTCTCTTGTCTCTGCAGCTTCATTGAGAAACCGTGCGCTATTTGCTGCGCGACGCTCAGGGCCAAATACCTCAGAGCTAGCCAGCAAGATTAATTCTTCTCATTGGTTGTTGCATCGACATTTTCCTAATGTTTCGCAGTCAACCGACCCAAAGCAACACTCACTCATATCAGTGAACGGACCCAAAGCAACACTCACTCATAGCAATCAACCGACACAAAGCAACACTCATAGCAGTTCCTAATGTTCCGCAGTCAACCGACCCAAAGCAACACTCACTCATAGCAGTCAATCAGTCAACCAACACAACGCAACACTCACGCATAGCAGTCAAGATTAATTCTTCTCATTGGCTGTTGCATTGACATTTTCCTAATGTTTAGCAGTCAACCGACGCAAAGCAACACTCACTCGTAGGTCAGTCAACCGACACAAAGCAACACTCATAGTGTGGTTGACTCATTTCCCGGTGTGAGATATGTAGAGTCAAGTCAACCACAGAAAGTGGAAAACTCATATCTCTGTGTGAGTCAGAGATACATAGCAGTCAAGCACGCAAAGTTATATGCGAGTTTTTATTCTCCTTCACAGCCTCCCAAAGACATTCTGCTCCTCTACCTAGATCCCCAGGCTATAAACTAAATGACCATGGCAAAAAAAAAAAAAAAAAAACATATCGACGGAGTTGTTTGGCACCTTGTCATCTCTCGATTCTGTGCAATGCAAGAAGCAGTATTGGCCGGTCGACTGACTGTGGCAAGCACACAGGAATGCTGTCGTCTTCTCCGAACACAATGCACCACGAACATGAATGCAATTCAATGCATACAAGCTACTTTTCCGGTTAGATGCAGTCTATAGGGGAAGCCGCATTGCATTCGGGGAAAGCCTTGGAAGGTCATCCAAGCGTGTCATCCTGAAAAATGGTCTGAGTCAAGCTGTGGAACTTCCTCCTCAGTATCTCTAGGCTGACTGACTCGTACATAGTCTGTGGTGGTGAGATCAGGCCATTTCAGACTATCATTCGAACTGTGTCATCCTAAAAAATGATTTAAAATCGTAGTCTACAGACTCGTACGTAGTCCGTGGTAGTGAGATCGGACCAAAACTCCCTGCACAAAGCTCGAAGACCCGACTTGACAGCAGAGGCGGATACGCTGGGTAAGCAAGGTCTACTGTTGCAGGAGGCACAGGACGCAGAGGCGGATACGCAGGGTTCAGCCTAACACACCAAAACCGAAGACATGCGACAAGGAAAGAGTATAAGCTCTCTGTTTTTTAGCCCGTGAGTGGCTTCCGTAAAAATTCTGCTTTTGAGCCCGCCTGTGGCTGCTTTCCTTGCAGATATGCTCTCTTGAGAGGCATACCCCGTCTTGCAAAAGACTGCGCGTGAGCCACAAGGAGAGAATATAACCTATGTCCGACTCGAGCATGACAACTGGGATGATGTAAAATGATGGGAACGTGTTCGGTTCCATGACCTTTGGCCGGGGCGAACTTGACAGTGCACCTACCTGCCACCAGCCCGCTTGAGAAAGAAAAAAGCACCTTTCGCATTTCTAATTGTCGTTCTTGCTTCTTTTTTTCGCATTCGCGGTGACAGGAGAACAAATTCGATGTCACCACAGGTTGCCAATTTCAAATACACATACGCCAACAACAATACTGCAGATGCAGATTTTTCAAAAATATTCACACCACCTTCTAGCATATAACTCCGTCTTTCGTCTTCCGCCGACCACCACCAGCATCATGATGTTCCCCTGGTCAAGTACAAAACGGCATAAATGTTACAACTTACAAAGAGAATTCACCGAGCGCAGCAGCAGCATAATTCCTACTGATCGGCAGAGCAATGGCACCTGCTCGCCTGAAGTCTAAATGGTGGTGGTCTTTTTTCCTTTCCACTGTTTCCAGACTCTCCTTCGGTCAAAAAGAAAGTATTGCACTTTGAGAATCATGGCGAATGTCAGGCAAGCCAGCAGAGATGCTGAATTGAGCCACCACTACAACTGCCACCATCTTCATCCGAAACGCCGAAAGGTGAAAACACTGGGAACTCATCCTCCCCGCTATTCAGCCCTCCGTAAATTTAGCTGTATCACAGCTTCAACTCTCACGGCTGCCCATCATCACACACCTTGCTTTATCGCATCGCACCATGTAATTCCTGCATGCATGTCAATGGCGGAGCTGCACTTCACTCTCGCAGCCTGCAAATGGCAGACTCTGAGCCGCAAGCCGCAAAGCGGCAAAGGTGATCTTGGGCTCCGATTCATCTCAGCCGAGGATTGGTAACAGCAGAGAGTGCATATCTCTCACAGCCGGCCAAGGGCGGCCACACACGCCCAACAAGCTTTACATCATCGCTGCAAGAATCAATCAACTGCTCGAATTTTTGCAACGCAGACGTGCAAAGTCTGTGGCACAGGCTTTGCTATGCCACAGCGAATTTTGGCCAGCTACCAAACCTCCGGCTGCTGTGTCGTGTGACCGGCCGACACACCACAGACACTAGATATGTACACTGCACTATTTACAGACATGGTCTCGGACAAAACAGATTACCCAGCAGTTGCAGACTTCCAGCTGAAAAGGAAAGGCAGAGAGGGTGAGAAATTACTACATTACGGCTCAAAAGCTGAGTTTTTTACAAGACAGGGTGCCTGCCTCTCAAGAGAGCACATCTGCAAGGAAAAAAGCCACTCACGGGCAGTCTGTACTGACTCTGTAGTGATACAAACAACCCGGACGCTGCACCGAGATGCAACAATCAATCTTTCAATAGTGCCTGCTGAGTCTGATGATCTGAACCGTTGATAGACAACAGCCACTGACATCAGTGATATCGGCGATGGGCGATGGGTGATCCCACCGAAAACTGGTAAAAAAAGTTAAGAAAAAAGGCACTCCTGATGGTAGAAACACATACCAAGAAATAGCTGACAACATGATCGCAAAATGCTGAGGAAGAGCTCTCGGATGACTCGCTGAACTTGGATCAAATGTGCGGTGATGGCCACGCCTGACTGGTGTCAATCATTCAGTCCCTTGGCCCATGTGGCAATGGCACTCCCTCGGTGGAAATTCATCGGCATAGCACTAGTAGTTTAGCATAGACTATGCTCTCCGGTATAATCAGAAGTCTGACCACACAGTTCTTTGAACATACAGGTCTCTGCTCACCGATGGCTGCAATTGGCGACCACCCATCTGCACCCTCTCTGCGCGTGTCCGCCTGCTCGAATGCCCCCTCTGAGACCTTGCCCCACAAAATAGGGATGGCTCCCGACGGGGTTCCCACCAGCCGTTGTGAACGCACGGCAGGCCACCTCCACGCCTTCTCTCTGCTCGACTCTTTGACTGTCTGTCTGTTTTTGCATGTATGCCCAGTCTGTGAAAAATCTCGCCCCCAACGTTCTTCCATCTGTTATTCCCCAAAGCTTGTGGCTTTGCTACGAGCATTGTCACTAGGGATCACGAAAGCACCGACGGTCAGGTGCACACGAACACAGAGGAACATAAATCCCTTGCTCTGCATCTCCCAAGGAAGACCAGTCCCAAACTACCACATTTGCTCACATAAAAGCTATAAGAAAAAAACACACAGGTATGGCATGTCTGGCAATGTCAGCGCTAGCCAATCAAGCAGAAAAAGACTTAATTGAAGACAAAACATTGGCCTCATTGATCTCCCAACCCCCTTACGGAAAGCTGTGGCTTTATGCAAGCTGTGGAAAGATGTATGACACAAATTGTCGAACGAACCTCCTATGAACATCTGGCATCGGATATCCATGATTCTCATCGCCGGTCCATAGCATAGAAAAAAGAAACAAAAAACTGCGGTCCTCGGACCGATACGAAAAACCTCCACTCCACGGCACGCAAAGAAAAATCTACGGTTTCCACTTCGGATTCCGACAGCAGTGCAAATCCGCTACCCAAGCAGTGCACTCTGCCGCCCCTCACACCCACCCCCCTCTCCTGTACACAAACCTAATATGCTAACTTTTCCCATCTGAAATCACTCGCGTCTGCATGCCAACGGACTCTGACAGAGACTTTTGCAATCACAATTCAACAGCAATGCAATCCCAATGGAATTACCCTTCCTCGTTGGCAGCCTCTGGATGGTAGTGTAGCATCTCCACGTAAACTTTTTCTCTGAGAACCTCCTCTTTGAGATCTTCCTCCTCAAACTCGAACTCGAACAGGGTGGGCGCTGTTGGCTCCAGTGCTGGGTCATGAAGCATGGCCAGGTACGGGTGCTCGAGCGCTTCCTGCACAGTTATCCGGCGGCGAGGATCGAACACCAGCATCCGGTCAATGAGGTTGATGGCTAACGCATTGGATCGGGGAAAAAGGCGGGCAATGGACACTCGGGAAGTGAACGGGAGCGAACGAATGTAGCTCCTCGCCTTCTGGCTTGAGATGAAGTGAAGATCTTCCTCGCTCGGCGAGCCAATCATGCCGATAATTAGTTTCAACTGATGGATGTAATCTTTACCCGGGAACAGCGGCTTTCTGCCAAGGAGCTCAGCAAAAATGCAGCCAACAGACCAAACATCAATAGCGCTGGTGTACTCTTCGCAAGAGAGCAGCAGCTCTGGCGCCCGATACCAGCGAGTAACAACATACTCGGTCATGAACCCTTTCTCACTGCCTGTCCTCGCAAGACCGAAGTCGCATATCTTCAGGTCGCAGGTGGCATTCAAGAGAATATTGCTTGGTTTCAGATCCCTGTGCAGCACATTTGCAGAGTGCACGTACTTCAAACCCCGGAGGAGCTTTTGTGCACCAAGACAACAACAACAACAATTCATTGCCCAACATCCACCCCAGTCAGCAAGCGAGCTTTCAGCTTTCACCCCACAAATCGTGGCAGAGTGACCATACTCGATAACCCACGGGAGCATTGGCAAATGCAATCCAAGAGGCGAACTACGGGAATTGAACCCGCTTTAGACAGACTCGGCTCACCGAGGCAAATAACAGCAATCGAACCAGTGTTAGACAAGCGCAAAGCGGCGTGCCTGCAGAAGCAGGAAAATATACAGTAAGGCCAACGGCCCGCCAGTCACTTTGCCAGACAATAGCTTATTTTAATATTTTGTTATGCAATTTTTTATTTTTTATTTTTACCCTAAAAGAATGAGCCAACTGATTGGCAAACATCCATTTCAGTCAGCAACTGTAAGTTCTATCCCCCCCACACACCGCACGCTGCAGTCAGCTTGCAGAGTGCATACACTGCCTACACTGCACTTGCTTCACATGACACAGCAACCGACAAAACCAATGCATCACCGACTCATCTGACATCCCTCAATTCAGCAATTTCGCTCGCACAGTACATAATACACTGCCTACACTGCACTTGCTTCACATGACACAGCAACCGACAAAACCAATGCCTCACCGATTCATCTGACATCCCTCAATTCAGCAATTTCACTCGTCGGATTCAAATTTCAAACTAAGGTTTGCATCTCAACAGCTTACGGGTGTACCAACTGAGCTAGGATTCACCGGTTATCCTTTGCTGTCAGCAAGTGGACTTTTCATTCCCCACAAGGCATGCATGAGCTTGCAGCTTTGCACACTTCTCCACATTTTTGCACAAGACAACCAAGCACCCTTACGGCTGCCGTCACAACACCTCACAGTGCTGACACAGAGAAACATTGAGTGACAGACTTTCACCAGGCTTTCATAGGCTCATCACAAGAATATCCCACTCTGCCATGAGCACAGCAGGAAGCCACGCCCTTCATATCATCGTGAACACATCATGACGCCAAAACATTCCTGCCAAGAGCACATAGGTTCGTTCTCCCTGAGTGACCCTACAAACCACACACCTGAAACCAGAGTAGTTTGACACGAGTATCGTAGGTAAAATCATACTAAAATGTGATGAATGTGCTACGATTGCTATCCCACCGAATGCATAAAAGCACGTGTTTGTGCTTTGCCACTGCCTGCCAACATTTACTCAGTAGCAGTAGGAATGCGAAACGGGAAGAAACAGAACAGCAAAAGTGCAAACGAGGAACATAAGAAGCAGGCGTACATGTCCTTCAGGACATTCGTTAAAATTGGAACGATACAGAGAAGATTAGCATGGCCCCTGCGCAAGGATGACATGCATAAATCGAGAAATGGTCAAAAAAAAAAAAAAAAAACAGGAAGAAGCAGGCGTACGAGCCACATGAACGCAGAAAAATATGGCAACCGTCGAAAAAGAGATTACAATCTGGGGCACTCGACATGATCAGTGGTTGAGCAGGAGATGCCCGAACACTGCGAACAGCCATTTGATCCAATGGTCATCCTGCTGCCATTGCTCGGAAACGGGAAGAGAGAGAGAGAGAGAAGAGGTGTAAAAACCAAATGAACACAGAAAAAAATGGCACTGTCGAAAAAATCATTACAACCTGCAGCACTCAACATGTTCTTTGGTTGAGCAGAAGATGCCCCAACAGCCATTTGATCCAATGGTCATCCTCCTGCCGTTGCTCGGGAGTGTGAGGCTTCTAAGATTGAAATAAGGCCACATTGCAAGCGTACGAAGGTCCAATTTTTCCAGCCTTTCAAATAAGAAAAAAGGTTAAAGCCTTTCAAGCATACTTGCAACCGCACGAGCCGCACATTCGTGCCGAGTTCTGTGCGGAGTTCCGTGCGGGGGGTGCCTGTGCGGAATCGTGCAGGTTTTTTATTTTTATTATTATTATTTTTATTTTTTTTGGGAGGGGGAACAGGGAGGGGTATGACAGGAAGATGGGGATATGGAAGGAGAGGGGGATATGGAGAGGAGGAGGAGGTGGTGGACGAGGAGGACGACGAGGACAGCGAGGACGACAAGGAGGAGGAGTCGAGATGGGGGAGGAGAGATGGACGGAGGGAAAAGAGGAAGGGCAGGAGGAGGAGGACGAGGAGGAGGAGGAGACATGGACGGCGAGGAAGGGGAGGACACGAGGAAGGGAAGGAGACGAGGAGGCATGGAAGATGAGGAAGTACGAGGAGGAGGAGACAAAACCATGGAAGGGCGGGAGGAGGAGGACGAACAGGAGGAGGAGGAGGAGGAGGAGGAGGAGACAAAAAGGAGAAGGGAGGAGGAGACATGGAGGCTGAGGAAGGGGAGTAGGAGCAAGGTGAGCAGTACTCCTGTAAAATTTTTTTTCATCTCGCTTATAGTTTTGGCGGGGGGCCTCAAATGCAACGTTTCAACCCCGGCCTTTTATTTTTTTTCCGAGGGGGGTGACAGGTCGTTCTCCGCACACGCCGTGCGCCGCACGTAGGGAACCGCCCGCATGATGTGCGCTTGCATGTATGCTTTCAAGTGAAAAAATAGTTAAAAGCCTTTCAAAAAAAAAAAGGGGGTTAAAAAAAAAAAAATGTAGGTCCAGTCTTTTTTACAGGAGATCCACTGGGCCAAATTGACAAGCAGGATGCCATAGCAAATCAGGTGGTTGAAACAGGAAATATTCAAGACACAGCAAGACCTTCAGTAAAATGGGATAATACTGCTGCTATCGCGTGCTAAGGTTTTCTAGCGTTTCTCTTTCCACTTTCCATCACCCGTGGGACTCCGGCCTATCAAAGGATAGAAGAGAAGGCACTAATGCGAAGTTCTGAATCTTAATCATGTGGGGAATACCGCGTTGTAAGCCATCTGCAAAAATTGCATATACGGTTCGAACTTCGAAGCGCATGCCATGCAGGCATGTAAAGAGCAAGAGTACTGGTGAAAGGCAGAGGAGACCACGAGGAGCTCGACAGGTAGGGAAGACAGAAAGGTTGGGTTGGACGTACACACCTCGGAGGGTTGTGAAGTGCAGGCTAAAATTTAAAAGGCCGACCGCCTTGAAATGCCATTGCCACAGTCACACTCCCCAGGTAATCCTGAAGTCGCTACATCATAACAATCCGCTAATTTGTAGGCCTGTGACCAGCAGACGATCGGGGCCCTCCAATTCTTCGCACCGCGACGATCCCAATCGCCCGCTGATCGTTTTTGCTTAGAAGTTGAACCGTCGCACAGCACGGCACCAGTGCCGGTGCCACACAAGACCCACATGCCAGCGGCGGTGCCACGCACGGTACCAAGCCCGTACGGCAACGCAAGTACCACCGCACATTAGCTGGCCAGCACCAGTACTGGGCACAGCACCGGGGCAGTCCGCATATAGTAACAAACTCCATGGGTACGCGGCACTGCCCCGGTGGGTCGACTGGACGCCGGATTGCTCTACATTCAATTCATTATGTCTCGACGCCGGAGCAGATGATGTCGACTGCAGTCCAACTAGATGTTCTAAGCAACTACATTACGACTCGACGCCGGAGCAGACAATGTCAACTGCAGTCCAACTAGATGTTCTGAGCAACTACTCTACGACATTGTCGACTGGACTCAGACTCGACACTCAAAGCTACTCAACGACGTTGCCGAATGGACTTTGCACTACTCTACGTTACTCAAAGCTCGTCTCCACGCATTCTACACACAGACACACAAACACACTTTCCTCTCTCTCTCTCTCTCTCACACACACACACACACACACACACACACACACACACACACACACACACACACACACACACACACACACAGAGAATGTTGTTCCTAAGCTTTTGCCGTGCTTGAGATTGGGCTGTGCATCGGGAAGGGCTCTGCATCGAGAAGGTTTGACGCTGAGGCTTGGGCTGTGCATTCAAGCACGCCAACATGACTGAAGGTGAGTTAATTCCTGTTTTCATATCTTCATTTCTGCTGCTTTATTTGTGTGTGTGTGTGTGTGTGTGTAATTCCTGTTTTCATATCTTCATTTCTGCTGCTTTATTTGTGTGTGTGTGTGTGTGTGTGTGTGTGTGTGTGTGTGTGTGTGTGTGTGTGTGT
>BFEA01000206.1:1874371-1885014 GCA_003427395.1 Chara braunii | reverse complement strand
ACGGGCCTCTCTCTCTCTCTCTCTCTCTCTCTCTCTCTCTCTCTCTCACACACACACACACACACACACTAACACGGGCAACGACAGGTGAGCACACCCAATCCACAAAGTCGATGTGCGCTCCTGCTGGAGATCGTGAGCGAAATCCCCATGGGCCCCCACTGTGCAGCGAACATGAGAAGTCCAGCGACAATCTCCCGTAGCTCCTGTCTCCCTCACCTTCATGGGCTGACCCTGACAACGGTGTCAGGGCAGGAGACCCCCACAAAAACCTCCATATCGAAGATCACGGGGCATAACCCCCGATCGGTCTCATCAGGTATGGTGCAGCATCCAGATCCCACCCACCGATGGCCCCCGCATATCACTCTCTCCTTCCTCCATCGAACTAGGAATCTTCCTGACAGAAGCCAAGTGAGACCAGCAGTGACCAGGAGCATGTCACGGCTCCTCAGCATGCCCCCCTAACACCCCCGTGTTCTTCCCTTTGCCGCCATGGTCAAGCCAGCGCCAAGTTTTGGCAGTCAAAGCAGACAGATTTTGTCGGCCCCGTTAGTGAGTCCCCAACACCCGAACGCCACCACTGAGGCGACGCGTCACCGCAGCGCCAATGCGTGCCTCACAGCCCCTCATTCATAAACTCGTAGCAGAGGTGACGAGTTGAAGTTCCGAACATCAGAAAAAGAAAGCATGAAGATGATAAGGATTGGGAGAAAGGGTCAGAAATTTAAAGGGGGTGATCAAAGGCATCGAGGGTGTGGTGATCGTAGAAAGCAAGTAAAGACAGAAGCATAAGAAGAGGGAGGGCAAGAGCAAGAAGTGAGGGTAAGGGAAGGGGAAGAATGACAAAGGAAAACAATAACAGCGTTTCGGTTCGAAAAACAAATCTAAGATCTAAGATCGGTTCGAATGACTCCATCATGCATGGATTCAAATTTCAAAATTTCACAAAGGAGTTTTGGATGGGCATGGATACTTTATATAGGGTGAAGTAGGAGACAGCAGTAGCCTTGTAGTCGTTGAAGCCTTGCGTGTTGCTGTGCCCTTGGCATATGTCATCCATCAGAACTGCAGCTTCTAGGGGACTCCACTCAGCAATATCTGCACCCTTGGTTTGTTGAACAACCCACTGATATTCTGCAACCTGTCAATTGCGTCAACGCTGGAGAGCATAGAGAAGCATATGTGGGTACTAACAGACACGAGGGGGCTTTGATCGTAGGTTGGATGTGATTGATTGAGACCATCTTTGTGGGTAGTGGTGTTGAAAGATGGAGGGAAATGGCAGAGGAGTTGGTGGCAGGAACAGGTGGACGGATGTGGTCTGTGAAGCATAAGAGCCTCTCGCCATACTGATGAGACAGGACAGTGGCTACTGGAAACGTGTGAGATTAGGGACATATGTGTATGGGTAAGGGAGGTAACGGTTTGGGGCAAGCTAACAAAAGCGGAAGGCTTTCTGCGTTTCACATGACACGAAGTAAACTTCAGTCTCATGGTATAGGGTTTAACAGCTATGCTATAGCGCAATTCATGAAACTTCAAGATGGTCTTGGACATGTAATCAAAAACTGTTCTTCACTGTGATGAGGGATAGCAGTCAAAATCCATTGGCAGAAGATCGGTGGTTCACGCATAGCAAAACCGCAAGCTTTTCTCTCTTTGAGGTAACGATGAGCTGCGAAGGAAATATGTCAGAATCACACAGGAACGAATGCTTTGACTGAACACACACATCAGGAACCAATGCTTTGACTGAACACACACATCACAAACACCAGCAACACAAAGGACAAACGAATAGGAGGGGGAAAAAAAAAAGTGGATGAATGGAGGGATGGACTGCTGGACGGCTGGACAGAAAGTCTCAGCAAACATGACGGGAAGTTTAACGGCAGAAAAATTCAGGTAAATCTCTGAGATGAGTACGTTGCACTGCCTAAGATGGGCGTCTGGTCCGGGAAGTCCCAGCAAACACCGATATCTATGATCTCTGAATCGCTCTGTCTGGAGTACCTCAAGTGCTTGGGATGGATGTTCTCTCTCTCTCTCTCTCTCTCTCTCTCTCTCTCTCTCTCTCTCTCTCTCTCTCTCTCTCTCTCTCTCTCCCCCCTCCCCCCCCCCTCTTTTACAACGAAGATGAACATCATATGCATATTTGAAAGATTGAACAAACAGTGGGACTGAGAAGCACAACATGTAAAGAGTATCAACTTTCAAGTCTAAATGACCCGGAAGACAAGTGCCAACAGAGAGAGAGCATTAATACGAAAGTTATAGAACGAGTGCCAAACTCACGAAATAACAAAGATCTCATGATCGACTCCAACAACAAGATGCCAATAGCCTCAATTGCTCCCTCATCCATTGCGATGGATCATTTACGTTCAGAGCAAATATGCTTCAAAAATTGACCCCTAAAAGTCCAAAGCAATTCAAACTCAGAGCATTAACTACACATGGCATCAACTAGAGACGGAGAAATCCAGATGTTAAGGGTTCATCCATAGAGCTCCAATGTTCTATCACAACTTCTTTGAACAGAACGTACTCAGCCTGTTATACGCTTGCTAGGACGTTTTGCATCAGTCATGACCCCTGTGATACTTAGGCACAGAACATAGGATAGTGTTCTCATTTGATCTAAAACAATTTCAGGATGCCCCTGTCGTACAGGGTGATAACTTGCCTGAGTCCTTATCAGACAAGGATGGTGTACACATGTGAGACGCAACAGAGTGCGCTGACGAGTATGTGGGCTGTGCACCACTGCACCATAGGGGAGGCAGGATCTGCAAGAAGCACATCACGGCATTTGGAGTACAGCAATAGGCACCGTACTCGGGGGGGGGGGGGGGGGGGGGGGGGGGGGGGGGGGGGGGGTAATGCAGGTGTGGGGAATCGTTCAGGCCTACAAAAATATCATTACAAAAAAGGAAAAGAGAAGAAGATTGAGATAGAAGAGAAGAGGGAGAGAAGCCGAACAATTGAAACACTCCCCTGGCTTCACTCAAAAGAACTCCCCAGGAAATGGGCTGTGAGAGGGCAGGTGGAAGGTATAATGTGGATTCTCCAAACTCCACATGGAGATCACGTTATGAATGGGGATGTGTGTGACCTCAGGGTGAGTGAAATCCCGATGGCTCGCGACATAACATCCGGTAGTAGAACCACCAAACTCCAGGTAATGGGCTGGGAAAGGGTAGGTGGAAGGTATAATCCGGTAGTAGAACCACCAAACTCCAGGTAATGCGCTGGGAGAGGGTAGGTGGAAGGTATAATGCGAATTCTCCGAACTCCACGTGAGAGAGACCGCATTATGTATGGGGATGTGAGTGACCTCAGGGTGACTGAATCCCCCATGGCTTGCAGCGTAACATCCAGTGGTATAACCACCAAACCCCAGAAGATCTGCTGCACCTGAAGGAAGAGCTGGTTTTCAATCCTCCCAGAAACGACAGCATGTGGGGCAGGGAGTTGCACTATGGCTGACATCAAGGATGAGAACATAAAGGGACATGGTGGAGCAGGTTGTGGAAACGACATTGCAAAGAGGACTGGTCACCAACTACCTGGTATGAGGCTGAAGAAAGGGTGAACATGAGAACATGACGGGGGATGGGGGGCCAGGTTTCCTATATGGGCACACAGAAGCCAGGCAACCAGACAACCGGTATAAGAAGGCTGAAGAAAGGGCTGTCACTGCGGGTGTGGAGGGAAGCAGGCAGAGAAGAGCGGATGAGATAATTACAAAACAAAGCACGCCATTGAGAATGAATCAGGTCTAATGAGCACGGAGAGGGAGGCCTGGGTGCAGAGGAATATAGATCCTATGACAAACGGGGCAGCGGAGCATGGGGATTGTGAGGATTCTCCACTGAAATGCGCAGCAACCACAGAGGCAGGAGAGCAAGAAAGAATCGACTGTGCTGGGAGGCTCGGAGAAACACCCTTTGCACACATGCGCCAGATTGGCAGACTCCCCTGTACGCACCCAGACACCTAGGTACCCGCTTGTACTTTTGCCTGTCTTTTGTGACAGCAAAGAGGGTGACCTTTCCACTTACCGGCCGCCAAAGTTAGGCCCTGGGCCCACTGCTGATATGTTCATGCTCTAAAAACATGAACCTGGCCGTAAGCACGGACTTGGTCTTAGTACCATGTTCATGCTTTCCAAAGCACACACAACGCACCATGTCGACCTGCTCCTCGTTGGCTTGGACGTCTGCAACCCTGGGTGGGCATCAGCGGAGCCTGAAGAGAGAGCCTGCTATCCAGCCCATATAAGCTGCTGGGTCAGTGCTGACAATAGGCTACGGCTTTCAAGCAACAACATAGTGACCAAGCAACCAACATAGACAGAGGTCGGACAAGGCTGATGGTCTGCGATTTAGATTTGGCAGCAGGACAAACAAGCATAGATCACACCCAGAACAGTCAAAATGGACACCTGATTTCTGATATTTAGATTTGGCAGCAGGACAAAAAAGTCTAGATCACACCCATGAACTGTCCAAATGCACAAGTTCGAATCACGATGCAACCAGGTGACCAGAACAAGATAATTCTGAATTATCTGGGGCAGGTCCGTTCAATATTGATACCTCAAGACCATAATAGGAAAAGAAAAGACAACAGAGGAAAAGAAGAGGGGGGAAGGGGGGGGGGGGGGGGGGGGGGGGGGGGGGAGGATGAGGCAGCGGGAGAATTTGGCTCGATCTTGTTAACCACCAGTTCACACGAGCCTAAGTTGAAGAAGCTACATTCCAAGGCTGGTGAGCTTGCACCTTTTCAAACTGCCCTGCAGCTTTCACTGCCGGCCCGCGCCTGAATCGATACGCCCGGGCCTGAATCGAAACGCTTGTACCACGTATACTGGTAAGAGCACTACTTAGGTTCGTGTGAACTGGTGGTCCACAGTGATGCGTCAAAGTGCTGGTCATATGCTAGTAGCATGTGCTAGTTGGGTTTGAGTAACGACACAATAAAAAGCGACCCACATCTACAATTAGAGGTCGTGCAAGGCTGATGATCTGAGAATGAGAGTTGGGGCAGCAGAAATGTCAGCATGCTATCCGAGCCGGTTAATTGGACTGCCAAGAGCTCGCCTTGCTACGATAGACATGGGACTCGAGGAGGACTTCCTAGCATCAGGATGGGGGGTGGCTGGGAGAACGTTGTTCGTTCCCATTAGACCATTATATGCATGCTCCTGGACCAACGCCCATCATACTGGCGCTAAGAACCACAGCAGAAGCGGGTGACCTCCATCCGTAGTGAGAAGAGCGTTGCCTAAACAAGGACTAGAGTTGGGAAACGTAGCACAGGAAGAGTTAAATGCTCCGCTGCCAGGTCATCTGCGGTCAGACTTCAGTGTAATAATACTGGTACAGAGGAAGAGTTATCTCCATAGCCATACCTGCGAGGAGGCCATAGCCAGAGGGAGTTAAAGAACAAGACATCCCAGGCGAGCACTGGACAAGAGATTATTCACCACTGGGAAGGACAACAACTTGACTCTTCGTCACAGCTACTACATCACGACACCATAACTACACGCAGCACCAGGTGACTGGGGACAGGCAACGTATTTTGTCCCCAGCAGAGTGTGTGTGTGTGTGTGTGTGTGTATGTGTATGTGTGTGTGTGTGTGTATGTGTATGTGTGTGTGTGTGTGTGTGTTGCATGTATTGCATGTGTGCGTCACATGAGATTCGCACGAGCACGACACGTCATACCCGTGCTGCTCCGACTCACCACGTCGGCACACTGCCGGCAAGGTAAGAAACGCGGGGGGCGATCTTTCAACGCGGCAGGGTAAAACCACTCGTGTGTCCATTTGTGGTGAGGAACAAAACAAGGCCGTCGATCCAGTCCAAGGCAGCTAATTACGCGAAGGTGGTGAAACGAAGCGAGGGGGGTGGGGGGTACTTTTCCTTTGGATGCAAACAGAGTAATCCATTCATACCTCAAACAGATATGCAGGCATCATTCCCATGTCAGATTACAAATAAAGTATTGAGATTGCAGAAATCCATGCACCCATAGAGTGCCTCAACCATACCACGGGAATTACCAATGAAAAAACAGGGACACTCATTCGCCAAACACAAGAGGACTCAGAAAAAGGGAAAAAAAGGGAAAGGGGGAGAGAGAGAGAGAGAGAGAGAGAGAGAGAGAGGGAGAGAGGGAGAAAGAGAGGGAGAGGGAGGAGCAAGAGAAGGAGAAGGAGAACGAAAAGAAAAAGTCGGAAAAGAGATCCTGGTGAATAGACCGCCGACAACTAAGGCGGAAGGTCCCCGGGGGGCAGACAGAGAGAGAAAAAAAAAAAAGAAAATCAAGAAGAAGAAGAAGACAGGAAATAATAAAAGGGATTTGAGAAGAGGAAACAAGGGGGAAAAAAAGGAACGAGGAGGAGTAACCAAGCGTAGAATAGCAACTCAAAATCACGGAGATTATTGTCTCCATACACAAATACCAAGCTCACGCTTGTCGAAAAAACAATCGATTATGTCACACACCGCTGTCAACCTTCCACGTGGTTCTGAAGATCGATAGAGGGAGTGGGAGAAGTGAGATGGGAAGAGGGTGGGGCGGAGGAGGGGGAGAGGGGTAGAAAGAAGATCTCGCTTCAGCTCTATCCTCCAGATCTAATGCGCTCCTGTATCCACACAGATCATCTCGCCAAATTGCGAGAAGGGCGTGGCAAATCCCTAAAGCGCTTTTCTGCCCCATGCCACGTGGGGCGTCGTCAGAGGGAGGGACATCTTCCATGATCATTGGACGGCGAGGGGGTTGAAGGGGGACGGGGGGGTGTTGCGAAACAAGGATGATGGATGGTTTTGGGGACGAGGGGCTAGGTTTGTTGAGGGGGAGAGGGGGGAAGAGGGTTCATGTGGCAAAGGATAGGGAAGGGAGTAGATGAAGTAGAGAAAGGAGAGAAATGAGAGGAAGGAAAGGAACGCCAAAAGGGCGCATGACGAAGTCTCCGCCACCGATCTATGCTCCATCATCTCCGCTCCTCGCTACTTCCACTAGCTACTACGCAAGTCCCCGCGCAGCGCCGAGCTCAAAGAAAAGGCAGCAGCAGCATGCGAGGAAGAGAGTTATGAAGCAGATGGTACTTCCAATCAGCAGCACATAGAGTTTAGCAGAAACGCAAAGAAAAACTTCCTCGGAGAGGCATGCAACAAAGAGCGCGCTAGCTATGGCGAGATTCAAAAGCAGAGCGAGGAGGAGGAGAAGCAAGAAGGCGGCGTTTCAGGCGGAGGGGGATGGGTGAGACATAGCAAGTTCGGCGGGGCAGGTGGAGGCGGKCTGCATGTCGCTTGGCTGGGGTGTGCCTAGGCGCAGGGTCGTGAAGGCAAAACCGGGAGGTTGCCACTTCCTCCAACTCCTGTTGTTCCTCCTCCAGGTCCCAATTGGCGACGAAGTCCATACCGCCCGCTACCACACCCAGCTCGCTCAGCGTAAAACCGGAATGCACCATGCTCTACCACACCCAGCTTGCTCAGCGTAAAACCGGAATGCACCGTGCTCTACCCGTTATTGGAATCAATTACCGCACCGTGGTCCAATCAATATAACTCCTGCGTTCTGTTCTGATATAGCCGCGGTGCCCAGCTAGGAATAGCAACCTTACGATGGAAGTTACCGCTCCTATTCACACGTTTAATGCAGCAACCCTGCGGCTGTGAAAAGCACAACTGGAAAGCGGAAAAAGGAAAAAGGAAAAAAGGAAAAAAGGGAAAAAAAGGGGAAGAGGCAAAAAGAGACGAGAAGAGACAAAAAAAGGAAGAAAAAACGAAAAAGGAAACTAAGACCAATGTAACAAGGATCTATTCGAGGTCCTGTGCGTCCCACACCCAGGTACTAAACTGGCCTCCAATCCTTTCCTCATAATCCGAGAGCGAGTTGCTCCCACAGCCTGTATTTAGCTGATGGCCTCCAATCCTTCGTCATAATCCAAGGGCGAGTTGCTCCCACAGCCTGTATTTAGCCGATTACATCGCACGAAGGGGGTCTTATTCGAGGTCTATAACGCACGGAGGCAGAACAAAGCTCCAAACTGCCTCTTATAACCTGTAGGTCCTGTACAAAAAATGAAACAACGCAAAAAAAGAAAAAAGAAAAAAGAAAAAGAAAAAAGAACAAAAAAAGAAAAATGTGAGGCCAAGGCCCCGATGAGCCCCTTTTTGGGCCTGTTATGCAGGACGTCGGCCGCCCTAAGTGAAGGCAGGCTCGACGAGGGCCTGAGGGCTCCTATCTCGGTCACCACGCAACTGTGGAAAATTCAGGCAGTTGTGCAGCGCCAGTTGGTTGAAGAGCACCCAGGCCCAGGCCGCCTGTTTGCATGTATGGAAGGCAGGCCCTGCGCTGGATACGGGATATGGGCCAAACACAGGCCGAGGACAGTTGGGCACACGTAACTACCACAGGCCCTGGGCCTGATTCGTTTGGACTGGGCCTCAGCCTACCGGGGCCTACCGGAAGCTTCTTGGGACAGGCCCAGCGCAGCAGCAGGCAGGCCACTTCCATATAGCAAAGGGCCTGCCTCGGCATTGGACATTCGGGTGCTGGCTGCATGCTGCACAAGCGCTGCTGCGCCGAAGCTGGCTGGCGATCCCGCGCTCACGGGCGAGTGGGAAGGTGCAGGCAGCCATAGCCGAGCTGCGCTGCTGGGAGCTGGGTGTGGCGCAGGGTGGTCCATGGGTGCAAGTGGCATCTGTCAGTTGGGGAACGAGGTTGTGAGTGATACGAGAGACGTACCTGGTGTTAGAAGTGACGGCATTGTCCCAGATCTGCTCGTACTTCGGTGAAGCTGTTGACGTCATTAGGTGGCATTGTAGAGTAGGCTAGATAGGATCTGCCATCTGTAGTCTGGGCGCCGAGCATCAGATAGGATATCAACATTGGTTCTTCGTTGATGATCATGATGAGACTATTCCAGCATTGTCAATTATGAGCTCTTGCTGTGTTCTTATTTAGTGAAACTCGTGATGCAATTCTGCTGTTGGTTCGAGTTGGTTCGAGGTCACGACTATCTGGTCTTATTTGTATGATGCTGTTTGATTGCTGAAGTTCGCTATTGCTCATCTTCCTTGCAAAAAGAAAAAGAAAAAGAGAAAAAAAGAAGAAGGAGAAAGGAAGAAAGAAAAGTTAGTACAGTCAATCACAATGCCAAATACGGGGAGATTGGCGAGAAGAGGAGAGGGGAGAGAGAGAGAGTGCATGTGCGTCTGGTCTCGGAGTCCCTCAGCCTCGCGAGCTCGGATCTCCAGCTCATAGTCGCCCATTCTCTTCTCTCACCTGTGTGTGTGTGTGTGTGTGTGTGTGTGTGTGTGTGTGTGTGTATGTGTGTGTGTTGTTTTAAAAAACCCCATATTGTCTCTCTCATTCCCTTCACACACACACACACACACACACACACAAGCATTATAGACGCCCGAACAGTACATATATACCCGAACAAGTTCTCATACTCATATGGTCTACAAGTAGTCCCGTTCCTGATGAACAGCTGCTGGCCCCTCCCGACTTGAAACGTTTCCTGGCAGAAGAGCACACCGGACCTTTACTGCAATCGACAGATCGAAGGAGACGATAACACAGACCGTGGACAAGACACCCAAATGTACACGGCGCGCAGACAAGCAAAAAAGAAGATCACGGCTTGAGAGGTTTCTAAGGGGAATGTGCGCGGGAAGGGGGGAGGACGAGGAACACCCTGCTCTGCACCCCTTTACTATAGTGAGAGGACCCCATCACAGCGATGCAAGCTATGTAATGACCGAACGAGGATGATCTGGTTTGTCATTAATTTTGCTGCTGAATAAATCGAGTGTTTTCTCCATCTACGGATCCATTGTAGAATAAAATAGTGAAATAATAAATAATGATTAATTCAAGTTATACTACTACAAAATTATATAGAAGTTGCCCCAAATAACACCTAAGGACCGCGCGTTCTATTCGGGGGAAGACCTTTACTACGTATAACATTAGCTGCCTCAGCTTCATCCCTTCATCGACTAATTGGCGGGCACGTTTTGACATTCGACGTTCCACTGGCCTCACTGATTGACCCATCGACGTACATACTGTAATTTCGCAGCAGCTAAATACGGATGGATCGATTGATTGATTGACTGACTGATCCATTGGCAGGCGCAAACATATACTAACGACTGGTCGAGAGGCAGCGGGTCGAGAGGAATCCTGTCCTCTTCTCCCACCGTGCAGCTATTCTTCTCACACCTTTGCAGCTCCTTCCTGCGTTTATTGTTTTTGTTAACGAGTGTCATCCTTGCGCTGGCCCCATCCTAATCTTCTCTTTATCGTTCCAATTTTAAAAGACGCCCTGGAGGACCTTGCAGCTTTGTCATCCACCCTCCAAGCGAGCTTATGAAATCGTCGTGCAAGCATTATTCCTTTGTCCGTACGCCGAGAGGAGATTGCCCCAGCTTTGTTCTGTACTGCATATCGTCACTTACTTCCGACTGCCACTGTAGCATATCAGAAAGTGAAATGCACTGAAAGCCTAGAATCTAGCAATGACGAAAGTGGCAACAACCAGCAGCATAGGTGCAACATTCACAAGGTGTCAATGTGCGCGACGCAAAGAGTGAAACAACGGGAAATCA
>BFEA01000206.1:1853876-1865579 GCA_003427395.1 Chara braunii | reverse complement strand
CAGTACACCCGTTAGAAAAACAGCAGCAAATAAATAAAATAAAGACTATAAAAATAATCTAAAGCTGGCGTTTTTCTGATGCAGGCCCAAGTAAAAATGCCATAGGGCCTTCAGGTTGCGGTGACGCGACCTGGGGGCCCTATTCCAACCTCGGGTCTCGTGAGGGGCCCGTGTGTAGGCTTTCAGCATGTAACAGCCACCATGGGACTGAGGCGAGGCCCAGAGCCCCTTCTTTTTTTTAATTACGAAGCCCAGGGTGTCGAAGAGGCCAAGGACCAGACACACGGTGATTGCTGCCAGCGGGCAGCCAATGGCTGTCCTCACAGGGTGAGGCCACCTCCCAACCCATCCTAACGTCAATACTCCTAGCGCACCCCTTAATATCCCTACTATCACAGGACTCCTGCGGGAGGCACCAGTGGGGAATCTTGGACAATGGGCGAAACGCTGATCCAGCAGATCCCCTTGCACACCGTCCAGGTGGAGCGTCAGCTCTTCGAGCAATGTCAATCAATCGATCAAATCCCATTCCCATTCTCTCTATGGCTGGTCGTGCTATTATGTATAGTATCATCCAGATAAAGCGACCATATGCTCGGCCCAACCAACCAACCAGATTGGAATAAAAAATCCATATATCATATATACATCTATATACAAGGAAGAAATTTAAAGTGGTAAAGTCTGAACGCTCTGGATTCTTAATTTACTTTAATTAAAAGGAGGCGTACAGGTAGGGCACTCCTTGGCGCGTTAAGACGAAGCGTAGAAAAAATGCATAAATAAAGCACGTCCGCCGAATGGAGAATGGAATCGCCAAACCCCCACGGTGAGGGGGTAGGGTGGACATATCTCCAGACCCCCCCACCGTGAGAGGAGTGAGCCTGGACACCTCTCCAAACCCCCAGCCGTGAGAGAAAAGAGGGTGGAGAGATCTCCTCTCCAATCGGATCGGAGTCTGGAACAGAATTGAAACAGAATTGAAACGGCGTTTCTCTTCTCTATTCTACTCTACTCTACTCTCGCTGGATAGATAACCCAGACTGCGTAAAGCGAACAGTTCAGACCGTAGGAACGGATTTTGAGCAAACGCAACCAGCTCCCGCTACTTACAGGGGTGTTGCCGGGTGGCTGACAAGTACGTCCACCCAAGCAGAAAACGCCAGAAGAAAAAAAAAAAAAAGAGCGGGGGCAAAAGAGAAAATGCAATTGTTGGCAATGTGATTCCTCATTTTCTAATACGAGAAGCGGGTAGACCGTAGACGGTTGTTACTCCCTCTTTCAAAAGAGTAAGAAGATGGGAGCTTTCGGTTTCGTTTTTTTTGCGAGGCGGAGTATTCTCTGACATTATTACTAGTAAGTACATCCGTCCGATTCTACAACATACCATTCAGTGACACCTGCAATTGCTCATGGCATGCTTATAAACCGTTCACCACCTAACGCGCTATACAGCTCGATAGGAAAAGACTCGGTCCACTTATCCTCATCCAAATCCAATCACTTGCATAACGTGTACATACATATAGTTCTAAACCAGAAATAAATTTATACATAGAATGCATCTGGGAAACGAAAGAACGGCCCGAAAAGAAGGGAGGAAAACGTGTTGTTAAAAACAAGGAAGCAAGGAAAGAACGACAGAAGTCTCTATCTATTCATTCCTTACAGCTGTATTAGCTACCGTAATTTATGGATGTGGATGAAATGGAATCTATTGGGATGAGATGAGACCCGGCACAGTTCAAAAACTCTGATAAGAGCTGGGATAGTTGGATTTGGCTTTCGGGTCGGCTGGTACAGTTATTATCACTGAATCCACCACGTACATCTTACCTTTACTTTACTGTATTAATAACAACGACACCTGACTACTGTATTACCGACTTTCGGATTGGCTGGCACAGTTATTATCATCAGATCACCATATTCAGTACTCTCGCACGTGCTTTCATTGAGGCTCAACCATTCTTGTTTTGTTGGAAAAGGTGCCACAATGATCATCATCATGCTATTGAAACAACCGAAGGATGCCTCGTTCATCACTCAGACACACACAAACTACGGGCTGCGCACCGTGCCCTCACGGTAAGTCAATCAATTCAGTATTACTGTATTACCAACTACAGCTCTCGACAATCTCGACAATCATACTGTAATATCTCAGAGAGAATCGGAAGAACATGAGAAGGATGAACATATCCGGATCGTCACAACTCTTTGGGATTTGGCATCCAGTTGTGGTGAGCTGGCCATCGAGTTGCCAAGTCGCGCAAGAGCAAGCAAGCGCATCAGATCTTGGAAAACATACTCCGCTCCTCCCGTTCATCACGCTACCGATCTCTCACCCGATGATTTCCCAAAGGAGATAGCAAAAGAGATTATTCTCTTAAGGGGGGGTAACAAAAGAGATTCAATGTCTCTTACAAAAAAAACGACTGCATTTAAGTTAACTACAACCGAAGTCTGCAAGACATTACTTATGACTAAACCATCTCATCTCAGCTTCAGCTTATTAATGGTTACAATCCACTTGGGACGGAATAGTTTATTTGTATGGGCTTGAGCAAGCAATCGCATCAGGTCCTGAAAACCATACTTCGCTCCTCCCTTTCATGGCGCTCACAATCGCTCACCCTGTCCCTCGCGACATTCACTTAAATTGGAACGATAGAGAGAAGATCAGCATTGGAATGATAGAGAGAAGATCAGCATAGAACGATAGAGAGAAGATCAGCATTGGAGCGATAGAGAGAAGATCAGCATTGGAACGATAGAGAGAAGATCAGCATTGGAACGATAGAGAGAAGATCAGCATTGGAACGATAGAGAAGATCAGCATGGCCCCTGCGCATGGATGACACGCATAAATCGAGAAATGGTTATCTGTCACCGGATATTTCCCAGGGAGGCGGGGGGTGGGGGGGGGGAAGAGAGGATAACGAAAGAGATTCGGCGTGTTTTACAAAGCAATAGCAATCGCAGCCATGGTCACAATCCGTCGCCAAAGGGGATAGCATCTTACGAGCGGTCACGATTTGGCATGACTACCTGTTGGTTGGTACGCGGTCGTAATCAGATTGGTTAGTACGCGGTCGTAATCAAAATTCGCAGCAATTCGGTGGAGATGTCCAAATTGCTGCGCTACACTGTCAATCGAATGAGAATAAATATATGGGATGAGATTGAACTGGCGCCGCTACCACTTCGTCGTCGCCAGTATCTGCGCATATGCTCTCTCGTCACTTTCGGAGAACGACGGTCCGGTGAGGTGAAAGGAAAAGGGAACCAAAAAAAAAAAAGCGCAAGCTTAAAATTATGCAGTTGAGGCTTTGAAAAGGCGATGACGTCACTAAAACCGTAACCAAAAAAAAAACAAGGCAGACAAATTGCCCTTATGACGAATTGCGGCCCACCAAGCTAATAAGCTAAGAAGAGGGGGGGAAGCTACAAAGAGGGGGGAAAGGTACAAAGAGGGCAAAAGAGATCCGAGAAGAGAGGACGAACAAAAGCAAAAGCAAAAGCAAAAGCAAAAGATCAGTGAACGTACCGAATCTATCTTCCTTCGTGTGAACTGGACATTGTCCTGTTCTGTAAACTATCCATGAAAGAGCGCATAAATGGAGCAAATGCTCGAAGACTTGGACCCCACTGGGTTACCAGAAGAAAGCGAATGCTAAGAGACTGAGGGAGAAGAAAGCGAAAAAACAGCACAGAAGAAGAGGGGGGGGAAATCAGAACGACCGCCATGGGGACCTCTGTCGTGACTTCCGACAATATTACGTATTACGTACAGACCCCGTAATAAATTGCCACGTGTCGTCACACAGATGTGCAGCAGCTACGCCAACTGCTGTGCCGCACTTCCCCCAACACATCAGCAGCTAGCCGCTCGACAGTCTGCGTATCCCCCCCTCCCCCTCTGGTGCTGCTTGTTTAACCAGTTGCAGCAGGACGTTTCGATTCCTTCAGTTCTAGTGCTGCTTGTTTAACCAGTTGCAGCAGGGGGGGGGGATTAACCCCACTCCTGTAACTGCGTGAGATGCCAGACAAACCTGTCATTTACGCAAAGCAAAAATCTAAAACCGCCCAACGGAGCACCCGTAATCTTGAGAGATGACAATAGCGACTCGACAAACAACATACGCCTCTTCGCCCTACTGCAGCACCCTCTCAAACTTCCTTAACCAGCTTCTCTCCCAATCTACCATATAAAACGAGCAGCCTACAGGCCATCAGTCGTCATTATCCTTGCCACCACCACAGACAGACAGGCAGACACAGAGAGAGAGAGAGAGAGAGAGAGAGAGAGAGAGAGAGAGAGGCGAAAGGACGAACGTAAATGTTCGGGGGAAATCCGGAGCAAGGAGAAAGAAGAAAGGCACACGAAATTGGGAGTGAAAGGGAGAAGAGATGCCCAGACACCATGACCACAACGATATCTCCAGTAGCAGGAAATCGACAAATATTGTCATTGAGATGATAGCGCGGACGCAGCTTCACACAGCCTTCACTTGGCTGGAGGAAGAGGGTCACACAGAGGAAGAAATTGTGTCAACTTACCCCTGAGGAAAGAAGGGAAAAAAATAAAATAATAAGAACAAGGCCGAGGAGAGACTTCGAGCGAGTACCTGGTATATAAAGTATTGACAGTGATCGTCAGTCAGAGGCTGTGAAGAGCGGATGATCTGATGAAGGTCGGTGTCCATCAGCTCGTACACGATATACACGTCATTGAAAGTGTACCTCCCCACTGGCTTCATTATATCCTTCACCGCGATGATGTTTTCATGATACAAGTGACGAAGCAGCCGAATCTCGCGCAGCGTCCTTCGAGCATCAGTGGCGTTCTCAAATGCATTGCTGATCTTCTTAATTGCGATCTTCTCTCCCGTTTCCGTATTGCGCGCCGAGCATACTACTCCGTACGCACCTTTTCCAATCGGTTTGATTGGCAGGTACTTGGTGTCGATCTCGAACAAACTTCGCCACATCATAAACTGATGTTTTCCAGGTGGACACGTGCCTTCTGGGGGATCCACTTTGGTTGCCATACCGCTTCCTTCCTTCCGGTTCTGTCCACTTCCTCCTCCTCCTCCTCCTCCTCCTCCTCCCCCTCCTGTTGCTGCTGCTGCTGCCACTGTGTTCTCTATGAAGCAGATCTCATCAACCCGCTGGTGCCCCGCAGGGCAACCGAGAACACTCTACGGCTCGCGCGCTCTCTCCAGCGCTCTCCTGCCCTCACCGATGTGAGCGAAACGGTTTCTACGTCTTTCCAGAACATGGAACACCGTCCTATTAAAAGATGATGGCCGCAATGTTCACTTTCTCCTCCTCCTCCTCCTCCTCCTCCTCCTCCTGCTGCTGCTGCTGATGCCGCTGCTGCTGCTGATGCTGATGCCACTTTGCCCTCTAGGAGCCAGATCTAATCGACCTGCTGGTTCCCAGCAGGGCAACCGAGAACAGTGAGTGTCCCCGGCTCGCGCGCGCGCTCTCCCTCGCTCTCCTGCCCTCCTTGCGCCGGCGTGAGTGAAACGGTTTCTACATCTTCCCAGAACACGGAACACTGTCCCGTTAAAGATGATGGCGGCAATGCAAGTTATGATGACACAGCCCGCTGCGTTCCAACCGCATCGACTACAGTAACTCCCCACTCCCCAGCAAAAGTCGCTCCCTCTTCTCCTCACCGGCTCCGTACCAACCACCTCCGCATTCTCCAGCTGCGCGTGACAGGATCTATATAAACATAATGTCGAGTATGCAGAGTTGGTCGCTAGCTATGTTCTGAGCACGCCAGGTGATCGGTACAGAGGCCAAGGTGCTCTGGAGCACAAAGGACGCTGCTCGTCTGCCGCCTGACTGGCCATGATGAATCCGATTCGTGCAGGCGCGAGAGCGTATCACAAGGACGGGCGACGCGGGAGGAAGCGTGCCCCGGCAATAGAATACACGATGGATGGCGGGAAAGACGACGAGACGATTCCGCGGGATTCGAAGGATTCGAAGGCCGCTGGGGACATCGAGGCGGCTTGCCGGGGAAGAGTAAAGGGGGTCCTGGAGGAAAACCCGCGCCCGATGACGACCGCAGCTGCTGGCGGAATCGTGATCCGATTGTTCAATCACATGAGATCAATGATCCGGACGATCAACGGTGTTCGACGCTATGATTTCTCCGTGCAAGCGCACGCTGGCTCGGGCCATCAGGCACGGTTATGAGCCATGTGATTTGGCACGGCGCAGCCCATCAGGCGCCCTTGTGAGCCATGTGATTTGGCACGGTGCAGGCCATACAGAGTGAGCTCGCCAGCCAGCGCGAGCTTGCTAGCAAGCCACCTCGCGATGCATCATGCACATTGAATGCTAGAGGACAACGGGTGACGAACTCAGCCAACATGCTAAGACGCTCCCCGCGCTCCCTGCCGCACTACTCCCGCGTCTGCCCCCGCCAGCTCACTAAGCGCCGAGGACGCAAGAGGCGCTGTCCCCTGATTCCAGCCGAGGAGGCGGTCAGCAGCAAGCTAGCCGCGGCGCGCCAACACAGTAGCTTGGTCACCTTGCTGTGAGAGAAACTCCTGGCGCCCAATTCCCAAAGCAGGGCCTGAGGACCGCCGCGCCTGGCAAAACCTCGATCGGTCAGGTAAGCCCCTAATTCCGAAACCCTCTCGAGTTGCACGAGCGTGCAAGAAACAGCCCACGAATGCGGTAAAAGCCAATTGGTCAACCGCGGGTGAGAGGGGGGAAATCAATGTATATATATACGATATATATATATATCGTACGTCAAAGATGTGCGAATGGTCAATAGTATCAATACCTTTTTTTTTCAAAAAGGAGAACTGTTCCAATACCACCGGAAGTTGGGGTATTTCATCAGATACCCCTAAAACATCAGGGGCACGACGAAATGACCGGACCTTCTGCTTTTGGCCCTGTCCCGGCCATTGGGCACCTTTGCCATATACCCTTGGCCGTGGAGTGCAGAGGCTGAGGCTCTACGTTAGCTATCTGGCCCTCTACCGGGCGGACATCTTTTCTGCCGGCCGTCTCAATTCGAATTTTGAAAGGGTTGTGTTGATTGACTTACCCTAAGGGCACATATGGGCAGCCCGTAGTTTATTTGTTGATATGGTCGGGGAACGGGAAGGGGAAGGTGGTGATTATGCTGTGCTTATGTTTTGTCATTTTAGCTATACACAACTCCAAGAGAGTGTGTGTGTAGGGTTGGGGCTGGTACTTCATTCATTATGCTCATGGGACGCTGGACCCGGTTTCCAGCAGGTGCTGCTCCCCACCAACAGACAGGAGCATTCTACGGTAAGTCCACTATAGGGGGATGCTCATATCACCTCCTCTAGTGGGCTGAAGCGAAACTCTTTGGGGGCTGTGGGAAAAGGGGGAGAAGAGTGTGTGTGTGTGTGTGTGTGGGTGTGTGCATGTGTGTATGTGAGAGTAAGTGAGCGAGTGTGTGTGTGTGTGTGTGTGTGTGTGTGTGTGTGTGTGTGTGTGTGTGTGTGTGTGTCTTGTGTGTGTGTGTGTGTTTTGAGTGTGTGTACTTCATGTACGCCTAGGCGTGAGACCCTATGCCTGGTCTATTCTCCGATTTTTACATCGGCACACCCTTTAGCTTGGGAATCATCGTATGGCATCAGCTACCAATGTGGAAACCAGCATCTACTCGTGTTCCAGTGTGCTCAGCGAATCATAGGTCAGGTCGTTGTTGCAGGCTGCGGTTGCGATCGGCCCGCATGTGCTCCCGAGTTTATCCCCGGTGGTCATTCGTTCGTCGTCATCGTTGGGAGAGAGAGTGTGTATTCCGTAACCCGTAAGATGCCAGAGCGGGTTGTCGTCCGATGTTTCTTGGCGCGTCGATCCACGGATAAACCGATATCGGTCTTTCATTGTGAAAGACCTTTCTGGCAGCGTTTTTCGGTCGGGCTCGCCATGACTACGTGGCCCACCGTATCTCGAAGGCCCCCTGCGAGTGGCATCCTAAGGTCGTAATTCTCCATACTGCCTAACAGGCCTTATTGGACGTGTCCTATTCATAGTTCTACGTGCTTCACGTAATTATAAAAAATTAATCATGCCATTTATAGGAAAAGTATCAATCATGTTATTTCCTCAGTGTCGTGATATGAGCAGGCAAGAAGGAGAAAGAAGAGAGAAGGTGAAGGGGGTGGAGAATCCTGTGCGCGTTTCCTCCGAGATCACTTCAGACAATCCCACCACTCGTCCCATCCATAATATACGTTGAGTCAATTGGTTTGCTAAGGCGAAGGAGGGCGAAAAGATGTACTTTAAAGGGCCGATCCACGCCTTCATGAGGCGGAATATATATGTATCTACCTGTGCGGCTCGGATTCTCAACGAAGGGGGAAGAAGGACAGAAGGAGAAGGGGAGAGCAGGGGGGAGAGAGAGCGAGAAAGTTGGTGGGAAGAACCCAATCGTGGTCCTATGAGTTCATTCAGGGTATCGCAGTATCATCTAACGACTCGTAAAACTTCTATACACATATGCATACCACGGATGAGCAGGTTTTCCCAGAAAGTCGAATCACATCTCAGAAGGCGAGGGCACATATGCAAAAAGCTTGTGCAGAGGTACCATCGCTCTGATTCCCACCGTGACAGAGGAAGAAGGGGAGGGGGGAAGGAGAAGGAGAAGAAAGACGAAGAGAGGGAAGGAGAGGTTGAAGACAAAGGGGGTAGAGAAAGGCGGGCGCAAAGGTTGTGCGTGATCCATAAGACAAGCTTCATTCGTTGCCTACACACTCATTAACTTTGACCTGTGAAGAAGAGAATCCATCATCAGACCATTCGCCTTTGTTTGAGCTTCGACGAAAAAGAGATGACAACAAGCGACGAAGATAGAACCATGAGTTTACCCAGCATATCGCATTATCATTCATTGGCTAGCGCAAAAAGTACATGTCAAGCCGATTGACTGGTCATCCTCGTTCTCAAAAAGGACGAAAACAAACGAACAAACGTTTTTTCAGGAAGCCGACTCTCATTTCAAAGGGCAAGAAAAACATATACAGAAGGTTGTATAGAGGTTACATCGCTTTGGTCTTTAAAAAGAAGAGGAAGAGACGACGAAGGGGAGGGAGGAAGGGAAGGAAGAAGACGGAGGGAGGACAGGCTGCCCGTGACTTCACAAGATCGAAAAAAATCCAAATCATTGCCCATACACCCATTAACTCTGTTATGGAAACAAGGTCATTAAACTCGTCGTCCTTATTGAGTTCCGACAAAAAGCGATGACAACAGGCGACGAAGACCGAATGAAGGACTGACTGAGGGACGGTCCTTAAGGGCAGAGTCACATCAAAAAGATCGCGCTCCCCGTAGAAAACTCGGTCTGCCATCACCGCTCTCCCCCATAGTGACGACGATCCGTGATCCGCCAAGGAAAAACAACAACAAGGGGGGTGAAAACGGGAGGGAGAGAAGAAAGGAAGTCCTGTACCGTGCTGCCTAGCCCTGATACTGCCATTCCGGGCGAGGCGGGCTATTCAGCAGATCCGCAGGAAGGAGTGGTATCATCCCTGAGGCCTTTCTGCCGCCTGCCACACGCGGCTTCATCAAAGGGAGACCTTTTCCTTTGTCGTCGGAAAAGGGGAGAGAGAGGAGAGGGGCGAGACAGTTACGAGGGGTTTACAAACACATGCAGACGAGGGTTCTTACACAGGGTAGCTCAGGGGAGCAGCTTGCAGAGCATGCAGGAGGCGTGGGGGGTCAAAAGCTAGCATACGCCGCAATCGCGCCGCCTATCGTCAGCGTCATGAACAGCGAGGCATAGCCGATCGTGAGGTAGATCACCCCAGAGGCTAACCTCGCCGGAGCCAGCAGCACTTGCTCCGACTGGCATGCCCATATCGCTATGCCGCATATGATCGCATTTGGCAAGGCGGCTAAGACGAATGTGATCCCGACCAAGGATGCAAGTGCCTTGCCCGATGGTGCTGCTTGTTCGTCGGGGTGGCGAGGCGGTGATGGATCCTGCGCGTCACTTGCCGGGAGCGGATCTTGCGTGGAGTGCATGGGTTCCAGTGTGGTGGTGGTGGGGGTGCGGGGGTGCGAGCATGATGACGCTTGCTTCGCAGCGCGGGGAGGCGCATGCTCGTCCGCATGGGGGCATGCTGTTGTAGAGGGGGGGGGTATGGCGGATAAGGTGCTCGGGTCAGGGAGAGCTGTGATGAAGCATAGTAGCGCTATGCAAGCTAGTAGGGCCAAATACGCTATGAAGGCACACGTGGACGCTGCGCATGACCCCTGCGCTTCATCGTGATCGGCCATGTTGGTCGTGCGCTGCTGCTGCTGCCGCATGCAGGAATCGTGTAGTCGGAGCTATACCACTTCTTCGCCGTCGGCCGGCTCCTCCAACATGTCAAGATCCACGAAGAAGTCCATTCCGATCAATCCCCGCTGCAGACTCTCCCGTTGGTCAGGTTGAATGAGCTCACCGTCAACTCAGCTCCCGAACACATGAGAGCGTCTTTCGATGTGTTCTGCCCGTGCCCCTAGCCTATTTAAACCAGCGAAGTCCCTGTTGCGCAGCTTCGAGACCCTTGCTTCGTCTGCTTCCTTGCCATCCCGTTCTTCCGTTGCCTACTCCTTGTCGTGCTGGAGGCCTCGGCGTCAAAAAGATCAGTGCCAAAAACGTCGATAGCCCATGCAAGCATCGAACCCCGCGTTCGACGTCCCTCCCCTTCTCGCCTCATCGCGTCCCCAACCACCCAATCCGATCGCGGTATCCCGCGGAATCCAACCTGCTTTCCCATCCCCCGAGCGTCTGCGTTCGATTCCTCCCGGTTCTCCAGATGATCTTCGTGCCTGCGCGCGATGCATCCCTCGCTTCCCATCGAAGTGGTCGATACTCGACAACTTCTGAGAATCATTGGCCAACCAAGTGGCGATGGCTGCATACCCACTGGCACCACCCCGCAGGCGGTCCCCTGTGTCATCAAAAAAGAAAAATGGCAAGACAGCACATGAAAGAAAAGGGGAAAAAAAAAGGGGTGTGTGTGAGGTAACCCTTGCTCGCGAACGGACAGTCGGGGTGTACCGTCAGAAGACGGTCCGGACCGTGGTGTGAAAAAGGCTACACGCTTGGTGAAGGGGGCTTGCCTTTTTTTTGTCGTTTCTTGACTCGATCCCTGCTCCTCGGCCGTTTCGATTTTCCGAAACGTACTTTAGCGACGGTAGGGGATTCACCCGCTTATTCGATGATCCTTCGAATCTCCCCAACTCGTCGGGGGGTTCCGTGTGGGGGGGTCTTGTCTTATTCAAAAAAAAAGAAAAGAGAAAAGAACAAAGAACATTGAAAAAGAAAAAAGAAAAAAACAGAAAAAAGAAAAAAGAAAAAGAGAAGAAGGGGGCGACGGGGAACGATACAAGAAAGGACAACGAGGAGCAACCGAAAGAAAGAAAAAAGGAAAAAAGAAAAAAGAAGGAAAAGGAAAAAGAAAAAAGAGAAAAGAAAGAAGGAGAAATGAGAAAACAGAGGAACACCGAAACAGGATTCGAACTTCTCCGGCGGGCGAGCATGAGGGAGCAGGGGAAGGGGTATTCGAAATGGTTTCCCGAACTCGCCTTCCATCTGGTGCTCGGGCCATTCCTCTGATCCTGTATGCGCGCATGTGTGTGTGTGTGTGTGTGTGTGTGTGTGTGTGTAAGAGAGAGAGAGAGAGAGAGAGAGAG
>BFEA01000206.1:1823721-1835465 GCA_003427395.1 Chara braunii | reverse complement strand
AAGTGCGCGCCCATGCGCGCCCAGGCTTGACATTGTTGTTAGAGTGCGCGCCCATGCGCGCCCAAGCTTGATAGTGTTATTTAAGTGCGCGCCCAAGCTTGGCATTGCTGTTAGAGTGCGCACCCATGCGAGTGCGCGCCCAATTTTGGCATCGTTGTTAGAGTGCGCGCCCATGCGCGCCCAAGCTTGTCATTGTTGTTAGAGTGCGCGTCCATGCGCCCCCAAGCTTGGCATTGCTATTTGAGTGTGTGCCCAAGCGCGCCCAAGCTCTATATCACTATTTGAGTGCGCGCCCAGGCTCGATACTGTAGTGAGAGTGCGCGCCCATGCGAGCCCATGCGCGCCCAAGCTAGATATTGCTGTTTGAGTGCGCGCCCAGGCTCAGGCAAGTCGTTTGAGTGCGCGTCCAGCCTAAGTTTGGTTGTTTGAAAGTGTGCCCAGTCTCAGTTTGACTGTTTGGATGTGCGCCCAAGCTGGGCATTGCTTTTTTAGCGCGCTCGCGTGCGCGCCCAAGCTTGATAGAGTCTTTTGAGTGCGCGCCCATGCGCGCCCAGGCTTGACATTGATACTAGAGTGCGCGCCCATGCGCGCCCAAGCTTAGCATTGTCTTTTAAGAGTGCGCCTATGCGCGCCTAAGCTTGGAACTGTGATTTGAGTGTGTGCCCATGCGCGCCCAAGTTTAGCATTGTCTTTTAAGAGTGTGTCGATGCACGTCTAAGCTTGGAACTGTGATTTGAGTGCGCGCCCATGCGCGCCCAAGCTTAGTATTGCCTTTTGAGCGTGCGCCCATGCGCACCTACGCTTGGTATTGTCACTTGAGTGCGCCCTGGCTCGGGTAGGCTATGAGAGTGAGTGCTATGATGATTTTGGAACGCGCGTCCCACCGATATGATGGTCGGGGATACATGTCCAGCGAGTGTGATTAGTCTTGAGGACGTGACTGAATGCCTCTGATGGCATGACTAGCCCCAACTCCCGCTGATTTGATTCTCTTGTTGATAAGTCTCTGCATCGACGATATTTATATCAGACCCTGTGCGGACGGTATTTTTCCTGCACACTTGATATCAGTGCAGTCCGGTTTGCATGCGTAGTATTTTGCAACTGGCCTCCGCATAGATAATATCCTGATGATCAGTCTATCCCAGTGATGATACTTGCAATTCAGTCCTCATGTTCTAGTCCACTTGCTGCAGAGATGTTCGTATGAGTTGCTGAGTTGATGTTCAGCCGGGCCTATTAAGGCGGGCCCCTATATTGAGTTGTTGCTGATCAGTCGGGCCCATTCAGGCAGACCCTTATATCGAGTTGTCGCTGTTCAGCTGGGACCATTCAGGCGGGTCCCTATATCGAGTTGTCGCTGTTCAACCGGGCCCATTCAGGCGGGCCCCTATATCGAGTTGTTGCTGTTTAGCCCGGCCCATTCAAGCGGGCCCCTATATCGAGTTATTGCTGTTCAGGAGGGCCCATTCAGGTGGGCCCCTATATTGAGTTGGTTGCCACCAGTTTGGCTTGAGGGTCTATTGAGGTGCTGTCCTCTTTGACCCTATCGAGTTGGGTTATTTTCCTGGGCTATTGATATCCCCCTCATCTCCAGGAYATCATTGCTTGGCATAGCAGCTTGCCARGGRCATTCTATATTATTTTGCAGATTRGTCAAGCTGGCTTCTCAACATGAGACAACCCCTACATGGGGTAAGCTGGTTGAGAAGTTTTGCTATCGACACATTGGGCATCAGAGCTTCGTCATTCGGGCTAACGAGTCTCCCACATCGAGGTACACATTGGTGATCACTTATCACGTGAGAGATGCTGGGCAGGGAGTGAAGGGAACCACCTACGACCGGATTGTTGACTATATCTTCCGCAGGTAGAGTTACTGGAGGGAACACTGGCTACATGTGGTGTTTCCCCTGATCCCCTTTGCACCAGGTGGTGCCCTCTATGACTTTGACGGMTGTAACCCTAAACCACTGAGCAGAGGAGGCAGCAAGGAGAAGAGGCGTCAGGACAGGAGGATCAGGAGCGAGGTGGCCAGATCTGGGATACCTATTACCACCTGTCTACAGAGGTCAGAGACAGATGAGTCAGACCAAGAGCCTTGCTGTGTGAGCGATGTTGACCTGGGGGACTATTTTGACTGGGATACTCAAAGGGACTGAGTACGCTTGAGTTTGGAGCAGGCCCAGAGCATCTTATGATATTGGTCACTGGAGTGAGACGTAGACGGAAAGCAACCTTACGACACGTTGCCTATATCTTGGCACGATACTTGCTTGAGGGTGATTAACCCAGGCATTACATATCAGGAGGACCCAGGTCAGAGGAGGTGGTCGGTCCTTCAAGGGGGAAGGGACCAGTCCCGTATCTTGGGGATGACTACAGCCATTTGGTGGGAGCAGACTTCGTCATACAGACTTTTCGGAAGCCTCTCTATGGAGACTGTTTTCTAGAGGTTTCGTATGACTACATCTACGACAAGGGACGGATCGATATCTTGATCAGTGCCACTGACAGCATTTCCCTCGCTGATGAGCTGTACCTTCGAAGTGTTGCGGACGAGGAGATGGCCAGATGTATGGCATATATCAGCAAGATCGATCCTACGACATCCTTTGACATCAGCTATGTGGTCCCAGAGTCGATGGCCACTTAGGTTCTCAATGACGAGGAGGACCAGCGTGTACCAGATACGGAGTCCTCGACAATCGAGCCCACTCATGAGGGGGTACCACTAGTCGTTATTGATTGAGGCTCGTATCTTCTAGTCACTGAGATGTACTATGGCATTATTATGATTTATCAGTGACTGCGCCCCCTCCTTTATGACTGCTTCTCGCATTCTCCGTGTACTACTTTTCAGTCTCGTATCTCTGGTCATGCTCTTGCAGAGTCTGGTTTTCTAGTCTTTTCATCCTCTCAGTGCCATTGGATTTATGATGCATGTCCTGTAATGCATGGAATATTTATGCATGAGATAACAAATTATTTATCACTCCACATCAGGTTACACTCAAGGCTACTTGAAGGACTCCTGGATAATAGGGACTCCGGTTACCTTGATTCTAACCTTTATACGGGGTCACGTGCAGGCAATAAAACCGAACGCCTCACTCTAAGTCGTGTCGCCGCTGGCAGGAGGGATAACACTGACTACTCGACTGTGTGACAAAGGTTGCTTGTGATTTCACTTTCAATTTTCCTAAAACTCTCCAAAATCCTGCGTGACAGCCTGCCAGTCCACCAACCCACCGCACTTCGGTCCGGGGAGAGACATCGCACCAGGCCTTGAAACGGTTGGGGCGCGACAAAAATGGCGCCGTTGTCGAGGACTCAAAAAATTTGAGTTCCTGGGAGCGGACCTTGGTCACAAAATTAAGTGACCAGGCAGCAATTTAATATTTCGTACAAGGTCTGGCTCAGGTCAGAAAGACTTTCGGCTAGAGGAGCCCCGAGAGGAGGGGCCTCTTGCAGAAGTCTATGTGAAGTGACTCGGACCTGCAAGCAAGGCTTTGGAATTTGTTTTCTGAACCCCTCGCTTGACAAATCTATAAGTCAGAAACCAGACGATGAAGAGTATAATGTCCTAGAAGCCCTAACTTGTGTCACCTGCGGTGATGTCTTCCCTTACATGTTTGTCAAATGCATTACTTGTGTGAAAAGTGCAACGACCGTGTATGTGCTTGTCTCTAGATTCCTTGACACTGATGATTATGATATTCGACCCTACATCCTAGAAGGGGCTCATCGGGATCCGAGTTGTTTTACCAGCTAGGATGTTATAGTGGGGTGTGTCGAAGCCGAGAGGGATCAGTTGAGACAGCAAGGGATAGAAGCGAGTTGAAGGTTACTGCCTAGGATTTATGAGAAGATTCCTACCCCGCCAGTACCTAAAGGATTATGTGATGGTAGGAACTGGCAGCCAATCATCAATGCGGCATTGAAACGGCAGAGTTGGTAGGCTGTCCATGTCGGCAGTAACTAGAGCGATAGAGACACTAACCAGGATCACTGTTGGCGGTGCTTTTTCATACATTATTGAGAGGTGTGTGACTTGTGAGCACGACTCATTGATCTTGTACGTCCTTGTAGTCCGATTCCTTGATACAAATGAGTATGATGTAAGGCCGTATGTATATGTTGGAACAAAAAGAGGGATTGACTACGAGGCGTGTTGGGTAGTTGCTGATGAGTATATCCTAGATGAAAGGTTGTTGTTGAAACAACAAGAAAAGAAAGTGATGTGGAGTGTCCTACCTAGAGAGTTTGAGAGATTCCCAAGCCCTCCTGTGCCTGCTAGCTTCTGCGACGGGAACGACTGGGGACCAATCCTCAACGCGGTATTAAGGGATTGAGTGTGGTGAGCTATGCCGATCGATGTCTACACTCCCGATGACAGTTGTTTGTTGTGAGAGGATGCGACACTAGGCTAGGTAGGTACGACGAGATTAGTATGGTAGAGCACTACCTTGAGCTTATGAGAGCGGCTGCTTTTAGAGCAATTACGGGTCAGACTAAGATTAGGCATCTGCTGGATTGCAAGAGTTCGGATGGCAGGAGAGTGATGCTACATGCGAGAGATATGACCATCCTATCTAGACAGCGTCCTGCAGATAGTCTGGCTAGAGGCGCTAGAGGCAGCCCAAGGCAATGATACTGGAGTGAGAAAACTCTATGTCAATTGTGGCTGTAACCATTAGTAGAGGATAATTAAATAGAGTGACTGAAGCGACAACCTCTTCTTTTTCTGACTACAGATAACTTCACTGACTGAAGAGACTGGACACCTCTTCTGGGAGTTATTACTACACTTGGCAAAGGAGGATAATCTAGTCATAGAACTAGAGTCTCTGTTTCTTAACTCGAACCTCAGTCCGAAGTTCGAGACGGAACATCTTCTGAATTTTCCTCGCCTGACAATGGAAGAGAACTTGTTATGGCTGAAGGGCATGCTAGTTTTCTAGGACGTAAGCATCTTTGGGAAAAGGTTGAAGGACAGGCGCTACCTGATAATAATTCTTCGGTCATCTCACACTTAATACGAGATTTAGAGCCCTTCACGGTAGGAGGGGCGTTTCCTTATGAGATTGAGAGATACACTGTCTTAGCCATACCTGAAGCGGAGGAGAAAGTGTATGTGTTAGTAACTCGCTTCCTAGAGATCGATGAGTATAACGCGTGTATATACACTCCAGTGACAAGAAAAATCTGACGACGGTATACTGGGTGTCACGAATGGGCACTCAGTCACGTCTGTAAATACAAGAACGAACTCAAGAAGGAAGGTAAGAAAGTTACCTGGAGTGTGGAGCCTACTGAGTATGAAAATTTTCCAAGTCCTCCCATTCCGAATAGCTCCGTCAACGGTGAGGACTGGGAGCCTATCCTTAATGCTGTTTTAAGAGATAGGAAGTGGAGCAGTGTCAATATTGACGATTCAGGATTGGAGGACTTGGTAGGCACAGGACAGGGTTAGACGGATCGAAGATAAAGATGGATCATGGGGTTCGCTAGGAGCTAGGCAATGTCAGGCTACTGCGCGACAATCACGACAGCTCTGGACGCCCTAGTTCCTTTTACTAGTTCCTTTTACTAGTGGAGGAGTTTTTCCTTACAAGATAGAGCATTGCATATCCCTGGAGGAGAAGCATACACCTTGGAAGGCGTATGTCCTTGTAGTGAAGTTCCTTGACACTGATGAATATGATATCCGGCCCTATGTTCCCTCATTGAGAGAGAAAGAGACAGATCGCGAGTCTTTTCGAAGCTGGATTAGTAATATAATTGACTAAGAAAAGAAAGAGTTGAAAAGAAAATGGGCAAGAGTAGTTAGTGACTTAACACCGATTGTGTTTGATAGGTTTCCCGAACCCCATCTGCCAGAAAGTTTTACTGACGGCAGGAACTGAGAACCGATTTTAAACGCAATCCTAAGAGAGGAAAGGTTCAGAAAGAAGTAGTAGTATAATCAATAAACTGAACAGGAAGGTCAAAGGACCGAATGCACGGCAGAACCGTGCTAGTTCCTCTGCTGGGGATGGAGAAGTGACCACTACCGTGCTTCTTCGAAAAATGTTGAACCGAATAGAGGCCATGAAGACCAGGATGAACACTATGAATGTCCGTCTAGATCTTCCAAGGGCTAAGGTACCTCCAGAGAACATACCCTGCTTTGATGGAACCAAGGTTAGAGAGTTCCTGAAAGACTATGATGTCTTCGGTATGAGCCATGGTTGGTCGGATAAACAGAAGTTGAAAGCTCTGCTAGCCTATGTTGAACCAAAGATGAGGCTGTCGGTAACAAAAACGACACAAGGGTTGACAACATGGGCGGAAGTTAGACAAAAGATGTTAGAGGAGTATGCGAAATATGACGTCCCAACAACCATGCAAAATTTGTTGGATGTACGACGCTCCAAGTATGCTACCCTCGATCTATTCCTGGAGGATTTTGAGAGGGTTGCGCGAAGACTACCCTTCTTGGACAAGGCACAAAAATGTCATGTCCTGCTGACTAACTTCGCAGAGGATGAAAGGAAGGGTGTGGTAAGTCGCGCTGCCCACTACCCTCTGAAATGGGATGAAGTGGTTGAGATGGTCCGAGAGCTACCTTCGGTGTCGAACCGGAAATGGTCTCTGAAACAGATAAAAGCAATAACTAGTGCAAGAGAAAAGAATGTTGAGGCAGCTACATGAGGAAACTTGAAGGTCGAGGAGATCCTTGGTCTTCTTGTTAAGCTTGGTAGCTTCGAGAAGTTAACCCTTCTTGCCCCAGCAACTCAAACACTTGTTGGAGCCGAAGAAGGTAAGGAAGAAAGAAAGAAGGAGAAGCAAAAGGAAGAGAGTGAAAGTGAGAGTGAAAGTAGTGACGACGATGACACTAGGCAAAGGAGAAAGAAAAGAAGGAAGAAATGGAAAAAGAAGCGTGATCGGGATTGGAAGAAAGATAATAAGAGCCGAGATTGGCGAAGGAGAGATGACAATTTTCGATGTTATTATTGTGACGAGGAAGGTTATACTCTAACCCGGTGCCCGACGTTAGAAAATGAGCTCGAAGAAGGGATTGTCAAGAAGAACGCCAATGGGCACATCTGTGATGCCAACTGGAACAAGGTAGATTTTCGGATCAAAGGAGGGATGCGAGCAGTAATCCTAGAAAAGGCTAAGGCCAATAAGGATAAAAAGAAGAAGACTAAGGTTAATGTTGTCACCTTTGACGGTATGCTACCTCCGGAGATAGTGGCTCGAGACGACAATCCTGGAAGTCAAAACCTGAATGTATCCCATATCAGCCATAGGGAGGTTGAGGAGAAAAAGCGGGAGAAGGCTCAAAGAGAGCTAGACCAGCTGATTGATGAGACCAAGGACCTAGTGAAGGAAGGGAAAGGAAAGGAAGCTGCAGGGAAAAAGAGGAAGGTGGTTTTGAGATCGGAGGCCGAGGAGGGTGTCTCGATAGATGAAGTAGTAAAGAAACTACTTGAAGAAACTGAGATCACCCTACCCGGGAAGGAGGCGGTAGCCTTGGTGCCAAAGTTTAGGGAAGAGCTCAAAAAGATGGTTGAGAGGCGGAAGGTAGAAGTCAATAGTTTAAGACTTTTCCCCGAGCATGTGGAAAGAGCCCCGCCTAGTACCAAGATGTACCAAGATGAGGTTTGGTAACATGTCGTGTGAGTACTTGAATATCTCCGTAAATGACGTGAAGGTTAGAACCCTAGTGGACTCTGGGGCCGAGATGGTGCTTATGTCCTCGACCACGATGAGATCATGTGGGCTTGGAATAGATAGGAAAGCCAATCACCAACTCTCCAATATAGCCGGGTTTCTGCCATTGGAAGGATTCATTGATGATTTGCCCATTCGAATTGGAACTTTACGGGCCGAGATCCTCTGTTTTGTGGTCCCCAACTTGGATCATGACTGCATTCTCGGAGCCTCTTTCCTGCATAAAATGAAGGCTTGTGCGTTCTTTGGTCATGATGGGCCAGCTTCGCTTTTGCTCCATGATCCTAACAATGGTCAAAAACAGACTTTTGTGATAAGTGATAGGCATCATCCTCGTCATCAGCGACATGTTAATTATCTTAAGCATGGAGAATCTGACAAGTTGATTGAGGAAGTACGAGCAAAGTTGAAAGAAAGTGGAATAATAGATGAGAAAACAACGATTAGAGTAAGTGATATCGGTAAGATGCTCAAGCTCCTAGATAAAGAGAAGGAGCTGAGCGATAAGAGAGAGATGGAAGGATTCAAGGAAGATGTGAGGGCGGCAAAAGCTGGCACGATGCAGCTTACCTTCTCTGCAACTGGTCCTTTTTTAGAAAAATAGCCACCGGATCTAAGAGGAAGTATAAGCGCAAGGGAGTTAAGAAGAATCCGGTGGCAGTCCTGATAGAAAAGGACTATAATGAAGCATTAGAGAAGGAAAGGAAGATAATTAAAGGGTTAAGAGAGGCTGCATTAAAAGGGGGAAGGATTACCCCGGAGAGGTTCAAGATAATGAAGGTAGGAGCCGATGACTTCCTCCTGCCAGCTGAGAGAGATTTTATATATGAATTATATCAGAAGTACAGTGATGCCTTTTTCTTTAATGATGAGGAGAGGGGGCGATTGAACGTTGACATGATCAAGATGGTCAAGATCTGGACCGTTCCTCACACGCCTTGGAATGATAGACCTACGAAATATGCTCAAAAGGAAGAAATTGAGGTAATGGAGTACGTAAACCAGAAGATCGCCTCCAACGTTGCGGAACCAGCGGATAGTGCTTATGCTAATCACTAGTTTTGTTTTTGGAAGCCAGGAGGAGGTCTGCGTCGGACACAAAACTTGCAGAAGTTGAGTTCAGTAACTGTTCGCGATCCGGATAGCTAACCGAACGTGGATTTATTGGCCGAGTCTTTCGCTGGAAGAAGCATTTACTCCCTAGTAGACTTGTACTCTGGCTATGACCAATTTCCCATAGATCCTACTAGTCGACCTATGACCGCCATGCACACGCCTAGAGGCCTCATACAAATGTGTGTGGTGCCTCAAGGGTGGATGAATGGGGTCGCGGTTGTCCAACGAGATATGCTGAAGGTCATGAAGGACATATGCCCAGAGGTTACGTTCCCATACATTGATGACAATCTGGTTAAAGGACCGAAGGAAAAAGATGAGACCTTAGTGGATGGTCCAGTTAGGCGGCTCGTATGGGATCATGCGTAGGGAGTAGCGAAAGTACTAGAAAGGCAGGCTAGGTACAACCTAACGGCCAACGGGCCGAAATCACTGTTGTTCCAAAAGAAGGTAACGATCTTGGGTTTCAGGTGTTTCTTGGAAGGAAGAAGCCCCGATCCTAAGAAAGTGGATAAAATCTTGAACTGGCCTATGCCTCTAAGGACGGTTGGGGAAGTGAGGAGCTTCCTAGGGGTCTAATATAAAGTCATACGTCCATATATGAGCTATCCACCTACTGACCGTAGCATCTACTTGCTGATGTCTCTTAACAACCCCAATTACTGTCGTGGAATCCGTTCTTAGGATGAATCTCCGTCTCATAATGTAGTGTCTGAACACTCTGAGACAGTGCAGGATTGCCAGAAACTCCTTCCTAAACTGAATATAGTCTCTCTCAATCGAGTTAAGAGTGCGACTCTCAAATCAAAGTGGTCTTTCTTTACCATTCTCATCTCGTTGCACGGGCACTCCCCCTCATGCTATCGGGCCGCCGTCAGCTTCAATGATGAAAGGCCTCTCCCTTTCATCGTCGAAGTAGGGTACTCCCAATACGACCCCGCCATCTCTTAACTTATCTTGAAGTGTCCGCGCAACCTTCTCTCTTTGGTCACGCCACCCTAACCTAAGAATCGATCTAATGGGTTAAGCCGCGTGGAATGGGGATCGATAGATGATGAATCTTTTGAGGAGGCACCCTTCGTTGATGAATTCTTTATGGGGGACGATGATGAAGGGCTACCTCCTGCTCCCAATTGTTATACGGCCTCAACCATGACAACCAGTAGAGAAGACTGTTGGGGTGAAAAGGAAGACCCTTACCTCCACTACCTCCTAACTCAAGAGGATGAGGAGGAAGGATGGTATGGGATGGTAGAATAGACCGTTATTGCAGCTCATGAGCTGACTGAGAATTCAAGAATGATTGAGCGTCGATTGAATGAGATAGAGGATGGGTCAGAGGACCTGGAGCAGAGTAAAAATGATGAGGAAATGTTTATAGCGGAAGAATATGATGGAGAATATAAGAGGATCGGTATGGTGATGAGTAGTAATCACTTGAACGAGTTCTACCATGAGAGAACAAAGAGGACCTTAAGACTACATAGGGGTCACATTTTTGTGGATGCTAAGGAAGGACTACCGCCACTGAGAGTTGTGTGTGGTAGAGAAAGGCAACTAGAGGTAATCGCCGCACTGAATGAAGGTCTAGCAGGGGGTCATAGGGGTGCTGATGCTACATACTGTAAAGTATCTCGACCATATCACTGGGATGGTCTAAGGGATATGGTTATGAGATATTGTAAGTCATGTGAAGCCTGTCAGAAAAGATCATCTAGGAGACTGATTGAACCCCTGTACCCCGCTGTTCTTGTTGAGCCTGGTAGTACTGTTCACCTTGATCTAATTACTATGCCACCTGATAAGGATGGAATGAAATATATACTAAATATGAGAGATAATATGTCTGGTTATGTTGAAGCAAGAACCATCCGTAAGAAAACAGCAAAAACTGTGGCAGATTGGATCGAGGAAATCTACGTAAGGTACCCCCTCATACGTGAGTTTGTGGCTGATCAAGGATTAAAATTCAAGAACGAGATGGTCAGAAAGCTCATGTTCAGACTTGGAGTCAGGGTCTAATTTGTGACACCATATCATCCTCAGGCTAATGCACCAGTGGAAAGAGGTCACAAGACTCTAAAGGATGCTATATCAAAATGGTGCCAAGGTGACTCCAGGAACTGACCATCTTTCTTGAGGGCGGCGGTCTATGCTGACAATGTGACTGTCAAACGGACTACAGGATATGCACCTGTTACACTCTGGTACGACCGGTATGCTACTTCTCCCATTGAGAACCTTGTTGAGACATGGACCCATGAGGCACAGAGAGAGTCATACTCCACAGAGGAGTTGCTGAGACTGAGGATCAGGCAGATCAAGGAAGTGGATGAGGCCATAAGCGAGGCCACAAAGAGGATGTCGGACAACATGTTATCTGACAAGACACGATGAAACAGCAAGAGGTACATCAGGAAGGAACGACTTCAGGTCGGGGATATTGTACTTCTGCACGATACATCTCTCGATACGCAATGGACTAAGAGATTGGAGACCAGGTGGATGAGACCTTTCAGGATCATCAGAGAGGTTGAAGGCAAGGCCTATGAGTTAGTAGAGATGGATGGAACGAAATCCCATGGTATAGTATCCGGCTCCCGGCTCCGAAAATTCATACTCAGAGATGCAGATTTGATTCCGAGTTCAAGCAAAATGATGGGGCGAGGCCCGAGAGCCGTCCAGCATCAGCCTGGACATGCTGGGTCGTGGCCAGTGTGCCCTCAGCATTGGTTGGGACGTGGTCAGTGTGCCGCCAACCGCGGGATCATTATGTGCTGGGATATGGTCAGTGTGCCGCCAGCTTCAGATGATGATTTTATGCTGGGACGTGGACAGTGTGCCGCCAGCTTCAGACGATGATTATATGCTGGGACGTGGACAGTGTGTCGCCAGCTTCAGACGAT
>BFEA01000206.1:1803930-1818846 GCA_003427395.1 Chara braunii | reverse complement strand
GCGTCGGGGAGAGTACGACCCGAATGGTCAAAGGGGAATACGGGATTGGGCCCCTTATTAAGAATAAGAGGGGTGTTTTATTTTTTAAAACAAGGCCGACCCTTAGTATTCCAAAGTCGGGCCAGCCCAAGCCCGACGCTAATTTTAGCRTTGGTCCGTGCTATTTTTAGCGTTGGACGCACTATTTTTGGCACAGGCCTGAGTTATTTTTAGCACAGGCTCGAGCTAAATATAGCGCAGGCCCACACTATTTTTAGCATGGGGCTGACTGTCCGTATCCCAAGGTCGGGGCTGTCCCAAGTCCCGCGCTATTTTTAGCCAAGTCCCGCATTATTTTTAGCGCAGTCCCGTGCTAATTTTAGCACAAGCCTGCGCTATATTTAGCGCAGGCCCGTACTATTTTTAACACGGGACTGACTGTTCATGTTCCGAAGCCGGGACTGTCCCAGTCCCGTGCTAATTTTAGCGCAGTCACGCGCTAATTTTAGCACAGGCCCGCGCTATATTTAGCACAGGCTCGTGCCATTTTTAACACGGGACTGACTGTTCGTGTCCCAAAGTCGGGACTGTCCCAGTCCTGCGCTAATTTTTGCGCAGGCCTGTGCTAATTTTAGTACAGGCCTGTGCTATTTTTAGCCCAAAGACTGCTGCACCTTGCCCGATCACCCGGCCTCTTCACTATAAAAGAGAGGCCGAGCCACTTGAGAGAGGACGAGAGACCCTCATTTGCAGGAATGCGGAAGTGCTGGCGGAACGGCAAGCAGGAGTTGCGACGCTGGAACAAGTAAGGGAAGGAGAAAGACAAGGCAAGCAAGAAAGAGGTAAAGGAGTGGAGCGGCTTGGGGAAGAGGTAGTCCTGGTTCTCACTAGGGTCATAGCCCTCTCCCTTGCCTCCCCTCCTATCTCTCTCCCCCTTTGCTTCTCTCTTTCTCTCACTTCTTCCTCCCTCTCCTTACTCACTTCCGTCATCTCCCCTTAGTCAGACCGGTCGCTTATGAATAAGCCCCGGTTTTATTTTATTTTATTTTATTTTACTTCCGGTGTGTACCATTACCGCATAAAGGTTGCAGTATGTCTGAGCGCACCGCGCTAAAGAGCTGATGAGTCGCTGTGCTTTATGTTGTGCCAAGGTGCACCCAGATTGAGTTGATGTGCCAAGGGGCACCCAGATTAAGTACAACGATTTTTGCTGTGCCAAGGGGCACCCAGATTAAGTACTCGATTTTTGCTGTGCCAAGGGGCACCCAGATCAAGTACTCGATTTTTGCTGTGCCAAGGGGCACCCAGATTGAGTACACCGATTTCTGTTGTGCAAAGGGGCACCCAGATTGAGTTGCTTTACCAAGGGGCACCCAGATTAAGTACAACGATTTTTGTTGTGCCAAGGGGCACCTAGATTAAGTACTCGATTTTTGTTATGCCAAGGGGTGCCCAGATTGAGTACGTCGATTTATGTTGTGCCAACCCAGATTGAGTTGCTGTGCCAAGGGGCACCCAGATTAAGTACATCGATTTTTTGATGTGCCAAGGGGCACTCAGATTGAGTATCTTCGACCAATTTATTGTGCTAGCAGGCACTCTGATTGAGTATCTTTGCCGATTTATTGTGCCAGCAGGCGCTCATATTGAGTATCTCTGCTGAATTATCGTGCCAGCAGGCACTCGGATTGAGTATCTTTGTCGATTCATTGTGTCAGCAGGCACTTAAATTCAGTATCTTTGCCAATTTATTGTGCCAGCAGGCACCCAGAACGAGTACATTGATTTTGCTGTGCCGAGGGGCATCCAGATCGAGTAGACCGATTTTGTTGTGCCAGGGGGCACCCAGATCGAGTAGACCGGTTTTTGTTGTGCCAAGGGGCACCCAGATCGAGTAGACCGATTTTGCTGTGCCAAGGGGCACCCAGATTGAGCACAATGAATGAAAAGCGAMTGTGYGCACTCAAACTTGAGTGCGGCACTKCGCCCTTAATTTRAGAAAGCCAATGATATATTGCGACTGTGCGCACCCAGACTTRAGTGCGACAYTGCGCCCTTTTCTGAGAAAACCGCTTTTGACGTATTGCGACTGTGCGCACCCAGACTTKAGTGCGACACTGCGCCCTTATCCRAGAAAACKGCATTAACAATTCTGGAGTCCGTGCTCACTCCATCYGAGAACTTGGCCATGATGGTTTGGAGTCTGTGCGACAGTATGCACTCCATCTGAGAACTTCGCATTGAATGTTTTTTGAGTCCTTGTGCACTCAATCTGAGAACTTTGCCTTGATGAGCACGCAGCAGGCAGCAACACCTCCGCCCTAACTGAAGGCTGAGAGGTGCGCTTAGCTGCCTGATCCAGCTATTACCTGGCTGGTCACGCGCACGGCAGGGGACAGTATCTCAGCCCTAAGTGAAGGCTGAGTGGAACCCTCAACTACTGATTACAGCAAAGGCTATTTATTTATTTTGCGACCAGCATCAGCCCTAGAGGTGCTTTCAGATACCGAGCATACTGGGAGTTCTTTTAATACGGGAACACACGCATTGAGGGTTGCTGGTATTACTGGACTGCGGTAAATTGTGGGCTGAGTTCCTATCCAGTGCGGTAATGCTCGACTGCAGTAGACTGTATTGCTAAAATGCAGTGAACTGTGGGCTGTGCGGTAATGCTAGAGCAGTGGACTGTGCGGCAATAATGCCATGTGTCACCACTCGATATTAGTAAAGCTGGGCAATACTTTCCCCACTTGGGACTTTGCTGTTTGAGCGAGTGCTCAAGATTATCGATATTATTTGAGTGCGCGGTCAGTCTAAGTTTGGATGTTAGAGTGCGCGCCCATGCGCGCCTAAGCTTGGCACTGCTTTTAAAGTGCACGCCCATGCGCGCCCAAGCTTTGCATTGCTGTTAGAGTGCGCGCCCATGCGCGCCCAAGCTTGGCATTGCTGTTAGAGTGCGCGCCCATGCACTCCATAGCTTGGCATTGGTGTTAGAGTTTGTGCCCAAGCGCGCCCAAGCTTTATATGGTTATCTGAGTGGTCGCCAATGCTCAATATTGCTTTCTGAGTATGCGCGCGTGCGCGACTGTGCTCGGTATTAGTTTTTGATTGCGCGCCCAGTCTCAGTTTGACTGTTTGAATGCGCGCCCGAACTAGGAATTGTGATTTGAGTGTGCGCCCATGCGCGCCCAAGCTTAGTATTGTCTTTTGAGTGCGCGCCCGTGCGCACCCACGCTTGATATAGACTTTTGAGTGCGCGCCCGTGCGCGCCCAAGCTTGAGAGTATTCTTCAAGTGCGTGCCCATGCGGGCCGAGGCTTGACATTGCTGTTAGAGTGCGCGCCCATGCGCGCCCAAGCTTGATAGTGTTATTTAAGTGCGCGCTCAAGCTTGGCATTGCTGTTAGAGTGCGCGCCCATGCGAGTGCGCGCCCAAGTTTGGCATCGCTGTTAGAGTGCGCACCCATGCACGCCCAAGCTTGTCATTGTTGTTAGAGTGCGCGCCCATGCGCCCCCAAGCTTGGCATTGTTGTTTGAGTGCGTGCCCAAGCGCGCCCAAGCTCTATATCACTATTTGAGTGCGCGCCCAGGCTCGGTACTGCAGTGAGAGTGCGAGCCCATGCGGTCCCAAGCTAGATATTGTTGTTTGAGTGCGCGCCCAGGCTCAGGCAAGTCGTTTGAGTGTGCGTCCAGCCTCAGTTTGGCTGTTTGAAAGTGCGCCCAGTCTCAGTTTGATTGTTTGGATGTGCGCCCAAGCTGGGCATTGCTTTTTGAGCGCGCGTGCGTGCGCGCCCAAGCTTGATAGAGTCTTTTGAGTGCACGCCCATGCGCGCCCAAGTTTGACGTTGATATTTGAGTGCGCGCCCATGCGCGCCCAGGCTTGATATTGATATTAGAGTGCGCGGCCATGCGCGCCCAAGCTTAGCATTGTCTTTTAAGAGTGCGCCTATGCGAGCCTAAGCTTGAAACTGTGATTTGAGTGCACGCCCATGCGCGCCCAAGCTTAGCATTGTCTTTTAAGAGTGCGCCGATGCACATCTAAGCTTGGAACCGTGATTTGAGTGCGCGCCCATGCGCGCCCAAGCTTAGTATTGCCTTTTGAGCGTGCGCCCATGCCGCCTACGCTTGGTATTGTCACTTGAGTGCGCCCTGGCTCGGGTAGGCTATGAGAGTGAGTGCTATGATGATTTTGGAACGCGCGTCCCACCGATAAGATGGTCGGGGATACATGTCCAGCGAGTGTGATTAGTCTTGAGGACGTGACTGGATGCCTCTGATGGCATGACTAGCCCCAACTCCCGCTGATTTGATTCTCTTGCTGATCAGTCTCTGCATCGACGATATTTATATCACACCCTGTGCGGACGGTATTTTTCCTGCACACTTGATATCAGTGCAGTCCGGTTTGCATGCGTAGTATTTTACAACTGGCCTCCGCATAGATAATATCCTGATGATCAGTCTATCTCAGTGACGATACTTGCAGTTCAGTCCTCATGTTCTAGTCCACTTGCTGCAGAGATGTTCGTATGAGTTGCTGAGTTGCTGTTCAGCCAGGCCCATTCAGGCGGGCCCCTATATTGAGTTGTTGCTGATCAGCCGGGTCCATTCAAGCAGGCCCTTATATCGAGTTGTCGCTGTTCAGCCGGGCCCATTCAGGCGGGTCCCTATATCGAGTTGTCGCTGTTCAGTCGGGCCCATTCAGGCGGGCCCCTATATCGAGTTGTTGCTGTTCAGTCGGGCCCATTCAGGCGGGCCCCTATATCGAGTTATTGCTGTTCAGGCGGGCCCATTCAGGCGGGCCCCTATATTGAGTTGGTTGCCACCAGTTTGGCTTAAGGGTCTATTGAGGTGCTGTCCTCTTTGACCCTATCGAGTTGGGTAATTTTCCTGGGCTATTGATATCCCCCTCATCTCCAGGATATCATTGCTTGGCATAGCAGCTTGCCAAGGACATTCTATATTATTTTGCAGATTGGTCAAGCTGGCTTCTCAACATGAGACAACCCCTACATGGGGTAAGCTGGTTGAGAAGTWTTGCTATCGACACATTGGGCATCAGAGCTTCGTCATTCGGGCYAACGAGTCTCCCACATCGAGGTACACATTGGTGATCACTTATCACGTGAGAGATGCTGGGCAGGGAGTGAAGGGAACCACCTACGACCGGATTGTTGACTATATCTTCCGCAGGTAGAGTTACTGGAGGGAACACTGGCTACATGTGGTGTTTCCCCTGATCCCCTTTGCACCAGGTGGTGCCCTCTATGACTTTGACGGMTGTAACCCTAAACCACTGAGCAGAGGAGGCAGCAAGGAGAAGAGGCGTCAGGACAGGAGGATCAGGAGCGAGGTGGCCAGATCTGGGATACCTATTACCACCTGTCTACAGAGGTCAGAGACAAATGAGTCAGACCAAGAGCCTTGTTGTGTGAGCGATGTTGACCTGGGGGACTATTTTGACTGGGATACTCACAGGGACTGAGTACGCTTGAGTTTGGAGCAGGCCCAAAGCATCTTATGACATTGGTCACTGGAGTGAGACGCAGGCGGAAAGCAACCTTACGACGGGTTGCCTATCTCTTGGCAAGATACTTGCTTGAGGGTGATTAACCCAGGCATTACATGTCAGGAGGACCCAGGTCAGAGGAGGTAGTCGGTCCTTCAAGGCGGAAGGGACCAGTCCCGTATCTTGGGGATGGCTACAGCCATTTGGTGGGAGCAGACTTCGTCATACAGGCTTTTCGGAAGCCTCTCTATTGAGACCGTTTTCTGGAGGTTTCGTTTGACTACATCTACGGCAAGGGACGGATCGAGATCTTGATCGGTGCCACTGGCAGCATTTCCCTCGCTGAGGAGCTGTACCTTCGGAGTGTTGCGGACGAGGAGATGGCCAGATGTATGGCATATATCAGCAAGATCGATCCTACGGCATCCTTTGACATCAACTATGTGGTCCCAGAGTCGATGGTCACTCACGTTCTCAATGACGAGGAGGACCTGGTCCAGCGTGTACCAGATACGGAGTCCCAGACAGTCGAGCCCACTCATGAGGGGGTACCACTAGTCATTATTGATTGAGGCTCAGATCTTCTAGTCACTGAGATGTACTATGACATTATTATGATTTATCAGTGACTGCAACCCCTCCTTTATGGCTGCTTCTCGCATTCTCTGTGTACTACTTTTCAGTCTCGTATCTCTGGTCATGCTCTTGCAGAGTCTGGTTTTCTAGTCTTTTCATCCTCTCAGTGCCATTTGATTTATGATGCATGTCCTGTAATGCATGGAATGTTTATGGATGAGATAACAAATTATTTATCACTCCACATCAGGTTACACACAAGGCTACTTGAAGGACTCCTGGATAATAGGGACTCTGGTGACCTTGATTCTAACCTTTATACGGGGTCAGGTGCAGGCGATAAAACCGAACGCCTCACTCCAAGCCGTGTCGCCGCTGGCAGGAGGGATAACATTGACTGCTCGACTGTGTGACAAAGGCTGCTTGTGATTTCACTTTCAATTTTCCTAAGACTCTCCAAAATCCTGCGTGACAGTCTGCCTGTCCACCAACCCACCGCACTTCGGCCCGGGGAGAGACATCGCACCAGGCCTTGGAACGGTGGGGGCGTGACACCGCCCCTGCCCCGACCCCGCACCCCCGCCCCCGCTGCCAGCCAACCCCGGCCCCGCACCCCACTGGGCCCCGCCCCCGACCCCGCGCCCGCACTACCCTGGGCCCACGAGGGTGGGGTGTAGCCCCGGGGGGGGCCGAGGTCGGGCCAAAACTGCAATATTGCAGTTTGGCCCAGGGGGTGCAGGCTGCGGCTGCGCACCCCCCTGTATTTTTTTATTTTTTTATTTTTATTTTTGATTTTTTTGCCGGGGCCAAGGATGCCGACCCTGGCCCCCGGGAGCCCTGCCGGGGCCCCGGGGCCGGGGCTCGACAACCCTGGTAGGGGGTGTGTGGGCACGCAGTTTGAGGTGTGTATGATCTTCTTGTTGATATTACAGAGCCGACATGATTGTCAACCAACTCTTATCTTTTATCATATTAGGATGAAATGATCTTTCTTTGTTTGGTCGGTACGTAGAGAACATGCCACGCGCACGCGCGGCGTGTGCAGAAACACCATTGCTATGACCAACGTCAGGTTGACCGCTGATGCCGCAAGTCTTAGGAATATTTTAGTTTTCTCTTTGACTGAAGGGACATGGAGTCAAGTATTCTGCCGCGCGGTTAAGGCATCTTGGCTGGCCGTATGGCAGTATGGCCTTGGCGTAGTGGACGGCGGTCGCAGCGGCTATAATGAAAAATGGGCCCTTTATGGGGCAGGTGTCGGAATTCGACGATCATGGCCTCCGGTAAGCCAAGGGGAAGCTTTGGGGTATTTTCGAAAGGGCATACATAGGGTATAAGCCGCTTGTATTGACGTCCGCACTTGTTGTCGTTAGCCTTGGGCCTACTTACACTTTTGATTATGGTATCTGACTTCCACGCTGCAGATTGGGGGATCGAGGCCAACAGGCGACAATGCGGGAGCACTGGAGCAGAGTGAAGAAGCCGAGGGTTTGAGGGCCTGAATCGGGGGTCATCTCCTTCGGTTTTGTTGCAGCCTTGGCCGGAAGAAATAACAAAGTGTCGATGATTCCCTTTATCCCCTAAGCACTACTTCCCCCGCTCCGTCTATTTTTATCCTTTTTTTTATTACTTTGTTACCGGTCCGGTTTTTGAAGCACAGCACCCGTGTCGGTCCTAGGATTGCGCTAAGGCCAACTGGCCTCGCTCAGATGGTACACTTTTAAATTGTGGAAAAACAGACCTAAATTCGGGCTCCACGGGGACCAGCTAGTTTCTGGGGGGGGTGTCCCAAGGTTGAGCACAAGAGACAGTCCTTCCGAACGTTCGCTAAAAATGAGATAGTACGGAAAGGATTAGTATGACCCTATGTAAGGATTAGGGTAAGAAAGTAGTCCGGATCTATTCAGAGGAGGAGGGTAGTGTGCAATAGAGTGGGTTGGAAAACAAAAAGGGGCAGAAAGGACGCGTGCCTGGCCAAAATATTGGATCTTATACACTGTCCGCCACCCACGACCTGTTGTAAGAGGTAGAGAGTGAGCATTTTGTTGGGAAGCCAAAACATTGTGAACTAGTATGCCCGAGTAGAGAGATCTTAGCCCTGTTGGTATACCCGTGAACTGTTAAAATACAGGACTCAGTTCAAGTTTCGCTGGCGGCATGTGAATAACATAGTGTGGTTCTGGATTTCCTTGGACCAGTCAGCTGCTCGATGATATCTCAAGGTCGCTACCCCGCCAAAGTTCGTTGGGACATCCGTTAAAATTGGAACAATACAGAGAAGATTAGCATGATTCCTGAGCAGTGAGCAAGGATGACACACATAAATCGGGAAAAAAAATGGTTCGGGCACTTGGTTTGTTCTTGTTCTACATTTCTACTATGAGGTCAGACCGCTTATTAGTGGTTCCGCTACGGCGAGTAGAAGTGGTTTGACGTCAACGTGAAGGGGAAAGGGAACGGTGGAGACGAGAAGGAGGAAGAGCATGGCGGCCTGGGAGATGTATAACCCACTCAATTCTTTGTAGGATCAGGTGAGTTGAGGAGCAAACTGGGGGTTTTGAAGTGTTGAGAGTTCCTTGGTAGAGACGGACTCGTTGATAGAACAAATAGTGAAGAGATAGGAAAAAAATGGGATGTGCAGAAGGTCAAACGAAGGAAAGTAAGTGAAGGATGGGAGTAAGAAGCCTACGTCTCGCTTGGCTCCTAGTGAATTCTGATGGGGCAAGGTGCTATCTAAGAGGTTGAGGTATTGCGAAGAGGAGGAGTGTGTCAGAACTTGGGTTTAAACAGCAGTTCGGGCAGCATGGACTGCGAGAGCTACGCCCGGAGCACTTTCAAAGTGGCAGTGTATGATTCCATGTTCTGCCGGAAGATCCATTCCGATTCTACTTATCGTATTGATGGAAATTGTCTCTCCCTCTTATGCGCGCGACCACATTTGCATTTGATAGCAACATGCACTTCGTGAAAACAGGATTGAAATGACAGTCCATTTTGCCAAATTATGTGATACGTTTTTTCATAAACTAGTTTTGAGGACAAATTTTGACTTTAGGATTATGTATCACAACAAGACAAGAGAAAAATGGTTTTCACGAAAACACATTTAGCCCTGTGATCCATGTCTCACAACATCGTATTAGAAAACAAGTATTTTACCCAAACTGAAGGGACCCGAAGAAGCCACGTCAATGGCATAATAGTTTTGCAGAAAATTTCAGGTCGTCCACCAGTACAATAGAGAGACCATGTAAGAAATGAAAATTAGTCGGACTCCAGAAACAGCAGAAGAGCAAAGAAACCAATTCCCGATTCCCATCATCAATGTGGTCTCCACAAAAACAGGCAAAGAAAAATTCTCTACAAGTAACACTTGAGTTAGCATGCCCCACAATCAAAGGGGAGAGCAGCGGAGGGGGGAAGAGCGAAGGAGGGGAGGGGGGAAGCGATGGAAAAGGGGATCAGAGGAAGGAAGCGGAGGAGCGAAAGAGGGGAGCGGAGGAAAGGAGGAGGGAAGTGGGAGCAGGGAGCGGCGCAGGGGGGGCAACGGAGGGGGCAGTGCCAGACGGAGGGTAGTGGAGAAGGGAGCAATGGCGGAGGGGGAAGGAGTGATGGAGGGGGAGGAGCAATGGAAGGGGGAGGAGCAGTGGAGGGAGGAGAAGCAGAAAAAGGGGGAGGAGTGGCTGAGACTAGGTGATCGATTCAATTTTAGAGTTGCATCTCAGAGGCAATTGGATGGGTCAGTCAGTCTGCAGCTAACTAACCTTTCAGTTGCCTCTGCAACACGATTCCGAAATTGAAATCAATTACGTAATCGATTCAATTTCAAAATTGCATCGCAGAGGCAACTGGACGGGTCTGTCAGGCAGCTTTGTGGTCTGTCCAGTTGCCTCTGCGACAGGATTTCGAAATCGATTCGATTACGGAATCTCATCATGGAGCCAGTCGGGCGGGACTGATCAATCAATCAATCAATAAATCAATCAGATATGAGAGGGGGGAAGGAGCAACGAAAGGGAGCACCAAAGGGGGGAGCAGCCAAGGAGGGGAGAGCAGAAGGGGAGGGAGGAGGGGGGAACGGTAGAGGGTGGGATCAGAGGAGCGGAGGAGGAGGAGAGGGGGCAGCTGTGGAGGGGGAAGCAGCGGAGGGGAGAGCAGCAGAGCGGGGAGCAGTGGAGAAGGGAGCAGCGGCGGGGGGCACAGCGGAGGGGGGAGCGCCAGAGAGGGGAGCGGAGGGGCGAAACGACAAAAAGTGGGAGCCCGTCCGCCGCTTTTCCCCCTTCTGTCGCTCCTCCCCCTCCGCCGCTCCTCCCCACTCCATCGCTCCTCCCCCTCCGCCGCTCCTCCTCCCTCCTCCACTTCTCCCCTTTCCACCAGTATCCTCCCTCTCTGGCGTTGCCCCTTCCGCTGCTCCTGCTTGCGCCTCTCCCCCCTTCCCCCTTCGTCGCTGCCCCGTCCTTTCCTTCTGAATAGTGGATAGGAGTCATAGGATGTTTGTTTATCGAGTTCGTTTATTTTTTGCTTTTATGTTTTTACCACGTTTTGAATAAGAATTTTGTGATGGTGTTCAGACAACTGTTTCTTGTTTGGAGATGCTGCACAACATACATTTTTCGTTTCCCTCCCCCCCCCTCCCCCCCGCTCGCACGATGCGATTACATAATTGATTCGACTGTATATTTGGTTCGATTGCACAATCGAATTGATTACGTAATGGTGGAGCGCGAGGGGCGATGGCTGAGGGTAGAGGGGAGGGGTTGGCAGAGGGCGGGAAGTAACGAAGAGCGGGAAGCAGAGAAAAATAGTTTTTCTTATACGCAGCAACCCAAAACCTCGGTGTAATGTGAATAATATGTTTCTCATTTTCTTGTTTTGGATTTGTTTCGTTGCTTGACGAAAAAAAATATATATTGGTCGATGCATGTCTTCTGTGAGAGCCTTAAAACCTAATAAAATAAAAATCACTCGTAAAGTTTTTGAATCGAGTCCAATTTTCATGAAATGTCTACTTTTCATGATTCAGAATGATTGTTTAGCTCTAAGACTTTAATCCATACTCACATCGGGATTTCCTTTCAGTGTATCTTTCCGTGTTTTAGCGGAAGATTCATTCTCATGCTGCGTACCTGGTGAGTAATAAAAAGAAGCCCACGACTACACCATTGCTGCTCATCGTTGTGATTGTGCTTTTCCTCATAATCGTATTGGAGATCATGCATTTCGCCACGATCGTGCTGCCCATCAGGTCCTCTGCCATCAAGTCAATCAAAACAGTCGTCTTCCGGTTGAGGCCTTGCCTCGTAATTACGAATGAACCTGGCCGTGTGAACGACCAAGCGCGCTCGTATGTAAGAAGTAGAGAGAAAAGGGAGGATGATGATGCGAGGGCACGTACCTAGTCTTGGTGATGGTTTACAAGGTTGATATCTTCATGCAGTTCGGTTGTTGTTGCTGACGCCAACGGGAGGCATTGTCAATTCGTAGACTCTAGTAGTTGTGTAATAGTAGTAGTTTGGGCATTGAGCGCCAAGTAGGAGGAAGGGCTCTGGATAGTTATGTTGGTGGTGGCAAGAGTATGCTCTCGTTGACATTATGATTCGGTATTTTGGTTCTCCAACTGGTGGAATAACGGTGCATTTTTGTTGTTTGAACAACATTGACATTTTGGTTTTCAGTGTGAATTTGCATTTTATACTTCTGTCATTTCCCTTTCGTTCATTTCCTTGCACAAAGCAAGAGGGTTGAGTATTAGCATGCCCATCGGGACCCGAAAGGAGATGAACCATGCCTGGGCAGGGTGAGCATAAAAGAAACTTTGATGGGAGCTTACAGTAGGGCTGTCGTACGAATCATTGGTAAGACTTGAGCATGAGGGTCAAAAGGTATCGTCAGGCAGGGAGTTTAGTTCAAACAGTATGTCCATTGCTAGGTTACCAGATCGGACGTTCGGGACCCCCCTCACTGTCCGGGGTTGTCCGATCGGACAACAGGTTGGACGTCCTCCCCGGCGAGTCTGTCCGAAGTCTGAATGGCTAAGAAAAAAAAAAAAAAAATCCCCAAAAAAACTATGTTATGCAGAAAAATAAACTGAACAACTTTTGTCTGGGGTTACATCGAAATTCTTAATAAAATTTAAAATAAAAAATAAAACGAAATTCTTTATAAAATTTAAAATTTAAAATAAAAATAAAACTATGTTATACAGAAAAATAAAATGCACAACTTTTGCCTTGGCCTTGCTACTGTTTCCTTCCCAATGTGAGTGTGAGTCTGAGTGTGAGTGTGTGTGTGTGTGCGTGTGCGTGGGTGTGTGTTTCTGTGTGTAGATAGTGCATCTGTGTGTGTGTACATACTGTCTGTGTATGTGCAAACAGTGTGTGTGTGTGTGTGTGTGTGTGTGTGCGAGTAAATAGTGTGTATATGTGATTGTGTGTATGTGTGCTCACGTTCGTGTCACTCGTAGACTAAGTGTTTGTATGTGGATAAAATATGTGTGTGTTTGTGTGTGTGTGCAGTCAGCAGCTGCTGCATATGCAGTGAACCATCTGTTGCGGCAGATGCAGCAATTGCAGTGACAATGGCATCCACACACACACACACTGGCACACACACACACACATATTCTATCCACACACCGTCACCCCTCCCCCACCATATCCGAATTTTCTTTTTCGTTTTTGCTCAGAACAACCTGAATTGGTTTTGGGGGGGTCTCCTAGTGGTGCGCTGACCCCCCCTGTTCTTTTTTTTTTTTTTCATTTTTTTTTTGGCAAAAAAAAGGTTGTCCGATTTTCCGGACAACTCCCCCCTGACCGTCTCCCGGAGACGTCCAGGGGAGACGTCTCCCCATCGGACAGCTGGTAATATAGGTCCATTGCACGAACGCCTCGGATGAGTTCAATGGGAATAACCATCTTGTATATAGTAACATGATTAAACTTATTTGGGTTTTGAATTTCAGTGCGAGCACAACTTGAAACAACACTTATATGAGTCTGACAGTAGTTGTATGAGACAACATTTGGATATGCTCTGATGGGTACTACGCAACATTGCTGCCTTGTCGGAGTAGAAACCCTTACAAGGGTATCTACTCATTTTTTTCAATGTCAGACGTTGTCCCACGTTTTCGTTGAATTGAGGGACTTGATGAGACTGATGTCTGCCAGAAGATTATTCAGACTAGCCTATGACCGGGAGACTATAATTTTTTTCGACCTTAGCCCAGATGCTTGTGACGTCCAAGAAGAATGGCGGTAATCGGCAGTGTGATACGCGGTTTCTAGCAGGGCCGCAGGGGCACACGATCGTGGGAATGTTAAAACTGAAGACCTATCGGTCACGCGATTCAAGGTCTAGGTACACCAAAAAGAGCAGTCGATGCATGTCTACGGCTACGACGCAAAAAGGTACGGGGTTTGGAGTCATGTGTTTCAAGTATTTGCCCTTGTTGGGGCTTGAACTCGTGCTTACGGGTTGAAGGTCCAACATCTTATTCTGTCAGGCTCGACACACGTATGAGAGGATGGGCAACCGACGAGAGAAGGTTAAGAACAGTTGTATTTTTCATCACCACTTCAGGATGCAGCCTGCCTAAACAGGTGGTTTTCAGGGTCTCCGGACCTTTCATTACTTCAGGACCATTCAGGTGTAAAAATCATGAATGGTCCTGAAGTGGTGAAAGCTCCGAAAACCCTGAAAACCACATGTTTAGGCAGGCTGCATCCTCAAGTGGTGAAGGGTGGTTTTCATGGTCTTCGGACCTTTCACCACTTCAAGACCATTTAGGATTTTCAGACTGCCCAAAACTCTCACTTGGCCACTTCAGGACACCCTTCACCACTTCAGGATGCAGTCTGCCTAAACAGGTGGTTTTCAGGGTCTTCGGACCTTTCACCACTTCAGAACCATGCAGGATTTTCAGACTGCCAAAAACTCTCGCTTCATAATTTTCATTCCTGAATTTTCAGCTACCCGATAACCACTTGTGCAACCGACATGGTAAGCGGCCGGTGCAGCAGGACCTGCCATGCTGCAGCCGAGCATTTCACTGAGGCGGAACTCTTCATAAGGAAGAGTTGCCCTACGGTAGGAGTTAACCTAGTTGGTAACGCATGAGACTGTCACCCAACACGTACCGGGATTGAGCCTGAACATGCACTGGGCTAGCTCCTTTTGACAGAGCTGCCCATTGAGGGAGAGGTAAGGCGCCGTCAATTTCGACCACGAGATCGCCACATATCACGGCCGAAATCTGGCCGTGCAGATTAGCATGACCCCTTCGTAAGGATGACATGCATAAATCGAGAACTAGTCCAATTTTCTTTTCTTTTCGGGTCTCTCTGGGCTCGAACTCGGGTTTATTGTTCAAGAACCCGTGGATGCCACAGGATATAAATGTTTAAACCAATGTAAGAAAAGAAAAGAAAAAGAAAAGCAAACAACGCCAAATGGCGCTCCATGATGTGGTAGGGCTTGTAATCCCGATAAAAGATTGCAAGGGTCCGTTGAAAACGGGCAACCGTTTTCTTTCTAAGGCAAGTTAATTTTATTTTTTTTAGTTTTACATTTTTTTAGATTTTTTCCTGCGAAGCACGGCGAACGTTTTCGCGCCCCTTCATGTTCATGTTTGCGCGAACGTGTCTGCATGTTCGCGCGTACAGCTCGTGAACATGTTCGGGCGAACATAATTTTTTTTTGTAAACATAAATAAATAAAAATAAAAAAATCGGTTTTTGATTCTTAACTCATAATTGGCTACGAATTTGAACATGACTCCAAGGCAAACGTTGCTTGTATTACTATTTTACATAACATATATTGTTTTCAGATTTTTCTGAGAACTTGTTTGTTT
>BFEA01000206.1:1789467-1803291 GCA_003427395.1 Chara braunii | reverse complement strand
GAGAGAGAGAGAGAGAGAGAGAGAGAGAGAGAGAGAGGATAGGGTGTGAGGCCAATCGCGATGCAGGCCTCATGCCACTTCCATCGATAGGATGAGCAAAACCGAATGGATCCTCTGCTAGAACATGGAAATATACATTGCCATACTCAATCTCCCTCCCCCCTTCTCGTTCAGGAAAAGAGAGACAGGCACCGTTGCTGGAGTAACAGGTGCCAACTCAGGGGCTGTAACCTATGAGTTGTCTCACAGTTTAAAAAAAAAAAAAAAAAAAAGCCAGTTGCCTCATAGGAAAAAATAGTCTTTGAGACTGTGTGGGAGCACAATGGGTCCCACTTTGCTTTTTGGAACGAATAATTGTGGCCACGAGATCTTGAATCTCACGGCTCACAGTACACGCGTGAGAGAGAGGGAGTTGGAGGGGGAGAAAACGAGGGAGTTGGGAGGGGAGGTCCTACCTCTTCCAACCTGCCAACTGCCCTCACCGTTTTCAAGGGAAGGCAGAGTAAAAGGTGGGGGGACTGTTGGTTTCAACAGCATGAACCTGGCCAAGGTAAGGGTTAGGAGCGTTGTAGTTGAAGTTAGTTTTCTTTTTCTTTTCCTTTTGTATATTTTCTTTGTTTTTGTGCATTCTCGTGAGGACACTTGTCCTCACGAAGTGCTACCTCTGGCAAAAACTGCCAGAGGAAACTGTCAGGCTCCCTTTTTAGAGGGAGTCTGGAAACGGAGGGTCATAGAGGGAAAGGCCAAGTACAACCTTTTCCTCGATGTATGTGCCCTGGAAAAACGGTCCAGATACATCAAACTGAAAGGGGTTGTATCTCTCCAACCCCTTCTCAAAAAAATAAAATAAAAACAGTTTTGGAAATGCCACGACCACATCTAGCCCTGGATCTTGGCTACAGTTAGGGAAAATAAAAAAAAATAAGGGTAGTTTAAGAAACTGCCCCCACTAAGGTTGTGGCTGTGGTGCGGCTACAGTTAGCCCTGGATCTTGGCCAGATCAAGGGCTCACTGTGAGCCCGCGATTTTGCCTTGGGGGCTGGAATGACGTCCAACCCTCCTAAGCCACTATAAAACAGGCAGTTGTACCCAGCTGCCACACAGAAAGTACTCGTGCTGTCAGTGTGTGGCAAGCACACTTGAGTGTTGCTTGACTGCTAGAGGAGCTGCCAGAGGTAACGTAGGAGGATGCTCGAGGTCTGCAGTGGAGCGCGAGAGGAGCAGGGCAGCCATAGTCGGGGTAGAGAGCACTTTGCTCCACTTCCCTCTGGCTGGTGCTGGTCCGGTGGAGCGACACTAGGGACTCTGTAGGACCAAGGTGGCATGGCAGGAGGGTTGTTTTGAGTTCTGAATTTTATCCAGGGCCCAAAAATTTTATTAATTTAACGGCGGGGCATCAAGACTTCACTGGCGGTGGTACCGGCGGGCGAACCTCGGCAGACTGTGCATGGGGATATGGTGGGAATGCTAACTTAGCGGGCAGGCATTCTCTTTCCTTCTTGCGTGTTTTAGAAGAAGGTCCATTTCAGTTTGAATACTCGGGCTGGATACGCATAAGTGTTGTGGTCGTGATTCCAACTCGGCGTTGCTCGTCGTGTACAACCTACAATATGTGCCCGTTGTCGATCGTCGCAATCGCCAAGACTATGTTTGTCGCCTTCGCGGTTTCGGTAAACTTGGTGGCCGAGCTCATCGTTGCCGCCTTCACTCGGCCTAAGGGAGTGCATGAATCTGGCCGAGGGGGTTTGGCCAGATGAGTTTAGACGGTGTGAAGGTAACTGGCAGTAGGTGAGAAATAGGGGAGTTCACGGTCTCAGAGGAGGAAGTCAAGGCGAAGCATGATTAAGAGGAGTGTGCGAATGTAAGGGAGAAAGACAGAGGGATCACAAGACTACCAGGCGGGAAGGGTGAGAGGCCGACACAAGGTTGGGGACTTAATCGCTGGCCAAGGTGATGCGCATCCGATCGATGGAAGCAACGTGAGGTAAGTCGCGGGCTGAAGACCTACCTGTCAACGGAACGTGTTGTTCATAATCGGACGAGTGGACGGGTTTGCCTGCAGCCTGAGGAGCTGACAGTGCAAAGTCTTGGTAGTTCGTCTTATGTTTTGTGGGTGTGTAATCTTTCCCTGAGACGGCTGGTGGATGTGGTATGCCAAATTAGTATATGATTGCGAAGTGAAAGTGGTATGAAGAATGGTTAGATATGAAGGCACTGCAGGAGAGGAATCCATGGTTGCCTTAGTTGTAGCTGTTACGGGTGCAGACTTGCTTGCTGACTGGAAAGGCGAGGGGCACGACCTCAGTGATTGCAGGCTCACCCGCTGGCTGGTGCATTGTTCACCCTCCCAGTAAAACTAGCAAGTGGCCAAGTGTGATGATGAGTAGGAGCTAGCAGCAGAGGCGTAAGAGAGAAGGAGAGAAGACTCACATGTTGAATGAGAAGAGGCTGCCCATTCAATTGGGCGAGGTAGTAGAAGGCAGCAGCGAGGTAGGAGATTTGTTAGTTAGCAGAGGGACTGCCCATGCCATCGATCGAAGCGGCAAAGTTGGCAAGCTGAGGACCTGTGAACTTGCCTGTTGGCCTTCACGTTGCCTATCCGATCGTCGGACAGAAGCAGTGGGAAGGGCGGCGAGCTTTTGCGTACTTAGCCGTTGACCGGGGTGTTGCTTGCTCCACTAGGCAAGCTAACTACAAGCTACAGCAGGTAAGAAGGGAAAATGGTAACTACTTGGCAAAGTTGGAGTTGCACGAAGACTGAGAGGAGGAAGAAGAACACAAGATTCATGAAAACCTAACAAACAAATTGTTAGGTTTGCACAAAATGTATTCAAGATAGTGATAATACGTTTTTCAGACCTTCTCCAAGAACAAAATTCTACGTGAAGTAAAACAACTGCAAAAAAAAAAAAAAAAAAAATTACTTTTTGAGAACCATAGGAAGTGGCGAGGAGAAAAGCAAGTTTTTCCACACAAAATCACTACGTGGTGAAGAGTGTATGCTCAAGAACTTTAAGATCTTATTTTTTTGTCATTTAAAAAAATCATGTTTTTAGTCATATAAGATGTATAGCACAATGAACGTATTTGGGGGGAGGTTTTGAACGCTCAAACATGTTCTCAAACAGATTCTCCCATACCAGAGCGAACATATTATTTTTTACTTTTGATTTTTTTTTTTTTTTTTTTTTTTTTTTTTAAACTCTCATGTTTGACTAAGAATTTAAAGGTGTCTCCCTGACAAAAGTTGTTTGTATTGTTATTTTAAATAACATATATTTTTTACTAAGGTTTTTATTGTTAACGTCAAAATTGATTTATGGTCCTATAAATTAATTTTCGCAAATCTTGGTTTTTACCTAACTACTGAAAATGACTTATAGTTTTATAAATGAGTATTCACCAATTTTTTTTTTTTTTTTACATCTTTCAAGTTTGCCTTGTAGTTCTCAAAAATTGTTCTATTTTATCTTTACTTTTTGCAAATCTACTGAGAATGACTTATAGCCATATAAGATGATTATGCAAGAAAGGGTTTTGTCGCACATTTTGAGGAACAGTTGACTTTTCACCGCGTTTTTTGCATCCTTTATCGAAAAACAGTTAAAAACGCTGTCTTTTTGTGTAAAAAATAATAGTTTGACTCTTACTTTTTCATTCTATAAAAAATGTGAGGTTCTGTCGTGTTGTTAGGTTTTCATGAATCCAGTGTTGTAACACAGGATTCGTGAAAACCTAGCAAAATAAATTGTTAGGTTTACACGAAATGTATTCAAGATTATGATATTACATTTTTCAAGCCTCCTTGAGGAACAAAATTCTACAAGAAATAAAACAACCGCAAAAAAAAGGATAGAAAATTACTTTTTGAGAACCATTGGAAGTGGCGACGAGAAAAACAAGTTTTTTCACATAAAATCACTACCTGGTGAAGGAGTGTATGTTCAAGAACTGAAATATCTCATTTTTTTGTAATATAAAAAAACCATGTTTATAGTCTTATAAGATGTATAGCACGATGAACGAACTCGGGGGCTTTCGAACGCTCAAACATATTCTTAAATATAGTCTCTCATACCTGAGCAAACATATTATTTTTTACTATTTTTTTTTTTCATTTTTTTTTTTATTTTTAACTTGTGTTTGACTAAGAATTTGAAGGTATATCCCTGACAAAAGTTGTTTGTATTCTTATTTTAAATAACATATTTTTTTGCTAAGAATTTTACTGTTAACATCAAAATTGATTTATAGTCCTATAAATTAGTTTTCACAAATCTTGGTTTTTACCTAACTGCTGAAAATGACTTATAGTTCTATAAATGAGTATTCACCAAAATCCGTTTTTTTTTTACATCTTTCAAGTTTGCCTTGTAGTCGTTAAAAATTGTCCTATTTGAGTTTTGCCTTTTGCAAATCTACTAATAATAACTTATAGCTATATAAGAGGATTTTGCAAGAATGAGTTTTTTTGCACATTTTGAGGAACAGTTGACTTTTCACCTCGTTTTTTGCCTACTTTATCGAAAAACAGTTAAAAATGTTATCTTTTTGTGTAAAAAATAACAGTTTGACTTATACCTTTTCATTCTATAAAAAATATGAGGTTTTGTCGTTTTGTTAGGTTTTCACGACTCTAGAGACTTCTGAGGGGAAATGTTAACAAAAATTTTCAACGTCAACAACAACCATTTTTGGACCGTTATGTTGCCGAAATTAGGGTTCGCGGGCAGCACTAAGTAGAGGGAGAGTGCTGAATATTTTTGGTACGTCGAAGGGCTCGCCGTCAACACCTGTGAGGGGGGAAAATTGCAGCGTGACTATTGCGGCAGACCGGCAGGCGACACTAGAGGTATCGGTGATAGTTTGTCATTTGGACTAGGTGGAACGACACGTTATTTTGTTTGTATGTGTGTGTCGGCGGTAGCGAGACCATTGTCATTGGCCTGGTATGATCTCTTGGACCAACGAGGCATGTGAGTAGGATGGATGGTGCCGACAGAATCGACACTCACAGACTTTATTTTATTTGTGAGGCTTAGTAGAAGTGGTTTTGACGGGTGTCATTATCAGGTGCTGAAAGGAATAGTGGGAGACCACCTTAGACTAGTTAGGACCAGTGAACTTTATATTTTTTTTTGGTCGTGCGTGGATCGTCGTTTTCACACTTGGGGCTACCACGTGTGGGATTTGCAAGTAGGGAACAGATTGAAACAAACAGTTGGTCTTAGACTTGCCTTCAGACTGCAGTTTTCTTCGGCAACGAGTATATTGCTATTGGGCTTTCTTGAGTGAGCCAGGGCGTGTTCGACACCACTTCACTCATGGTCAGTCAGTTGATTGACTCAGATGCCTTTTCACACATGTGCGAACCCACACTTTGCTTGACCCTGTTTGTTTTGAATGTTCAAAAGAAAAGGTTGAGTAAAGTGTATGTGGTTATGCAGGTGAAAAATTAGATCTGACGGAGGTATGGGTTGTTGGATTTTCTGGACGTGTTGGTTGTTTTTGTGTGTGCAAATAGGTAGAAGGATTCTTTCAAAGGAGATTGATTATACTTATTTAAGGAAAGAGGAAATGATTGTCTTCCTTCTGCTTTTCACCTGCCTGCAGGCTAAAAACAATTCGTTGTTTTGAAAAATATTAATTGTGTGAGCACCGTAAAACGAATTTGATTCAAATAAAGAAGATAAGGTCAAACGCATACAATTTTCTCTTAGGATTGACCCTTTCTATCCTGAATGACTTTTATATGTCTAAATGGTTATCATTCTCTATCACCTTTGCTTCTTTTCGTCCAAATTGCCTTAGGCAGGGGAGGATGAAAAAAAATACATATATATTTGCGGTGAACACGTTCTCTCTTTCAAGGAGGCATCTGAGGTGGGGGTTCGTTGCTTAAGGAGCTGACCCTGTTATCGACCCAGAGTCGACCATTCTACAAGGGGGTACTTTGCCGATTCAGTGGAGATGGCCCGACTTCTGAGATCCAAGTTTTGTGCTCAGACGAGGAGGAAGAGTACCCCAGACCACTTCCTAGAGGGAGAAGTATGCAACACTTCAAGCAATGCACTTAATCAAGAATCATCCGCAAAGCTGTCTGTCATAAAAAATATTGGAAACGTATGAAGACCAGTGTGTGCGTGCCTAATTTTATATCGGTGGTAGGATGGAATGAATGACTTTGGCAGCGCATCTCATCAAGTCAAAAGTAAGGCAGTCCGACTATACCTTGTCGGCGACATCTACGTTGTCAAGCGCTTCGAGTCCGGTACCTCACAAAACGAGGTGGGACCCTCCCGACCGCGTCACGCAGGAGTTGGTCTGTTCCTCATCGTGAATACATAATGGAGCTTCCGCAAGCCACTCCAGCCAAGTGCGTCAGTCATACCTCTCGCGAGCCCCTACGACAGGATAGGGCATACGCGAGGCACGACTTACCTGCACCTTACGGGAGCTGTCACCTCCCTTCGATGGGCGTATCCCTGTCGAACTACCAGTCCATAGTACGAAAGTTGATCAGCTGCAATCGCAGAGGTGGACGAGTCGAGGACGTTTCTTGTACGATGTAGCATAGGGGGTACGTGCGGTTTTACACCTCTATCGAACCTACACGTGAATCGACATCTTGGGGGGCAAAGGTCCCAAGCGGGACTCGTCGCCGGTCGACTCGGACGCATCCCACACACCACGTGCACGCCACTCTAAATAACATAATAAAAAGACACATACACATACATATACACGAAACGACACAGAACAAAAACGCTACAACACTCCTAGTCCCTTAGTAGTCATCCTATACGAAGTCGGATAGGCGTCTCGCGCGAGACTTTAGTATAAAAACCGCGCGGACGCAGGGCTAATTCATACTATCGACTAACAATGCATGAATACGCAGCAGTCGCAATGATGGCGTACTATGTAGTGTCCATAATCAAGCGGTCCCTCGTGCATCCGAGTACCGCTTATGACACTCAAGTGTCAAACTCGAAGTATCGTGAAGGCTTACCCCTTCACGATATTGCACAACTGAAGGAATAGTCGTGCGGCCTCTGCGACACTTCCGGCCTTTAGGCTGAGTGTCTCAGCAGGCAGGGCAAATAGACTCTGCGCGGGGGGTGATCTCTTTCATGCAGAGTCTAGGACCTGGGATGTCCTGGACAAGGACCTCGAATCTAGACCCAGGACCACCGTCCGATTAAGAAATTTTTAAGAAGCATATAACAAATAAAGGGGTTTTCTTTCCTTTCTCAGTCTCAACCCCAATTAAACCCCTAAGTGTAGGCCCCTCAGGTCACGCGAATACCCAATATAGGTACATACATATAGATATGTAAAGGGGAATAAGTTATATGTAAAGGGGAATAAGTATATAACGATCACTTCTCACAATCAAAGTGAGACTCCTCACAGCCATATACATGTGTGTAACCGCATACAGTCAAATCAAAAATCCGAGTCAGAGAACATACCCCTCGCCCCAACCTTTGTCCGACCAACCATAATTAAATACTCAGTACCTTTGTTAAATGACCATTCAATAAAAATCCAGGTGAAAACCTTAATAAAACAATAAAAATCACCAGGGTTAACGTCATTTAGGTTGAGTATGAGGATGAATTGGAGTTGAGTCGTAGACCGACGAATCGGCAACCGACTAGTTATCAGCAATAACAGAAGGTGTTCCTTGTAGGATCAAGCGGAATCTAGTCCTGATTTCGAATCAAACGTTCAAGAGGACCTGTAACACAAGAGAGACTAATCCCCAAGCTAAATCTATGAGTCCAAATCGAGACTAATCTTCATGATCACGACCTGACAAAAAATTATCCTACTTAACTAATCTTGAGTCTATCTCTAAGTCAGTGTCTTATGAAAAGGTAGACCGTTGGCAGAATTTCCTCTATACAGAGTGAATTGTCAAAATTGTCACCAGTCAAAATATAATCTAACTCCTCTAAACTAAAAAAGTTTCGACAGCGCTTCCCTAGAAAAAGTGTCTTTCCATAATTTATAATACCCTAAATATGAAAACAAAGATCAAACCTACGTAGCACCGTATTCGCGTTCGGAGGCGAACACGATTATGTTCGCCCGAAGCGAACAAGCGCCAAAAACCCTCCGAACGCGAACATAAAAAAATATTAAAAACAAAAAAACAAAAAAAGTTCTTAGAAAACTCTGAAAAATATATATGTTATGTAAAATAATAATACAAGAAACTTTTGCCTTGGAGTCATGTTCAAATTTGTAACCGGTCATGAGTTAAAAATCAAAAACTGATTTATTTTTATTTTTTATTTTTTTTTACGAAAAAAAATTGTGTTTGCCCGAACATGTTCGTTGGCTGTTCACGTGAACGTGCGAACACGTTCGCACGAACAGGAAAGGGCGCGAACACATTCGCCGTACTACGCAGGATCAAACCTTAATTCTGAAAAGTCAAAATTTGTTTAACTTCTTGAATTAGTAAAAAATTGGCAGCATCTCCTTTTAGAAAGATAGACTTCCCAGATTTATACTAACTCGGCTAGGAACTCAGAGGTTAGACTTTGAGTTCAACTTTAAGACAAAGCTCAACTGACCCCTTAGATTTGTAGAAATTTTGGCAGCGTTTCCCGTAGAGAAAGTGCTATTCCTAGATTTATACAAAGCTAAGTTCATAATCTAAAATGACTTTGACTTCTCAAGGTCCAATTTTGTCTAACCCCCTAAATTAGCAACAATTAAGGCAACACTCCTTTTAGAAAAGGAGGCTTTCCTGATTTTTACTAAGGTAAAAAGTCAAAAAAATTGGACCCTGAAAAAAACAAAATCTGACTAACTTCTTGGTTTTGTGGAAATTTCGGCAGCGCTTCCCGTAAAGAAACTGACTTATCAAGATTTATACAAGACCAAGTATAATAAATGATCCCAGAAAATACACAAATCGGCCTAAGTAGAAATAAACTTAGCTCAGAAAATGCAAGAATTTAAATTAACTTTTATGGCTCTAGCACGTGACGAGCAACTAAGGCAACTTGTGTAAGGGTATTCGCCCTAGGTTTTGCAAACGACAGAAAGTAAACTTGGTTTAAAGGTTAGGTATACCGCATGAGGTGCGACTGGTTTAGTGGTTTATATTGTTTGGATGGTTGACTAGAGCAGGGAATGTGTGGGTGAGCCAGTTTGAGGAGCGCGTGATCTTTTTAATTGTTGATGATTAAAAGAGTTAGCGTGATCGCCGACACAATTTTTAATTTTTCGATGACTAGTAGTTCTAGGTATTTTATTAATTTTATAATCGATATTTATTTAACTGTATGTTTTTACTTTTCTTAAAGCCAGACGCGACACCAACCACGGGTGGCTTTCCGGGCAGTCGAGGACTTTGAGTGCACGCTTCTTTAGTTGACTGGCGGACTCCTGCACAATCGAGATGGGGACCTATACTCAGGCAGGAAGACCCGTGCAAAATAAGGAGGCTCACAACTGATTTGATTGCCAAGCAGCCACATGGGATTTCATCTGCTTCGGTCTTCAAAGTTCAACAGTGAACTATCGGTTATTACTGCCGATATCAGCACAGGGTCGATGCTTTTAGATCCATGCATGGGCCCCTATAGCAGGAATCGTGCCCCTGGCGTAACATTTAGTTAGCTATGCAGGGGCATGTTTGTTGAGTGGTCCGAGGAGGTAGGGAGCTCCGTCCGAAAGGAACGGGTCATGGAAAACTCGACGAATGCACGTGGCGGTGCTGGCATGCAGAATCGTCCGTCGATGCTTGTGTATAGGGGCAAAGACTAATCGAACTATCGGTAATCAGTCTTGCTATAAGATCCTCCATGGGGACAGTTGGACCGGTTGTGCACACTAGACGGTATGAATCACTGATGGTCATTGTGCCTATGGTAAAGCGATTGCGGGTTCGGGCGTAGCGCTAACCTCCCGATGACGAGCATGACGACCTGGGCAGAAAGGAAAGGATGTAGAAGCAGTAGGCGGACGACATAGGAGTGAAACCAACCCGGAAACGCGCCGGGTGCGTGCGAAGGAGGTGGCGGAGGCTGTCGTCAACCCTGACAGTAGGAGCTGGGGAGAGAAGGTTAACAACAGTCGTATTTTTCACCACCACTTCAGGACACCCTTCACCACTTTAGGATGCAGCCTGCCTAAACAGGTGGTTTTCAGGGTCTTCGTTTAGGTCTGAAAATCCTGAATGGTCCTAAAGTGGTGAAAGCTCCGAAGACCCTAAAAACCACCTGTTTAGGCAGGCTGCATCCTCAAGTGGTGAAGGGTGGTTTTCATGGTCTTCGGATCTTTCACCACTTCAGGACCATTCAGGATTTTCAGACTGCCCAAAGCTCTCACTTGACCACTTCAGGACACCCTTAACCACTTCAGGATGCAGCCTGCCTAAACAGGTGGTTTTCAGGGTCTTCGGACCTCTCACCACTTCAGGACCATTCAGGATTTTCAGACTGTCCAAAACTCTCACTTCAGAATTTTCATTCCTGAATTTTCAGCTACCCGATAACCGCTTGTGGAGCTGAGGACTTAAACAAAGGAAGGCGGAACCGCTGAACGTTTCGTTGGAAAAATGGCGAAGGAGCAAAGGAGAGGCCATTCCTCGTCGACGTCTTCCTAGGTAGGAGGGTTTTCGACCATGCCACAGTTTTGCGCAATCGAAGAAAGGGGAGAACCCAAGTGGAATGTGATCAGCGCTGGATGCTTTCCACAGGAAGCGACGGAGAGTGAGAGGAAGAAGACGCATCAGCAAGGTATCGAAGAGAAGAAGGGAAGGGCTACCCAGAAAAGATAACAAAGAGAGATAGGAGAAAGCGAACAACCGGGAAAGAAAGGAGTGCATGGGCGACAAGGTGGCGGAAAAAAAAGACGAACCTGAGCGTTATATTACGCCAGGTGCATCAAGAAAACGAAGGTGAAGGAAAAAGACGAGCTATGGCAGAAAATAAGCAGGGTGCAATAGAAGAGGGGTAGCTCGTCTAAATCTGAACAGAATCAGGCGGGAGGAGAGGCTAGTCTGGGGTTTTGAGAGTAGGCGAACATGAATTTGAAGACAGATGAGAACGAAAATTAGTGTTAGAGGAGGTAGGAAAAGAAAGTCGAGCGTGAAGGATATGGAGAATGGGGTAGGGAAAAAACAGAGGAACCTATACCCGAAGGCGGTGCCAGCGACCGGAGACACCGCAGGTGCACGAACTCAGGTCCCCAGACGTCGTCGATGCCCAAGGATGGCAACTTTGTCGGAAATCAGAAAGTTGCAACGATCCACCGACCTTTGCTTGGCTTTCAGGCAGTTCTTGCGTCTCGTGCGCGAGGTTGTGGAGGAGGACATTGCTCTGGGTATGGGCTTGAGGTTTCAGATGACGGCGGTGCGTGCTTTGATGGAGGCTGCCGAGGCGTACCTAGTCGCCAATTTCGAGAACACCAACGAGGTGGTCATCCATTCGAAGAGGGTGACGATCCAGGTCAGGGACATGAGACTGGTGGATAGGTTGTCGAAGCCTCGCTGGGTTGAGAAATATCAAGGTACGTTGGACGAGAAGGCGAGAGCTGAGGAGAGACAGCAACGGATGGAGGCCAGACATGTGGAAAGGGATGGCAGCAGAGTAGGGGCGAAGAAGAGGAAAGCAGTGCCACATAAGGGGGGGTCCGCGAAAAAAAAGACAGCTTGAGAATTCTACTGTGTGTGTTGCATAACGGTTGTCCTGTCGAATCGTGGACTCTGTGGAAGTCTTCGTGGTGTTAGGTGGGTTGAATAGGTGAAGAGAGAGAGAGAGAGAGAGAGAGAGAGAGAGAGAGAGAGAGAGAGAGAGAGAGAGAGATCAGGTTCACTAGTGGGGGACATGAAGGTATTGAAGGACGACTCTGACACTGATTTTGGCCCGCAATAGTGAACCCCATTTATTTTTGTTTTTTTCTTGTTCTCCTTTCTTTCTTTCTTACTTTGTTTTTTTTTTTTTTTTCATTTTCATTTTCTTCTTCTTCCTTTCTTCAAGTCTTTCTTTCTTTCTTTCTTTCTGAATTATCGACCTTTTGGTGGGCTCCAATAGCGGAACCTGTTGGCAGTTGTCTATACTTTCGTAGTCCCAGACCTTTCAGCCTTGTAGCTTTTTTTCGTTTCCGCCGTTCTGAAGACTCGTAGGCACCCGAAGGTCTAACAAATGTGTGTCCTAGCCTTCAGTCCACTTACTGTAGGTTTCCATGTGAATGCATGTACTTTGGATCTTTACCAAAATGTGCTCGTAGATGTTTGCCGTTTGGACGGTTGTGTAGGTCTGTAGGTGCGTGGTGCGTTGTACGTCTACGGAAGTTGGGTACAAGTAGGCCACTCGTTGAATTAGGGGTTGTTGTCGTTGCTTTTCTTACCACAGGCTTGGTGAAGGTCCAATTGTCTGTTTGTTCTGTTGTTGTGGACATGTGCGCAAACCATCACAGTATCCATATGTGAGTGTACACTAAGTGTGTTTGCTGTTTCCTTTCTCTGGCTCTACATTCTTTCATCCAGTGACCTGTAATTTATATGCTTGGTTTGTTAGCATCGACCCCTCTTCTCCCTCTTCCACGTGTGCACGCGCTTTTCTCTTTCTCACCCTCTGTCTGTCTGTCTGTTCTGTGTTGCGGTCCTGACCAATTTCGGAGTGTTCAATCGGCAGAAAGTTCAATGACGTCCAATTGCAAAAAAAAATGTTTAAACATGTAGGGAGAGAAAAAAAAAAAGGTGATTCTGAATCTTGTTTCCTCCCCTCTTATTCAAACAAGAAAGAACAATAATAATGTTGAATGGCTGAACATCATCTATGTTGCATTGACGAATCTCTACCGCAGAAAGAAATCCTGCTTAGGTCAAAGATATGCATGGACAACACAAAGCAGTTTTGTGGTCTGTCTGTGTGTCTGTGCATTGTGTCTGTATGTGTGTCTGTGCATTTGTCTGTCTCTCTGCTCTGGTTTGTATGTTTGTCTGTCTATCTGTCTGTCCGTCTGTCCGTCTGTCCGTCTGTCTGTTTGTCAGTTTGTCTGTCTGTCGCCTTGTCTGGTCATTTAGTCAGTCAGTCAGGGTCTGTTTGTCTGTCTGTCTCTCCGTCTGTTTGTCTGTCTGTCAGTCTGTCAGTCTGTCCGTCTGTTTGTCTGTCTGTCTGTCTGTCTGTCTGTCTGTCTGTTTGTCTGTCTGTCCGTCTGTCTGTCTGTCTGTCTGTCTGTCTGTCTGTCTGTCTGTCTGTTTGTCTGTCTGTCTGTCTGTCTGTCTGTCTGTCTGTCTGTCTGGTGTGTAAGTGGATGAACCTGAATCAAAGTCTGTCTGATGGTCCAACATGTCTGTGTGTGTGTGTGTGTGTGTGTGTGTGTGTGTGTCTGTCTGTCCTTCTGTCTGTGTGTGTGTGTGTGTGTGTGTGTGTGTGTGTGTGTGTGTTTGTCTATCTTTGTGTCTGTCTGTCTGGTCTGTAAGTGGATGAACCAGAATCAAAGTCTGTCTGTCCGTCCGTCTGTGTGTGTGTGTGTGTGTGTGTGTGTGTGTGTGTGTGTGTGTGTGTGTGTGTGTGTGTGTGTGTGTGTGTGTCTCCTAATCTGTCTGTCTGTCTGTCTGTCTGTCTGTCTGTTTGTCTGTCTGTCTGTCTGTCTGGTTTGTAAGTGGATGAACGAGAATCAAAGTTTGTCTGTTCGTCTGTGTGTGTGTGTCTTTGTGTGTGTGTGTGTGTGTGTGTGTTTGTCTCCTAGTCTGTCTGTCTGTCTGTCTGTCTGGCTGGCTGGCTGGCTGGCTGTCTGTCTGTTTGTCTGTCTGTCTGTCCGGTCTGTAAGTGGATGAACCAGAATCAAAGT
>BFEA01000206.1:1727360-1766356 GCA_003427395.1 Chara braunii | reverse complement strand
AAAAAAAAAAAACCGCATTTTTTTTTCTATTTTCTTCGATTTCGCCCTTACCCCCCCAACCAAAAATTTGTTTTTTTTTGTTTTTTTTTGCCTGATGGGGTGGGGCTGGGGTTGCGCCGCCACGTGGCGCTTCCAGATTCCTAAACCTCCTTCCCTAGCGGCCGCCATGCGGCCGCGATGATGCGCGTTCGCGCAGACGCGACCGCGGGGTTGCGGACTCGGCTGCGGCCGTGGACTTAGCCGCGCCTGTCCGCCGCCCAGGGGGATTCATAGAGTAGCAGATGTCTAGTATTTTTTCCCACTCCTAGCACGCTCGGGAAAAATCGGCGTGCAGGCGAAAATGAGGATCGGTCCTGAACAACCGGCAGGTACTGGTGGTTTAACGGACACGACTCTAGGAAGTACTGGTGGTTTAAGGGATATTGTTAGCAATCAGTAGTCCAACCGTGAATTTAAAGAGTAGAGCCTCAATGTTCTCCTTCTGGTCAATTATAGTTAAGCTTCCCTTGGACCTTTAATGCGTTTTGTATGACAACACTGTCGAGCGCATCGGCTCGCGCCCTTTTCGCAAAAGGCGAAAGCCCTCCCGGCCATGTCACGCAAGAGTAAACAAAACAATACTGAGATAACTAAGAGACGACACATAAATAACCATACGAGCCTTCAAAACTGGGACGGTCGCATCGTCCCCTCGCCGCTCTAGTTGGGTGCGCCACGACATAATAGGTTTCCGCGGGACACAACTTATCTTCCCTAAGGGGTTTATAGGTTGTATCCTTATAGAGTTGTTGACCCACGTGCGAAAGCTTTTAAATGCAATCACAAATGTAGGTCAGCCAAAGGCGTTTGCTCTCTTTGTTGTAGTAAACATACATTGGTTAAACGCCAAGTGGACGTGAACATTGTTTGTTTCCTTAGGGTGCTGATCTCCTAAGTATGAAACACACGTCGGTTGACTACGTCGGTATCAACCAAGAGTGAAACCCATATAGTAATTGTAGTCCCTTATACACACAACTCGAAGAAAAACAAGTTCAGTGTTCAAATAAATCCCGAGAGTTGGGGTGCTGATCTCCTAAGTATGAAGCGAACGTTGGTCGACTAGGTCAGTCTCACCTAGAGTGAAACCCACAAAATAATCCGAGTCCTTTATACACGCAGCTACAAAAAAACAAGTTAAGTGTTGAAATAATTCTTGAGAGAATGGAAAGTCGACGGTATTTGAAACTGATAAGTAAAATACTATACTAATTTGCCAATAAAAGAGGTGGTTTTGATAATCCCTTAAATGCAGCGGACAAGAGAGAGAGAGAGAGAGAGAGAGAGAGAGAGAGAGAGAGAGAGAGAGAGAGAGAGAGAGAGAGAGAGGTGCACGTCGGGGTAAACTCTCTCTCTCTCTCTCTCTCTTTTCTTGCGGCGAACTTCCCAGGGGTGCTCTCTCTCCTGGCTTGCTTGCCCGCCCGCTTGCCTAAATTTTAAAACTTGCAAAATGAAAATGAATCCTCCGCATTCAACTCGGTAAGATTTTTTTTTTTTTTTTTTTTTTCTCTCTCTTTCTCTTTGTCTCTTGCGCTGGGTGAGTAACAACTGAGTTTGTGATTTTATTTTCCATTTAATTTATATTAAAAAAGAACATATCATGGATTTATTTTTTTGTTACTCTTTTTTTTTTGACTCTATACTTAAGCCCATCCTACTACCGGTACCTCCAGGCTCGACAGGCTGGACATACTGATCGGTTGAGGCTCCGCATCGATAACTGAGAAAGGTAGAGATGATTTGATAGACTTTCTGCTTTCTTTCCAATTCATTGTACAAGGGCAGTTGATGGAGGTTCATTGTTTAGGTGAAACACCACCTATGGAAAACAACTGCATAGTTTTTGTGAGAACATGAAAGTTAGTCTTCGTCAAGTTGAGGCAGTTTTTCTGGAGAAACATTAATCAAGGCAGTGAGGTACTGATCAATGCAATCAATGAGAGGTAAAACAGTTGAGAGGTAGCAAATATGAGATGAGTAGGGATTTCATAAGTTGAGATATGCTTCATAGTGAAGTTAGTCTTGGTCAGTGCAATGCTTCCATGGTCTCAGAACCTTTTTGCAGTAACCGACATTTGCATTACACTAACCCATTTTTTGAAGCGAGATGTAAAATGAATTTTGAAAATGTTTGCTAATAGAATATTAAATATTCTCTTTAATATTAAAATTCGGCATGAACCAAATTTGGTTTGGCTGTATTAAGAAGTTTAAGACTAAGGCCTTCACCACCATTTCACAAGGACGGAGAAAAAGTTAAAGAGATCTTTAGGTCTATCAGTTTTCAGTTGTCCCGCTTCTTACATACTAGGGTGGTAACCCTTTGACCAATGAGCTCCTGAAGGTACGTTCTACAAAAGCCGCCCAAATGTATTCTATAAGGTCTTTGTTCAAAAACTTTTAAAATGGTAATCAAAATTCATTTAGGAATAAATCCATGACCATGAGTATTTTATTACGCCATGTCACAAAAACATTGTGTAGCTCATAGGGCTGGAATGAGTTCTTTCAACTCATCCTTACCCATTTTATCGAGTTGAAAAAGGAGTCAGCGAATAAGAGTGGACATTTTATTAGCAAATAAAACTCATTAGGGCGTCCCACCACCCGTATTCGTTACAAACCTGCCTATCAAAGTTCTTGATTGCGTTCCTCCCGTTTATTTGAAGTAATCAATGTAGTACCCAGTGGACTACGCTCAAAGGTTATTAGCTCTGCAACTGAGCTAGACACATGCTTCACTTTCTATATAACCATAAGAATTGGAGACGACGAGACGGGGGCTACCCTGTTGCCTTCATGCACCTCTAAATTGTGACTTAGATTTAAGGTTTGGATCCATACAATGTTAGGATACATGTGATTGTAATTTCTAAGAGGATTGAATGGTTGGTTGTGATATGCATACAACATTCGTAGTATCATGTGTTTTTTTTTCCTGACATTTTACATCATTTTGTGACTGAAATATACACAACAAATTTAAACTTGGAACTAGAGCCCAATTATTCAAGATTGAGGGAAGGGATTTGGGTAAAAGCTTAGGCATGACAGAAGAGAAAATTATGCTTCCTATCGCTAACCAAACTAAGATTGAGAAACATTGGTGAGTGAAAAAACGACCTCCGAACAACCATTAGGTTGGGATTTTATTTATGCATTTGTTTACACTTCGCACCTCGTCCTAAGTGCGGGAAGCACAACATGTACGCTTTCTTTGAATTAATAATTCGCGTCGGTCAGACTTTATCACTTTTCTTCGGTCAGACTTTAGCACGGGAAGTGAAAGGCTAAAACTTGCAACCAGGAAGTGAAAGACCACAACTTGCGTGGGAAACCCAAACAAAAACATGAAATACATAAAGAAAATATGCACAAATCTCAAGTTGTTATTTTTTTTTGGTTTATCTGGCTATACGATGTAGTCGTTGAGAGGTGCAACACATGTATCAACAAATTTATGACTTCCTCCCCTGCCTATGTATCACCCACAGCCGTGGCAGAGGGGTCGATCCCGGCCGGCGACCGAGATCTAAGCCGCGGTCGAGGACTAGCGCGGAGAGGCCATGATCGTGGGACTTCGAGGATTTTTCCCCGCTAAAAAAATGGGAGGAAAAAAAAAAAAAAGCCCTAAAGTTGACAGTTAGAGTTACTGCTGTCGTTTACTGGGGCTTCCATCGAAGCTTATGTCACTTCTCTTTTTCACTTCCGACACCGGGCAAGTGTCAGACTTTATACAATGTGTTACCACTATGCAGAGTCATGTTTTCATAATAAACAGTCGCTACTCCCTGTTATGTGCCACTTATGTCTGTTTTTGGGAAGAAAAACACTCCTTTTCACGAAGTTACGAAGTCATTTTGTCGATGGGGATGTAAGGTTTCTCGAACCCTACAACCCCTTTTTTTCCCCTAACCACTAATTGCTTGGTATTTAAAAAAACTAGAAAATGAAAACTACAAAAAAAAAAAAGATATTTTTTTCTTTTGGTTGTGTGTGTGTGTTCCGGCAGGCTGTCTCTTATACACATCTAGATGTGTATAAGAGACAGGTGTGTTGTCATGTGTGTGTGTGTGTGTGTGTGTGTGCGTGTGTGTGTAAGTGTGTGTGCATTTGTGTGTGTGGGGGGGGAGGACCCCTCCCTCACCAATCAATCAATCAATGTATATATATATATATATATATATATATATATATATATATATAATTMAAATTTTKTTTTCACCAACAACCTCCCTACCCAAAGTKTTTTTTTTTTTTTTTTTTTTTTTTTTTTTGGGTGCTAGGGGCTGAGGTTGGAGTTGCGCAACCCCAACCAGCCACCGCCATCCTTGCACTCCCTATCCGACTGACCGTGGGGTCGTGGTCTCGACTGCTGTCGCACGTGGCCGCCTCCCAGGGGGATTCATAGCCCCTTACTGATTGTCCAGATCAATGCATTTTTCATTTGGTCGGATACTCGGAGTTCTCAACATGTGTTCAACTTCACGACTACATAGTAATGAGAGATAACCTCTTAGATGTAGTGCAACTTAGTATCTAGGCTCTTTACATCCTTGAAGGTGAGTCTGAGTTGTTGCACAGATTTCCATCTCCCTAACGATAAATTATTCAACTCGCTTGTCATAGAAGTACCCTTCTTGACTATGTCCCATCTCGCTATGCCACTGAAGCAAAAAAGCAAAAGATCATTTTTTGCCCTTCCAAATTTTAGTGAGACGAAGAGACCTTATTTGTGCCCCCCATGACTGGATATGGCCAGAGCAGAATCACCACCACAAGACATCTAATCCTCAATAATTGACCACCAAGCATCTTTATAGATCCCTTCTTTGGAAAACACATATGGGGTGAACTAAGGGACCGATGGGCTAAAAGGGGAATTGCCACAGGTAATGGAGAGTGGGAAAAAAAAACGTTTGAAAACCTTAGCACTGTTAGCAGCACTATTCAATTTGAGTTTTCGACCTTGTGTGGCCATGACGGAATATTGTATGATATATTGAATACAACGCAGCTTGGTACAATTGTGTACAAAACTATAATAATTACAAACACCTTATATAATCTAATTATTTTTTTAAAGAATCTTTGCAATATCCAAGTTCACCGAGGCCAATTTGGCATGTGGTTTACCCGCTTGATCACAAAACTCAGATCTACTCAAGTTTTTAATTATATAAGAGATAGGTGCTTCCATCTAGGTTGTTGGATCGGACGTCCGGGACCACCCTGACCGTCCGGGATGTCCGACCCGACGTCTGGTCGGACTTCCGATCGGACAAATTGTTTTTCCGGACGACGAGGGTACCGGACGTCCGACGAGACGTCCGAGGGAGACGTCCGATCTCTAGACCATCGGTGACATAAGCTTCCATTGTAATATTGGTTTTTTTAAGACTGATAAGTGTAGACAAGAATTTAACTTTATCACCGAGCTCTATCTTCGAGGATATTCTCAAATTAATACAAATATCATGTACCAAGTTACAAATCTGTTTGGCCAAACAATAAGGTCCATTCACACCGAGAATCCAATTTTTTTTTAATATCGAACATCATAGACTCAGACTTGTTCAATTATGATGTTCGCAATTGGTTGGAATTTGGAATTGCTCGAAAGTGCAAACATAGGGGGCATCGGAGGGACCGTAGTAGTGATTGATGCCAGACATCACAAAGGGTCCTATGGAGAACATAGATTTGATTGATCATTCACACGATGTCTATCCAGGTCGCAGTTGCTAAACCTCCGCCGACTTACTTACAATCGCTAACTAAGGACCTCCGTGATGCTGAAGTATGAGGAAATGAAGGAAACATTGCTCATTGTGGGCAACTCTCTCATACCAAAAGCGTGTAGGTCTTCTCTGGCAAATTGCCCATCTAGCGATACCAACGGTAGAATGATAGGCCTCTAAGAGCCAATTCAAGGATACTACTAAATGCAAAACTGGATGTGGTGAGGTCGACACAATTCCACACTTTTTTGTACATTGTTCTGCAGTGCATGCATTCTGGGAATGGAGGGTCAACGAGATGGCCGCGGACACCCCACTGCAGATCACCGAAGATGATATCATGAGAATCCAGCTTGGCCCAACTGCCAAAGCACAAAAGCTGAGATGAGAGCATTTGCTTATGGCAGAGACATTGAGAGCAGAGCTACTCTGGACTATATGGAGCGCCCGCAATGAATGTGTGCGACAAAGTGCAGTCCCAAGGACAACGAAATTACAGGAGAAAGCCCTGAAAAACATGAGGTTGGCGATTGCCAGTGATTTGTGCTGCTGTGTCGAGAGATCGACAAAAGGGGAAGAGCGATTCTGGAGCGATAGGAACCATTCACAACCATTGTTGAAAGAGGCGATCCGCCTGGGCAACTCCGATATGGTCCACTACTTCGGCGAGCCCCGACAATGGTTCTCTCAATGAAAGCATCTTAAAGTTCTTGCTTTGGGTGTACCATAGTTCGGTGTAAAAGGCTACTGTATGCTAGTGTAACAATAGTTTTCATTGTAGTTGAAATGTTTCTAGCATAAATGGGTGTACGGGGGAAAAAAACAAAAAACAAACATAGTAGAAATAAACCTGGGATTATGGCAACGCATTTTTCAACAGGATTGTTTTTTTCTTTTTTCTATTTTTGCAACTGAAGCCCGAGTGGCCATAAGATGTAGGAGCTTAGTAGCAACTTACACATATCTGCTGAAAAAGCGACTGGGGTAATGAGGTTTTTTTTTTTTTTCCCTACATTTTCTTTGTTCGAAATTGCCTAGATTGAGGTGTAAAAACTTGAGGTGGAGAACTTTGAGTTGTACTATGAAGAACAAGAGGGTATCAGGCCCTGATAGGGAATAAATGAGTACGAGATGAGGGTATGGGTGTGAATAGGATGCATAGCGAGTTGTTGTAGGGTAACTTGGTCAATGTAGGTAAGGGCTAGAAATTAGTGGGACACATATGGGTGTAAGACAAAAAAGTGTGTATATTGAGATGGGGTGGGATGAGTGTGTCGACAGAACGAGTATGCGGATTGAGTGACTATAAGTTGTGCCACCTCCCTGCACCCTTCCCCCAAAGGGCCCCCCCTACCATGCAATAGGATGTCGTATCGATGTTTTCCGACTAGTAGAGGTGCCCCAAGTGGGGATTGAGGTTTGAGAGAAGTGGTGCATCCAACAACAACCCCTTGATAGGCGTCTAGAGCGACAAGGGTTAGGTTCACAACCAAAGGGCCAAACTGCCCGAATCCCCAAGGGTCAGATGGTTGTCGAAGGAAACCCCGATCAGGGTGTTAGGAGTCAAGCTCTCAACAGAAGGACGACCACCCCTGAACGATGAATGGTTGGTGCAACCAGTCCTAAGGAAATTGAACAGTTGGAAAAACAACAAGACCTCACTAACTGGTCGGGCTGTGGTAATTAATAACGTGGCACTAGCCTCATTGTGGTATAAAACCGCCCTCTGGTCACTTAACAAAGCGGCAACGGCCGCTGTCATGATGTTAGCCAGAAACAATCGAACACATCTTCCTTCAATGTCCGGGCTCGTTATGGCTGTGGAGATGGTGGGAGAGGGTATGGAGACAAATAGGTGCCTCGACGCCCTGGTCGTGGGATTGGACAGCACTGCTGTGCGAAACATGGCACCCGGAACAAACTACCGCCTTTGAGGATAATATATTTAAATTAGGGATAAGGGCGGTACTCTGGGCGCTATGGAGAAGACGTTGTGTGTATGAGATGGAGGAGGTAAGATTGGATGATCGAGTCAGGCAAGAGGAAATCAGGCTGCAGGTGCAAGCCGAAATCACTATTCAATGGGGAAAAATGAAGGAGAAATTAACATCCCTACGTGTTAAAACAAAAATCCAAAAACATATTCAACAATTCAACAAAGACTGGCTGTGAGGGGCCCTGAAGAATTCTATTGCAAAACTCTTTTGGGAAGGGGAAGGGGAAAGGCCGGGGGAGGGGGAAATGGCGGGATATGACGACATGAATTATCATCTTCAGTTTCAGGAGTGGACAAATGTTTGCCCAGACGTACCATGGCGGCCTGCTTCAGATTTCCCAGATCCTTCCCGCCACCAGTTTTAGCCATGGTGGGAGAACAGTGGTACGGAGGAGGGGGTTCGTAGTAAGACTAACCTGCAAAATGTGGGACTAGGGAGTGGGTGGAACAGGAAACGTTGGTTAGAGATTACACCCTCCCCTCTCATGATTGGAACCCCCCACATTGTCTTTGATCGTCCTCTGATATGTTTTCGATGCACTCGTTAACAGGGGAAGGGAGGAACTAGTGTGTAGCAGCAGGGATCTAGCGCCGATTTCAGGGCGAAGAGGTTCCCCCTTTTTTCTCTAGTTGTCTGCTCAGTCAATCCCATAGATTCCAAGGTAATCAATGCTGGCAGGAATATATCCCAATTTCAGTTTTGTATATGGGACGCTGGACCCGTTTTCCAGCAGGTGCTGCTCCCCACCAATAGATGGAGCCTCCCCCTGGTGCTTTAAAAAAAAAACAAAACAAAAAAAAGGTTCTTTCCTCTTATATCTCTCACACTATTCTGTACTTCTATGCTTGCTAGTGATAAGCAATTGGACTGATACCCCCCAAAATGGATGGGGCGAGTGTGTTTGAAAAAAAAAAAAAAAAAACCCTTATTGACCTAGAGTCATAGACGGACCAATCAGAGACACCGAAGTGAGAAAGGTTTTCTCTCTGAATCGTTAATATGCTAGGCTACCAGAGTGGGCCCGGGGTCACTTGCCCGGCTGGGCCAAAAAATTTAAAAAACATTAAATAAAGAAATTATTTTTAAATTTTATTTGTTATTTTAAATTTGGTGAAGCATTTCGATCTGACCCTGAGGCAAAAGTTGTTCAGTTTATTTTTCTGTGTAACATACCCCCTTGATAGGCGTCTAGAGCCACAAGGGTTAAGTTCTTTCCTCTTCTATCTCTCGTACTATTATGTACTTCTATGCTTGCTAGTGATAAGCAACCAGACTGATACCCCCCAAAATAGATGGGGCGAGTGTGTTTTGGAAAAAAAAAAAAAACCTTCTTGACCTAGAGTCATAGAGGGACCGATCAGAGACATTGCGGGGCAGCTATGGTACCGGTTGATGGCGCGACAAGTGGTGGTCCGCCGTTATGTGTTTTGTGGCACTGATGCATATTTGGGACTGCGTAGTGGTGCGTGGACCGGCGGCATGAAGAGAGTGCGGAGTGAATGCGCGCGAAAGTGGCTATTAGAGTGGGGTACATGCGGTTTTCAGCTAGGGTCACCTTTATTTTTTTACGGCGTGCGAAGCAAGTGGGATTTGAGTTTGGAACCATCCAGTGTTGAGGCGGTAGCATGGGACCATTTTGGAACCAGGTGGGACTGATTTGGAGATCGGGACTGGCATGATGGCATGACTATTCTAAGCGTACAGGGTGATTTGAGGGGGCATGGACTTGCGGCTGGTCACACACAAAAAAACGCCTCCACTGTGACGCAAAAGCTCTGCAACATTTTCCCTCACAATAGTGCTGCCAACGTGCCGCCAACCAGACAGCACAACCCCAACAAAATAATATTGTTCCTGTCGGGAATCACCTCCTACCGAAAATTAGTGTCGCGGCTGCACCGTAATTTCGGCAGCATAATTGCCCTGTGACGCCCAACCTCACGCCCAACGCGACTTCCTGATTGGAGTATGATGTGGGCCTAGAAGTGCGAGAAGGGGTGTGCCAAGGATTTTTGGGAAAGTGGGGGTGGAGTCCCATGTCAGAACTGAGATCTCTTGTGGCAGGGTTTTTCGGGGTCACGAGTGCAATTTGGTTGAGAGGACGGACCGCTTCCGGTCGTAAGGCAGATGGCATGCGCGGACCAATCAAGGTCGTCCGAACTGTCTGTTTTGATGACGGCGGTTCAACGAAAGGTCCATCCGGGACGGGTGGGATTCTGATGAGTTAGGCCGTCGGATGTCGCCACGTGGCGCCGGTCGTCGCACGTTCGGGTTAGGCCCTTGGGTCTCTGGGGTTCTCTGGTTGCCTCGTCGTCGACAATTCTAGCAGGGCGTGCGGGGCCAGTATGGGGCTAGTTCCACGGGACGACCGTGAGTTGATGATATGGGAGACGAAGACGGAAGGGAGGGAAGTTAGTAGAGCAAATAAAGTAGTGCGTGCGGTCAGACGCGGGGAAATCAGGGCACGCTGGTCGTGGCACAATGGAACTCCCTGGGACACAGTCGATTCTCGGTTAAACAGGGGAACCTCTATCGGAGGCACTCTTCTATCCAAGGGGTGAAGTATTCCGGATCCCACGACGAATCTGAGTCCGTGGAGTGTGTCATTTTGTCATTGCGAAGCCGCGGAATTCCTAAGCGCGTGGTTGCCCGACTAGGGAATTTCCGAGCTCGGCGTTCAGAACTTCCGTGCCGGTCTCGATATTCGACGATTGCGATTACCGCGTGTGAGTACGTGTAAGCTGCGTGAATTGGATCGCACTTACACGTGTTCACACGGGATGATCGCTTCGTTGCAGACGCAGAATGGCCACCGAGCACATCCAATCAATCAATATCCCCGCGATCGTTAGCGCTTTTCATGCGTAGGCGGTTACGAATCGACGCGCGTGGACACGTGTAAGTACGCAGATCAGATCGCACTTACGCACATCCCCACGAGGTGTTCATTGGTTTCTGGAAAAACAGCTACCCGATCGTCTAATCATCCCATGATTCGCACGCAATCATTCCTGAATATGCAAGGTGCTACTACGCATTCGCAGTACAACAGTAGATGAAAAAGGACAAACAGCAATAGTGCGGGTTACGCGATCTTTCCTACTATGCTCATGAGTGTATCAAAACGACAAGCAACAACAAAGTTTAGGAATAAGGAAAAACAAACAGACATAACATCCATTCATTCAGCATAACACGCAGTCCAAGATTGAAATCGCAAAAGCAAGTGTGGGCCGAAACCACGTCAAAATTCCGAAAAACAAAGGAAGAACGGGCACACCGCCCGAGATCGAGATCAAAATTTGTATACAAAGGCGAGGAGGGAGAAAAAACAAAAGAAACATCAAATCCGCGTCCATCAACCTCACCTCTCTCTCTCTCTCTCTCTCTCTCTCTCTCTCTCTCTCTCTCTCTCTCTCTCTCTCTGATGCGGACAGTCCGTCGCCTCGCACCAACCCACGAAGTCGTCACCCTGCTTAGTCCTCCCGCACCTGTCAGGTTCGCCCGTGCCCACAGTCCGTCGTGGCCCTCGTCAACCCCGCGCGTTTGGCACCAACTCGTGGAGTCGCCCGACTCCCACTTCAACTTACCTCTTACTTCGCTCGTGAGTCGACCCTCACTGATCGCGTTACCCCGAACTTCCATTAGATGGTTAAGAGAACTAACTAATCGCGCAGCCGGAATTTATAGCGTGCATGCATGCGCGAAGAACACGAAATTACAAGGACTTAGCAAGAAGATTGGGGAGGGAGCGTCTGCGTTTTGCATGGCTGGGCCGCGGCGTGGGGGACGTAGCCTCTCTCCACGCATCGCTCCGAGCATGCAGTTCGCGGGCTGGATAGACTCAACAAAAGAAAGCGAGAGCGGAAAAGACGAAGCACAAGAAGAAGGGATACAGTTACAATGACGCCCGCCCAAAATTACAGTTACACACACGATTAAAGGTGCCGACTAATCAAAGTTCCGTTGCAGCCACAAAAAGAAGCGCGTAAACAAAAAGCGTTGTGCGGCAAAAGAAAATCCTAATTGCAAAATTTTTAAATTCCCATATAATGCGGAAAAGCAAAAAAAGTACAAACTCCGAGAAGGAAGTCCGAAATTCCGAGAGCCATCAAGGTTCGGCAAGAGCTGAAAAAGAATTCAAAAAGAAAATTAAAAAAGAACAAAGCAAAATTCCCGCGAGATGTCTGCGCCCAAAAGTCCCAAAACTGAAACAAAAGAAGCGACGTCAATATTTATTATTCGCACGCAGGTCGGCGCGCCCCGCCAATCAACCAATCGAACGCCCCGGGACTCACCCGGGACCAAACCCAACCATCCGAAAGGACGACGAAAAAGGACGAAGAAGCGGGGACACCGATGCAGTTTCCCAACCATCCCAATCTCCCGTAATTGGCCCATCCTTCCCAGCTTAGGACCCCTCATCGCTACCGCGCAGAGAATCTTGTGGTGCGGAAATCGGTTCGTCACAGCCCCCCTGAATACGTCGCGGTTGTCGTGCCGCCAAAAGGATAACACCTCCCCTCAGTCACATTTAAAAAAAAAAATTGCGTCGCGCGGCAAATCCGGCAGCACATCCCCACTAAAATAGGTGTTGCTTGCTGCACCGTCCGGACCCTGACATAACCTGTCGTCCACAACACCAACGAAGGGGTAGGGCTGTGAGCCTCCAGCCCTTGGCTATGGCTGCACTAGCCTGTCCTCCTCCAACAGCATCTCCCCTCCAACTTGCAGACCTTTAGTATCTCCACCAGTAGCACCTCTTCCGTGGCACTAATCTAAGACGCAGCCTAGCGGCCACAACACCAAGTGTCGAGGAGGCTATAAGCTCCAACCTCCCAGCTATGGCCGCTGCCTGTCTCTCCCCCAAGTACTCCTGCAGGCCTCCAACACTTTGCCAACACTCCCTCACTCCGGCAGCACCGCTCCACAGTAGCAGCTAACCAGCATTCACTCAAGTGAATGGCGCAGCAGCACTGCCACAAGTGTGAGGCTGCTGGGTGAAGTGCTGGCTTTTATAGCCTGCCGAAGGGATATGGGCAGCTGCTTTGCCCACAGCCAGACAAAATTTGTGGGTGCTCCTGACCCTTGATCTAAATCAACGGCCAGGAGCCTGGTGCCTTGGTTTTCCCCTAAGGGAACCAAGGTCATCAATTCCCGAAAGCATCTGGCCCTCCCCGCAGGTCACATGCTCCATGAAATGGTTGTACCCAACCATTTAGTGCAACCTGTTCAAAATGAACAGTTGCAGTTTTTTCCCCCTGCTAAAATTTTCAACCTCCTGCATCTATCCTATGCCCGCAGCCACGTACGTGGCCGCTTCTTATTTCTTCTTCCTTTCTTTTCTTTCGTTCTTTTTTTTTCTTTCTTTTTAGTTTTTCCTACCCCCTCGTTTTCCCTATGAGTGTGTGTGTGGGGGGGCAGGCTTTCATTCAAAATGAACAGGCGCCCCCTCCCCGCAGTCGTTTCAAAGAGTCGAGCTAGTGTCAAGCTCAACTGAGCCTTATTTCCCCCCCCTTATCCCCATATGCTACTCTGCGTTTGTATCTGCAGCATTAAGAACTCCAAATCCAGGTGCTTCCTCACTAGTCACAACCCGTTTTCCTCAAACATACGGGCGCGGCTCATGAAAAAAAAACAAAAAGAGAGAAAAAAAAAAAAAAAAAAAAAAAAAAAACCTACGTGAAGTCCCAAACTTGAATGTCTCTCCGACGAACAGGCGCAGTCACATCTAACTGCTTGGAGATGAATCCTCCACCAGAACGTGGAAAGATACTCCGCCTATGCCTTGCCCTTTGGGCATGTAGGAAGAGGGAGTGGAGAGGCGCCCGTTGCTTACCAACGGTGCTCTTTCCCTTGCGAAACGGGGGTCACTCAAACGTGTGCAGAGAGTTCTTCGTAACTCCAGTACAAGGCCCTAAAAATCCACGCCCGGACGTAGCCGCACTAATGCGGCAAATTCATTCGATTTTGCCCATCTTATTGATGGGTTGTCGAGGCTTAGCCTCCTGATAAGTCGGTGGAAGTCCGACGAAACAGTCTGACACAGTAATACTTTTTTTGTTTTTACTACTATGACCCGTTCGTCCGAAACGAACGGGTGTTCGGTACACCTAAAAGAAATTAAAAAAAAAAAAAACAAATCTAATCGAACTCTAAAAAGAAGAACTTCAAGACAAAAATTTAAAAGAAAATCTAAATTGAAATCCAGAAAAAAAAAGGAAAAAAACGAAACGAACTTACCTCGTTGCTGAACATTCGCCCGTTTCCTTGGGCACTGTCATGTTCACTGGGGCTGACTGTGCACCACATGACGCTTCATTCTTAGTTTTAGTTTATTTATTTATTTTTGCCCCGTTGACTTATGCCAACAATCTTGTTTTGTTCGTGGGAACCCCATAAACTATCGAGATACAAATCGGAGTTCGATCCCAGTTGAGATCGAAAAAAAAATTGGACTATTTCTCGGTTGATGTGTGTCATCTTTACGCAAGGGCCATGTTTGATCCGCGCGACCGATCTGAGCCGCGAGATGCTTGCGATCGAACGGTCATGATCGACCTCGCCGACAACGTTCGGACTGGGCAGCTCCAAAAGGAGCTGGCTTTGTAGGATGCGTGCGGTCGGGCTTGATCCCGGTATCTGCCATGTGAAAGTCTGGCATCATAACCTACTGGGCTAGCTCCTATCACGACAGTGACAAGAGCAACTCTTCTATAAGAAGAGCTTGGTCCTGACCTTCCGTCTTGCCTGTGGCCTTCCAGACCCTTCCTACCTGAGGCATTGCAGACCCCGCCTGCCTGCCTGCTTTCCCGTGGATGGCTGCCCTTCCACGGCTTAGGGGTCACCAAACGGGTAGGTCTCGGTATTGGCCTGTTGTCCCCCTGGCTCGAAATCAAACCCTTCGGCCCAGGAAATAAAAAAAAACTTTATATTCCTCCCGCGACGGGGCCCTGTACTCGGCGCATCCCTCTTTTTAGCCTACTTAGGCTCTAATCGCGTGACATTATTTTAGTGTTCCCATGCCCGCACGCCTCTTCGGCTTCGACAAAAGCGGAGCACTGCCAACTACTCTCGTCAATCTCGGACGCCACAAGCGTCCGGATGAAAACTCGAAAACTATTTGTCTCTCAGTCAAAGGTCAGACTTGAATAAACTTTTGGCAAATGCCAGTCTCACCAAGTCCTTCATTTCAATGAAAAGGTCAGACAGTGTCCGATGTTTGAAATCCCCGACAAATACCCTTGTCAGTGTATTTGCCCCGACAACGAGCCGTTCCGATAATTGAGATTTCTTAGGATATGTTGTTAAGGTTTTGGACAGGCCTTTGGGAGTTTGATGCGCAGCAGTATACAAGAATCAGAGGGTTATTTTCACATGGATTTATTTTCAAAACCTACAGGATGCATACTCTTATGTAAGTAGGAAGCATAAAATGACAGTGGTTGGGTCATTCTTGCATAGGGTAAAAATTTAAAAGATTTATCGTGTCGAGCGCATCGGCTCCCGCCTTTTTGCAAAGCGCGGGAGCCCTCCCGGCTATGTCACACATGAGTTAAAACAAAAACAAAACAAGAGACAACTTGGGAATGACATAAAACATCCCTCGAACACCCGAGGCGGGCGTGGTCGCGCTATCCCTTTGTCGTTCTAGCCTAGTGCGCCAGTTGTACATCTCACGGTCCCCTACGATAGGATAGGTTTTCGCGGGGCACATCTTGCGTTCCCTAAGAGACTGTCACCACCCTCAGGGGTGTATCCCTACCGAGCTACTGACCCACATGCGAAAGTTTTTACATGCAATTGCAGAGGTAGGTCAGCCGAGGGCATTTGCTCGTTCGTTGGAGTATAGGTACGCTTGGTTGATGCCAAGTGGACCCGAACGTTGTCCGTTCCCTGGGCCGTTGATCTCCTAGGTACGAAACGAACGTCAGTCCACTATGACGGTCTTAACCAAACGTGAAACCTATAAAATAATCCTAGTCCCTTCACAAATCTCTAATAAAAAAATAATTAAAATCAGTACACTTTCTATCAAATTACACAAAACAGGATTTTTGACTTGATGAGATGATCTGCCAAAGTTATTTTTCCCGGCCTATATGAGTGAGGAGACTATTATACTGCCGTTTCCGAGACGAAGGCTCACAATTGACGAAAGATTATGAATGGACAACCGAACATTTAACTTATGGTTTGGTTCATCGACACACCTACAGAACCGTGCAGGAATAACTTCTGCAAGTAAATTTCACTGCTACCATGTAGATCAACAAGTGATCTGGTTTTTTACCGAAGTATGAACTCTCGGTTTAACCACACCCCCGAAACATATGCAACCTGCTTGGAGGGAAGTGTTAATTGACAAATAATAATTTTGTTGATCGCTTTGTCATCCTGAGCAATAATTACTCCTTTTGTTCCTCGAACGATGAGATATCCATCTTCATCATCAAGATACTCAAAACAAAACTGCAGTCGTTATCAGTGTACAAAGAGAAACCTCCCTTTCATTATCAATTTTTTTTGCGAGCTGGGGCTTCTTATGTCTCAAACTTTTAATTTGAACAGTAGCACCTTAGGTAGCCACCCGCAAGAATATCAAATCAATCCCCTCGTCGCCCAGGACTCGACGAGGGTTGGTCAACTATGCGTCGTCACACCCTCAACCCTCTAGGAAGTGGTTTGTGGATACAGCTTCCCCTCGCCCGAGTTTGAAGACCCGGATTTCAGAGGCTGAGCCGTCACCACCAAGTCCGCAAAGTACCACTCTCGACGAGTCGGGTTCACTCCAAATCGATAATAGGGACGACTCCGAAAGCATACGAACCCCCGCCTTAGATGCTTCCTAGCGAGAGAGGGCGATCAAACCCAACGCAAACTGTCCATCTCGTTCTCTCGTACGACTTGGGAATTTAAACAAAACAAAAACTGAGTATGACGGGGCTTAGAAAAAGAAAAGTGGGCATTCGAGGTAAAAATGACGGATCCTTACGAAAAAAATCAAATGTGTTCATTTTCATTTATAAATTTTATTTCATAGTACTTGTAGTCATTATTTATTTCGAAGTACAAGTACATTTAACATGCAGGCAAGCGAAAGGTAGAGTAGGACAATCCTTTCCCTTTTTTCCGATAGGCAGAATCAATCTCCTTTTCAAACGTCCCTTTTACGTACATGCACAACACCCAGAAAAAAATAACAAGTTCAAAAGAAAACAATATCATCCCATACTCAAGTTAAACTTTTTTCTTCACATGCATGACTCACACAACTTCCCTCTCCCTTTCCTTTTGAACATTCAACATGAACAGTGTCAAGCACAGTGTGGGTTCACACAGGTGTGAAGAAAAAACTGAGTCAATCAACTGACTTACCTTGAGTGAAGTTCGATCCGGCTCACTCAAGAAAGTCGAGTAATAGTCCAATCAAACTTGGAAAAGACGATCGTGGTTATAGCCGAAAATATGCAGCTCGCAATTCCACAACTTACGCCTGTTCCATTGAACGACGACCGCCTCTTTCTCCAAGTGGCAAAATGAACAAAAGTCAAGTCCACTGGAAGGACTCAAGTGAGATAGCCCTCAAAGAAGGGTGTTCTCACAAATGAGATTCCATGTCATCCCAATGGTCCTGACAGTTTCAACGCACTCCCACTGCACCACGTCCTCCAAGGATTTGTCCCAAACCAACTCGCAAAGCTACACTGCATCTCACCACGTCCGCTCTCAATAACCACACCAACAAGTTCGTCCCGATCTCAAAATCAGTCCCAGCTGGTCCCAGAATGATCCTAAGTGGTCCCACGTTACCGCCAAAGCACCGTATGGTCTCAAACTCAAAATCAGTTTGCTCAGCACACCGCAAAAAAAATAAAGGTGGCCTTGGTTGAAAACATCATATGCCGCGTGCCCAATAATCACTGCCTTGTGCACTCACTTCGCACTTTCTTCATGCCGCCGGCCCACGCACCACTACCGCATAAACCCAATCACGCACCTATGTCCATACTACCACCGAATCATGAGAGAATAGTCCACCATCACCGCACACATCAAAAATTAAAAATGGAATTGTTGCTCGCCGTGCCGTCAAAACCAGTATCACGTCGCCGTGCCAAGAAATTGACAGCAGTTCCCCATCGAAGTGTCGCTGACGTGCCAAAATTTTGGTAGTGTAACCTCATAAAAATATTTTCGTGCCGTGCTGCCGAACAGAAAGCACCTCCCCATAGGGAGATCTTGATGTCGCCAGACCGTCAGTCCGGCAACACATTCCCAAACGCACGTTAAGAAAAAAACTCAGCGGCGCAAGGCAAATCCGAGAGCACCTTCCTTTAGGAAGGTCTTGATGTCGTGACGCCAGTCCAGTAGCACAACCACACTGAAACGGGTGCCGCTTACCACACTGCTATCAAAAATGTTATTGCCGCTGCAAAAACGGGCAGCGCTTCCACACCACTGTCAAAAATATTACTGTTGCCTCAAAAAACGGGCAGCGCTTCCGCACCGCTGTAAAAAATGCTACTGTCACCGCAAACAAACGGGCAGCGCTTCCGCACCGCTGTCAAAAATGCTACTATCGCGCCAAAAAACGGCCAGTGCTTCCGCACCGTTATAAAAAATGCTACTGTCGCTGCAAAAAATGGGCATCGCTTCCGCACCGCTGTCAAAAATGTTACTGCCGCCGCTAAAAAACGGGCACCGCTTCCGCACCAATGTCAAAATGCTACTGCCGCCGCAAAAAACGGGCAGCGCTTCTGCACCGCTGTCAAAAATGCTACTGCCGCCGCAAAAAACGGGCAGCGCTTCCGCACCGCTGTCAAAAATGTTGCCGACGTCACCGAAAATCGGGCAGCGTTTCCGCATCGTTGCCGCAATTGCGGCATAAAAGCAGCAGTACCTCCCCTGCCAAAAATCGTAGTTGGGCTGATCCCTTGATAAAAAATGAGATCAAGGGTTGAAATCGTTGATGTTCCCTTAGGAACACCAGGTTCCCAGCCCCAACAGGCGCAGCTGCAAATTGTTGAACTAAGTCATTTACAACAGACTGTTTAAACCCAACAATTTGTTGTCAACTCATGATCCATATGTTTCTTTGCCTTGCATTTGGTCTGAGACCGTGATCAGATTTGCGACCATTTTTTTTGTTTTTCCCCAACTCTTCTTCTCCTTTATTGCTTTGGCAGACTTGTTTTTTCCCAAAAGAGGGAAGAAAAATAAATTAAAGGAAAGAAAGGAAGAATTAAAAAAAAAAAAAAAAAAAAAAAAACTACCTCATTTTCCCTTAGCCTCTGTCTCTTATACACATCTAGATGTGTATAGGTGTGCTCAGCAGTGCGCGTTGAGCCACCCCACCTGCTAAAAGGCAGGCCCAAGTTCAAATCCCATGACAACCAAGCGGGGATACCAAAAAGTACCCCAATTTTAACGATTTTTAATTAAAAAATCTCTACATAAAAAAATATGAAAACAACCAATCGCGTGTATTAGGTACCTATGCATCCTCAGAAAAAATATCAAAATTCAGAAAAATCATTTCGGCCATCAAACAAATGTTGGCGCGAACAAAAATAAATAAATAATAATTTTTCCCCCTTGGAAGCTTTGAACCCCGTTTCTCTCTCTCGTATGAATATGGATTCGTACTCTTGTACTCGTACGCTTGGGGCCCCGTACGAGTTTTTTTTATTTTTATTTTTTAATCTGGTATTGTTTTTATTTTTTTTCTCAAATTCTAATAAGAATTTGAAGATGATGCTCGGCCAAATGTTGCTTGTTTTGTGTTGTTGCGTCATTTTTTTTTTTCGGATTTTTTTGATGACCCTGTTTTTTTTTGTTTTTTTTTTTTTGCTTTTTCGTACGAGGGCGTACAAGACGTATAGGTTCCTGTACAAATCCCGTACAAAAATTACCTGTACATTTCGTATGGAAAGCCCGCGTACGTGTACTCTATGCAACGTAGCTCTTTTTTTTTTTTTTTTTTTTTTTCCCAGGTGCCTTGCCAAGGAGGCAGGACAAATCTCACTTGAGGCATCAACTGCCTCAATCACCTCACACTCACACTAATGTTGTAATGCCTTTTATTGGGCTACGATCACAACAAAAGGAATGTTTTTTTTTTTTTTTTTTTTTTTTTTTTTTTTTTTTTTTCCCATTGGCTTAAGCCAATGGCCACTTCCAATTCGTTGTACACCCACGAACTGCTGAAACACAGACCTGAGTTCGATCCCCGTCGGGGATCCATGATTTATGTGTGTCATTCTTGCGCAGGGCCATACTAATCTGGTTGTGGTGGATTTCCGCTGCATGATTCTGATGATCCTGCGACCGAAATTGGTCGCACCTGAAGACCTTACGATGGGCTGCTCCAAAACGAGCCAGCCCCGTAGCACCATGTCGGGTTCGATCCCGGTACCCGCCGGGTGAGAATCTGGCATGATAACCTACTGGGCTAGCTCCTATCACAACAGTGATAGGAGCAACTCTTCTATAAGAAAAACTTTCTCAGTCATCATCCCCCCTGTCAGGGCCTTGCAGGCCCTGTCTGTCAGAGGCTTTGCAGGTCTCGCCTGCTTGAGGCTTAGCATGCCTCACTGGCTGGCCATGTCCCGTCGGTTGGCCACGTGACCATGGCTTAACTGGTTACCTAACCGGGTAGGCCTCGACATGGGCTTGTCGACCCGCCGGCTCAATGTTAAGCCCCGCGGACCCAGGAAATAAAAAAACATTTCTATTCCTTCCGTGTCGAAGCCCCATATCCGGCGCATCCCTCTTTTTAGCTTACTTAGGAGCTGATGGGACCTCGCCTTGCACGACTTAGCCCTTAAAGTAGCTGCGCACCCTCACGCAGTGGTCCTGGTAGATCTCCAAAGCTCTGAATCGCGTGGCTTATATATATACTTATATCTCAGGACCGTACATCCATGCAGATTTATCAAACATAGGGAACGACTGGTCATGTCGCCAGTCCTTGCCGCCACTTCCTGATGCCACAGACGCCAAGTCTTGGTTTTAATAAGTTTTTGTCTCCCAATCATTGGTTGAGTTTGAATAAACTTTCGGTAGATATCCCATCTCATCAAGTTATGAAACATGGATAACTGTTTACCAAGCCGGACATCGTCCGACATTTTAAAATACCGGGCAGATACCGGTGACCGTTGTCAGGGTTTCTGCCCCGACAACGGATATGTTTATCACAGAGTTGGCTTTTGTTCATTGAAGATCGAAATGAGATTGAGGGGCTTCGATGATGAGTTTTTTTATGTGAGCTTGCCAAATTTCTCTAACAAGTTTGAAGGGGTTTATAAAAAACTGGTTGAATGTTTGACAAGATGAGATTTAGTTTTTTTAGCGCAAAAGAGGTGGACTACGGAGGCCCGAGAATCGGGGGTAATTGTTTGAAAGGGTGTGGCCTACAGAGGTCCGAGAATCGGGGGTAATTGTTTGAAAGGGTGTGGCCTACGAAGGTTCGAGAATTGGGGGCATATTTTTTGAAAGGGTTTTTATTTAGCAAAGGAGGGTATATGACGCTTGGCGGGTTGGGCTGACTTAGAGGCTTTTTGTAAGAGGAGGATTTGAGGCGCCTGGAGGGTTGGACTGAATTACTAGAGGCCTTCTTTATGAGGTTTTATCCGGTTGGACTGTGGTACTTCTGTCCCTTTAGGATGGTCCTACCCGTAGACTAGGTACATATAGTCGTCGACGTGTCAGTATTGTCATCTCTCCTTTCACAAGAAGACTCTTGAAGATTTTCAGTACTGACGACCGAACGAAACATGTGGAGTCGATTGCGAGATGGTTCGACATGATCGATGACGATATGGGCGTGACGCCCAATTTTGGTCCGAGCCGATCCCCCCTGCCTTTGGGTTGTGTGTTTATGTATTTTTCTAATGATGCCTATCCCCTCTGCGCTTGGGAGTTTATGATGATCAGACATGTCGTTCGTCTGCATGGTTGACTTATTGAGTCTGTCGTATCGGTCTTTATTGTCTATGGATGAAGGTCTTCTGTATCACCTCTGTTGAGATGATTGATGAAACTCGTTGCATAGGTCTATTCCAAATAAAATAGAGAATTTTCATACCCTTGAGGATGCCAGATCGAATAGGAGAGTCACGGAGTTACGGCCGCAGGCCCACACACTGTGGGAAGATCGAGGGTGGGTGGGACCACCTCGCCGAAAATTGACGAAGGAGAAATAACTCTCCTCAGACCAGCTGACGGAAGTGATTGTGTGACTGAAGATTTGCATACGTGCTGAGTGCTGCTGGCGGACGGTCAACCGAGGGAGGTTCAAAGGAAGTCCAGCAGATTCCGCAAGTTCCGCAACCTGCCTCCACTGCGGCACTGCCGGTACCTTATATTATCGCGGGCAGCAGGAATAGTCTCATCCGGGCCACCTACGTCCAGATGCATCCTAGGTAAGTTCCTTGGTCCTTGTGTGTCCTGATCCGGTTGCCTCACAGTTGTAGGTCCCAAGTCCAACCTGAAGTCGTAGTCCTTTAGCTTGGTCCGAATGCCTTGAAGTCCTTGGTTCCAGTCCGAACTCCAACTGAGTGTCGAATGCCTTGCAGTCCTCAGTCCCAGTCCGAACTCCAACTGAGTGTCGTGAACAATGTTGAACCTTGGCCTAGATACACCGTCGTTGAAATTGAGTGGAGGGAATGAACCATCGATGTTGAGAATGTGCGGATGCGAAGAAGAGTTGTCGAGTACTAAAGTGCGAGGAAACGATTCTGTTTACCGAAACGACTCGGTAACTATCTGTGTCTGCTAGTGGTGACTGAGAAAAGGAAATGGCCAACTGAGACAAATGGTAAGACAATTGTTGCACAGGTCCAGTCCAAATAAAATAGAGAATTTTCATACCCTTGATGATGCCAGATCGAATAGGAGAGTCAAGGAGTTGGGGCCGCAGGCCCACACACCTCCTGATCCATCCCATCTCCCCCATCGTCCCGCAAGTGACGTAGTCGTCTTGCAGGAAATGGCGGAATGAGCGCAAGAGCGATGAAAGATGTCGACAAAAGAGAAGCACTCTTGAGCATGAAAGGGATTACGAGAGCGGGTTGGAGTGGTGCAGCAATGTGATTGATGAGTTTTGGTGCGGGCGGCGATGGCGCAATGAATGCAAAAATTTGTTACTTGGGTTGAATGAGTGGTTGGAGAGAAAATAATGTTGGGCGAGATTGCATGCGATGCATTGATTTGAATATTTTATCGTTTATAAGCAGATAGTGGTTGATTGAGGTGGAGGGCCGGTGTGGAACGTCTGATTTTGAGGGGACCCCTATTTTATCTCCTTCCACTGTTGATGCTGCCATAAACTGCTTGAGCAACAACTTTCGATTGCTCGGGAGAGAGAGTGATGACCCTTTTTAGAGTAACCGAGTAAAGGCGTTTCGGAAAGTGTATCGATAGTATACACTTCAGAGAGGGGTGACGGAGGAGTCGGCACGACCATTGCGATGAGAGAAATTAGGGATTGTTATATAGTGTATCAGGAATAAGATCTTAACCCTAAAAGGAGTGACGGAAGCTTAGGCATAGAGGGATGCTGCAATCTTTCTTTATTTATGGGAGAGTTGGCAGCGGTGCGGAGAGGGATTACGATTGCAGTATTTGAAAATCAACATAGGGAAGAGGACAGTAAGACTGGGTTATACTAAAACTGATCGGCAAGGTGGAAGATTCTTTATAAAATTGCGTGAGTCTATAAAGGGAGAAGAGACATTTTTATGAATCTTGGGTGATATGATGGTTGCCTATGAACGGATAAGACAGGATGTGAGAAGTGGTTAATTGTTTTGAGGTCGACGTCGCGGTGGTGCATTAGGTGGTAGTGGTTTCAATAACCGAATCGAGAAGTGGTTTGGGGAGACGGGGCACAATTTTCGATTAGGCGGAGTTCAGGCAGGAATAGAGGAAGGACGGAGTTTGGGAGAGATGATGCGGCAGGGCTTGAAAGAGTGTGGGAACTTTTATACGGTATGGATATGGAATGAAACGTGGTTGGAAGAGGAAAGACAATAATTAAGTTTGAAATAAGAAAGCCTTCGGACCGGATAAGGCGGGATTGGAGCAAGAAGGATTGACTCTAGGACTAGGAATACAGCAGAATGGAGATTGAGGGATCTTGAATTTCCAAATTATATTTTGTTGTTGAAGTCTTGGGAACCAGGTTGGTTTAGGGGAGTTGGGTACGATAAGAAGATAGAGGGCAGGGAAGAGTGTTGTACAAGATAGGATTGTGTTTATGAGTGATGCGGGGGGGGAGATCCATCTGTAGTGTTTGCTTGGAAGGGTGTTCCAATCAAGGGAGAGAGCCTCGATGTTTAGAGCATGGCTTGACCATGTTCTGGAGATGAATGTAATACAGACGTGGTGATAATCAGAAGCGAAGCAATCGATTGCTGGAATATCTAGTTCAACGAAGATATCCTTAAGAACATGCGATGAAATACCCCAATCGGAGTTATCCTATGTCTTGGATATATGGTCGGCGTACTGATTGAGATCGCGGGGAACCCAAATAGGGTAGAGAGAGGTATCGCATGTGATTAGAATGAAGGCAATATTTCTTAGCCATGGGTTGAAGTCTGGGTCCGTGGAGCGCATGTTGGCAAGTAGGAACGAGGTTGCTTGACTGTCGAGGTGAAGTCTAATTGAGGTTAATAGCAAGAGGTCCTTGTGGTTGAAAAAAAGAAAGATGAAGGTTTGAAGGACTGCATACAGTTCACCGTAGGTGGAGAACGAGTCAAGGAGTTCGATGGGGAGACATTCATTAAAAATAATTTCATTACTGAGAAGGGGTTTAATGATTGCTTCAATTTATGAGGACGAAGCGTCTGTCGCGATGAAGAGGGTGTTTTTATTACAGTCCAAAGGCGTCTTAGAAGAAAAGGTAGGTGATGAAGCCATCAGGTTAGGTCTAGGGTAAGATTGTTGGAGATGAAGATAATAAAGTCTCAATTTTCTGGTGAGATGGAATCGTAAAGAGATAATAGGAAGAGTGGGGCTGAAAGGAAGACCTTTGAAAGTGAGGCTAACTTTCCTGCGACTTTTGCAAGTGATCGACTTGTAATTGATTCACATGAAAGTTAATTGATGAGTTTAGCGATTTTCCGGATTTGATCTTCTGGAACCTTAATTCTTTTGTGGTGTGAATCCAGAATGAATCCTAGAAATTTAATGGATTGAGAAGGTAGAAAGGAGCACTTGTTGATATTGAGAATGAGACCCAAGTTGTGAAGGAGGACGACATAGTTGAATGTTTGCCAGATAAGAGAAGGAATGAAAAAATTTACTAGAGCAGAGTCATCAATATAGGAGGAGATCAGGACATTGCGGATTCTGAGTTCAGTCACTATCCCTTGCATTACAGATATGAAGATCCAACATATATACGAGACACCGAAACAAAGTGTATTGACGTGGTAGTTTGTTCCATTCCAATTAAAGGCAAAGAAAGGGCGATGCTCCAATTAAAGGCAAAGAAAGGGCGATGCTCCGGGTGAATATGAATGTGGTAATATACATTCTTTATGTCGAAGCATGTTAGAAAATCCTGAGTAGAGTGACCAAAAAGGGCAGATAACAGATCATTGAAAGATTCATAGTGAGTGAGGGAAGGAGAGAAAAATGTTGACAAATCTGACATCGATATTGAATCTCGTTTTAGAAGAACACGGGGTTGATGACAATTGGGAAGGGGGAATGTTCTATGACCCGAGAAGCAAGAAGCTCAGCGATGGAGGAGGTCATGAAGTCTTGGTGATGAGGGAGGAGGTTGTGATTAGGGATGACTGCTGGGGGTGAAATTTTAAGGTTGAGAACATGCTTGAATTGAGAAGCAGAGTAAACACCCTTTAGCATGCGGCGGACTTCCACCTTCTTGGAGGTGTGGGAGTGGGTAGTGCCTATAAAGTTAAGTCTGACTCCATGCTTTATCCATTGAAGAACCAAGTGAGAAAAACGTCGGGAGGAGGAAGAGAGAAAAAAATTTCAGTTTGTGAAAGAGGATGAAGTGGAGGCTGCAACGAAGTCCTCCGGTGGGCGAAGCTAAGAGGCGAGTTCCAGGAGAGCGAAGGTTGCTTTGCGGAGGTCTGAAGTGTATGGTGGTAAGGAGAGGTTTCATAGAATTGTTGACACAGAAGGTATGGAAATGGAGGAGCAGATGCTAAGAGGGGGTGCTGAAGTCATGCTTGCTGACGGATTTTGATTTTGTGGAGCTGGAGTCGACATGAAACTTTTTGGATGCCCTGTTGTATTCATATCCTTCGTTGTCGTCATCATAGTGTTTGCGTGATGCGGAACGCTTATCTTCTTGGTTGGAGGATTCGCCCTTCTTCTAGTAGGTGGATTTACCTTCAGAATCTTCCCAATTCGGCCTAGAAAATGAAAGAGTAGGATAAGTGAGGGTGCACAAGCGGTTATCGGGCAGCTGAAAATTCAGGAATGAAAATTCTGAAGTGAGAGTTTTGGGCAGTCTGAAAATCTTGAATGGTCCTGAAGTGGTGAAGGGCACGAAGACCCTGAAAACCACTTGTTTAGGCAGGCTACATCCTGAAGTGGTGAAGGGTGTCCTGAAGTGGTCAAGTGAAAGTTTTGAGCAGTTTGAAAATCTTGAATGGTCCTGAAGTGGTGAAAGGTCCGAAGACCATGAAAACCACCCTTCACGACTTCAGGATGCAGCCTGCCTAAACAGGTGGTTTTCAGGGTCGTCGGAGCTTTCACCACTTCAAGACCATTTAGGATTTTGAGACCTAAATGGTCCTGAAGTGGTGAAAAGTCCGAAGACCTTGAAAACCACCTATTTAGGCAGGTTGCATCATGAAGTGGTGAAGGGTGTCCTAAAGTGGTGAAAGGTCCGAAGACCCTCAAAACCACCTGTTTAGGCAGGTTGCATCATGAAGTGGTGAAGGTGTCCTGAAGTGGTGATGAAAAATACGACTGTTGTTAACCTTCTCTCTGAGGGTGCCCATAACGCAAATGACGTGGACCTTTTAGGCAGTTCAGGGCGAGTAAAATAGTAGTCGGGCACGACCCTTGCTTACCTTGCTTCCATCTTGCACGCCTGCTTGAGACAATAGTTGAATTCGGCTTCGATGAGCGAGAGAGCTTCCTCCATTTCTTCACGGGCGGCCTTGCTCAAGAGGTTCTTTGTTTCCTTAAGTATGCGCTTTCCATTGAGTCTTTGGCTATAGAGGCGACATGTGAGATAAAATCCAAGGCGAAGGTCTTTCCATATGGATAGCAAGAGTAGTTGAGGTGGACTGCCTTGAATCTGATGAGGGATGGGATCTGCCGAAGATAGCAAGGACAGAAGAATTTTTTTTTCCAAGCCTTCAATTCGTAATAGGATGAGAGAGATTTTGGAAGCATCTTTTCATAGATTTCATGCATGTCAGAAGTTAGATTGAAGTAGAGCTCGTTAAGAGTTTGTTTTTCCTCTTCTCTCCTAAGAAACTCGTTATGCCCGAATTTCGATTTCTGAATTAGCTGTGATCTGAGTTGGTCAAACATCGTTATGAGATCGGATTGCTGAGAGGAAGAGGAAAAATTCTGATGCATGGGGAAAATCTGAGGGTCGAGGATTGGTTGAGGGGCCATAGATGAAGGAGAAGGTGGGGGCGGAGGGAAGGGGGGGGGGGGAAGAAGTTCGAGTCCCAAAATGTGAACCTTATGAAAATGAGAAGATTCTCTAGGTTGCACCGTGAAGATGATTTCCTCCTTGGGGGCTTGGGGATTGAGAAGTGAAGTTACTTTGGCCGGAGAAAAAACAACAGGAGATATGACGACTACATCTGCGTCGATGATGACTGAGGTCCGTTGGCGGAGATGATTCCAAGAAGGACGGCAGGCAAGATGACATGATTATTTGATGCGATGTTGAAATTGCTTTAATTGTGTTGAAAGAGTTGGTCATTGAAAATTTCGAGAACATTGGAAAAAAAATAGGAGATAATTAACAAAGGAATTGCTAAGCAGGAGCCAAGAGTGAGGAGGATTAAGATTGATAAGGTTCTAAAGTGGAAATAATTTATGAACAGGGGATTGGTTGAGAAGTTGAGAATAAGACGTAGAAAGAGGCAGAGAGGAGCGAGAGCGAATTTTTCCAACAAATCAACCAGAAAAGAGGAGTCCATTCTACGTTCTGCAAGCAAAAAATTAGCCAACCAGTTTAGTGATGGTGATATTGTCCTTCATACCTTGCTGTCTTCCTTGCGTTTCACTAATTATTTAATTTGTTTGATTCTCTTGCGATACCCGCGTTTCTTACTGCTCTGCTTGTTGAAAACGTAATCTCTGTACTTCAACCCTTTGTGAAGGCTGTTTTTTTCCTTAAGCTCTTGCTCCCTTCTCCCTCCTTCTTGACTCTTGCCCTCCTTTCTCCCGTTCTTTTTTTTTTTTTTTTTTGAATAATAATTGCCTTGGTTAAAGAAGTTGAGGGAGGGGTTTGAGAGGAAAGGGGTGTCTTGTAAATTTATGAGAAGCGATTTGTAACGAGAACTCCTTTCATTTGCTTGCTTGAGCCTTAACTCTCGTCTTTTCGAGATTGCTTGTCATTCCTTTGCCTTCCTTGAGTTGTTATTTCCCTTATATGTTGCCCCTTCCTTTCTGTTTTCACTTCTTCTTATTTTCTTCCTCTTCTGCGTCTCTCCTTTTCTCCTTGTCGTTTTCTCTCCCTCCTTTTTTTTATCTTCGTAATTGTGTTGATGAAGATGAATTTGCGGGAATCAAATGTAGTTGTCATGCACATATTGCAATCTGAGTAAAATGTCTCTTTCATGTTTTCCTTTGCTGTCTTCTTTGATTTTTTATTATTTTCTCTTCCTTCTCCCTTCCTTCCCCCTCCCCCCCACCTTTTTTTTTAGTACAAGGAGGTCGAGTAGAAATGTTTGCGCAAATACTAATAGGTGTAAGAGTATATCGTTGAAGTTTCTTACGGTAGGGAAGAAAGGATATTGAATTATGATTCGATTGATTGGTCGATTGATTGATTGGTCAATTAAACAATTGATTGGTCAATAAATCGATTGATCGGTCTTTCTCCCTTCCCTCTTTTTTTTTTTTTTTTTTTTTTTTTTTTTTTTTTATCAACTGATTAATCGACTAATTGATTGGCGATAATCAATTGATCGGTCGACTAAAGGCCAGGTAGATTGTTCGACGTTTGTCGAAAGCGGCTTGCTGAACATGATATTCTGTAAAAACACTTTATAGATCTCAGAGTATATCAATGTATTGCATTAAGAAAAGATTTAGTCGATTGATCGGCTGATTAATCGATTGACCGACCAATTAATCGATTGGTCGATTAATCGCTTGATCGGCCCATTAAAGGATTGATTGGCGGATTTAAGTGATTGATTGGTCTTTCGTCGGAATGTGGAAGAAATCACCCTTTACAATAGTTTGTTAACTCGTCCATCCCTAAACACAACTATTGCTTCGCAAGTCCATCGTTGGGAGTAAACTTGGTGAAGTAATTTAAGAATTTGTAATCATTTTCTTAAGAATGTTTTTTTTTCTGTTTTTTTTAATGCTCTCCTCCTTACTACCCCTAGCATCATCCCATGTGGTCACCTGCCAGTCTCTTAAGCCTCCAAACTTATCGTCGTAGTAATACAATATGTACTTCTATAATAAGCCACTCATATTGTTCTTCGTCAATGTGCCATGGGGCGGACCCAAGAATTCAGTGCATTACTGAAAACTCCACTATTTTGCCAAGTGGCAAACCCACACCTCTTGCCGGCGGCTTGCTGATCATGATATTGTATGGAATTACTTACGGGAGACTGATAGATGTGACAGTGCATTATTGAAGTGCCTTAGAAGAGATAATTATGTTTTTATCTTGATGAAATGGTTTAATGAGTTGATTGGTCGATTAATCGGTTAGTCGATCAATCAATTGATTGATCGGCTGATTAATTTATTAATCGGTCGATTGATCGGCCAATTAATCGATTAATCAGCTGAATAAACGATTGATCATCCGATTAATCGATTGATCGTTTAATAGACCGATTGATTGATTGATTGGTCGATAGGCCGATTAATCGATTCATCATCCGAGTAGGTAATTGATTAGCCGGTTAATCGATTCATCGACCGATAATCGATTGATCAGTCAACTAAAGATCAAGGTGGATGTTCGACGTTTGTTGGAAGCAGTTTGCTAGACATGATGTTGAACAAAAAACACTTGCGCAGAGATTGATAGATGTGAGAGTATAACATTGAAGTGCTTAAGGTAGGGGAAAAATGATAGACTTGCAGTTTTCTTGAAGAGTTGATCGACTAAATTATAATTGATTGATCCATTGATCGAAATATCGACTATCAATTAATTTGTCAATTGGCTGATTGATTGAACGACCGATTAATCAGTTGATCGACCGTTTAAACGATTAGTCGGTCGATTGATCAATTGATCAACCGAATAACGATTAATCGACCGATAAATCAATTAATCGGCGAATTAAACGATTAATCGGTCGAATAACCTACTGATCGACCGAATAGACAATGGATCAATCGATTAATCGATCTATAGGTTGATCGATAAATAATCAATTGATCATTGATTAGTCGATTGATCAGTCGATTGATCGCATGGTTGATTATTCATTAATTAGTCGATCGATCGATCTATTGCTTGGATAACTGGAAAAATGTCTGAATGACGTGGTCTGATCAATTGATCAATGCAAGAGGTTGATGAAAAACTGCGCTAAAAATTTGGATGTTTCAATATTCAAATGATCAATCAATGATTGATTCGTAAGTGAGGGCGAATACACCTCTGATAAGTGATTCACCCTTTAAGCAACTGGTTGAAGAATTAATTGAAGAAGAGAACAACAGTTTCGTATAATTCATCACTCGATTGGTCGATAGGTTGATCAATTTGATTAATGTATTGATTGATTTGTTTATCTGATCATTTGATTGGCACATCGAACGAAGGTTGACTGATAGGTTGATTGTTAGATGGTCAATCACGTGATCTATCTGTCGATTGGTTTGTTGAGAGTCGTTTCGCTGAATGATTAATCGGTCGGAGACCAATTGATTGGTTTGTCGATCGATTGTTTGTGGTGGTTGATTGCTTGGTTGTTTGAACGATCGGCCGGTTGGTTGACTGCTGTGTAGCATCGTGTTTGGGTTCAGTGATCGAACCCGAACGTTCGGGCCCGAACCCGAACGGGCGCCAAAACTCTTCAAACACGAGCATAAAAATATTTAAAAAAACAAAACAAAAAGTTATCCAAAAAATCTAAAAACAATATATGTTATGTAAAATAATAATACAAACAACTTTTGGCTTAGAGGTATGCTCAAATTCATAACCAAACTCGATTTAAAAATAAAAAAAAACAAAAAAAAATTTTTTTTTTAAGTATTTTCGGCCGAACACTTGAACAAGTTCGGACGTTCGAAAAAACTCCAAACATGTTTGGTGTGCTACACAGGTTGATCGATCAATCGAGTGATTAAAGAGTCGTGGAATGTTTGATGGGATGATGGATTGCTTGATAGGATGGTTAAATGGTTGATTGGTCGAATCGTTTGATCAATTGATCATCTGCATGATTAATGATTGATTGATTGATTATTGCGATGATCTTTGTTTATTTATTATTTCTCCTTCCTTTTTTTTTTTTTTTTTTTTGGTTTTCGAGTGAAGCGGAAGGAGTTAGGGTAGAAACGTTTTGTGCAAAATGTGAGAGTATATCATTGAAGTGTCTTAGAGTAGGGAAAAATAAATATTAATCGATTGATCGGTTGATTAATCAATCGAATGGTCGATCGATCGATTAATCGATTGATCTGTCAATTTAACGAATGATCGGCTGATAAATGCAACAAAAAAAATGTGTGATTTTTCATCAAAAGTTTAGCGTACGTCGATGCATGCAACCAACTGTTCATTGTGTGTATATTTTCTGTTTGCCTCATGACATGTCATGTGATACACAGGAAGTGAAGGAAAAAAATAATTTTCACTTATGTTACACATGAGATGGTATGTGGGTTAGTGTTGAACCCAATGTTGGTAGCGTGTGGGCCAGTGTTGAACCTAGTGTTGGCAGCATGTTGAAATTTTGTTGATCAACTGTTGAACATCGGATGACATGTTGAAGTCGTGATGGGAGGTGGACCCCCGCGATTCCCTTAAAACGGCCTCACAACGCATTGTGATGAATTGCGATCATTATTGATGTTGCCTAGTTAGTGTCCGTGCCCGTATTCCTCTTCCATTTTACGCAGATACTGAAATGTATGAAGATATTGCAGTTTGGATATGTGCATTTTGTCCTCTCTTCCACTACCTGAAGTAGAGTATCTTTATTGATTCACCACTATGGGCTTTTTTTTTTTTCTTCTCACTGTCGTGCGTTTATCGTGGCTCACACTAGTGAACCACTTCATATACATATTCTGCACTTATGATGCATGTGGCACGAGATCTATGGTGATTTTGTCTTTACTACTTAGTTTAATAAAATAAACAAAGAAAATTGACAGCCAAACTTGTATCGACAAAATAAACTAAGATTCGGTAGGACCACTATTGACCACATTCTTTGTCCATTAGCTGTGAAAAGGTAGTTGTCAAGAACACTTGCATACAACCGTTGAAAGCTACGAGTAAAAGAGGGTGTGTGACTTTTATTATTAACATGTAGCTACAACATGAAAATGGCGGACGATCATATTATTCCGCAACAAACCACGATATATGTGCATTTTGTTATGCATCCCACTACCAGGAATTGACTCTCGTCATTGGATCACCACTACGGCCCATTTTTGTGTTCTTCTCTCCTGTACCTCAAATTGGCTATTGTCATACATCCATTTTGTCAATCATCCCAGCACTGGAATAACTTTATATAAATAAAAAAAATAAAACTGACAGCCAAATCGGTATCGACACAATAAGCTAAGATTGGAAAGGACCACTATTGACCACATTTTTTGTCCATCACTTGTGAAAAGGTAGTTGTCAAGAATACTTGCATACAACCACTGGAAGAAACGACTAGAAGAGTGTGGATGAATGTTATTATTAACATCTATATACAACATCAAATGGACTGACGATCATATAATTCCGCACAAACTACAAGATGGCTCCGATAAATATAATATGAACATGGCGGACTGTCGTCATTGTCAGAATTAGTCTCCTGGTAAATACAAACAAAAAATTCATCGAAACTCGCAAGCGAAACTTTGAATCATCTCTTTCTCTCTCGCCGTCTCTGTCTGTCTGTCTCTCTCTCTCTTTCTCTCTCTTTCTCTCTCTCTCCGTATTTGTAAAGTCTCATGATACATGCCACATCTGCAATATTAGTCTCCTGATAAATGCCACAAAAATACATGGCGTACTAAAAGTTCGACCGCCCCTAAGTTCAAGTACAGTGCACTGCTGCATCACACATGCCGTCACGAACAGTCATGCAATTGAAGTTTATGTCTCTTGTTCTCTCCCTGATTCGCTGCCACGTGGTTTCGCAAGAACTTCAAACTCGTAATCATCTTTAGTGATATTTGTGACACAAGCCGCATTGCTTTGCCTGCTGGGTGTTCCTGCGTGGAAGAATGCCACATCCTTTTCTGCAACCGATGTTGTGCGATCAAGCTTGAATATTAAAAAGTTCATTACGGTATCGCGATTACGCACTGACGCCACAATGTCCTGCTTAATTGATGCTAATTTATGAATCTGCTCTGATGCTTTGCTTGTCTTCTTAGTCTGTTCGATTTCAGACCGCACAACAAGTTCTGCAAATGCCAGTTGTTGCAAAGTCACCCCGACCCCTTCATCATCCCTTCGCATCTGAAAAACTTTCTCTATCGCTGTCTTGAATGGTTCTGCATCCCACGGATCATTGCCTAGTTGTCTCCATGACTTGTTTGTCTGTATCTCTGCTCGCTAGTTTTCTTCTCGTGGTGTCCTCTCTTTCTCTGTATGTTTGACGGTTCCTCGACAATGTCGCTCCCTGGTAAGAGATAACAGACAAACGTAAAAAGACAGCAAACAACGTACATGGCCAGACAACACATGATTTTGTTAATAGTTTTGTAATATTTCTTAACTCTCTTTGTGCATCATTAAAAGGACGACATATACGAGATATGAGGTTGTGAACTACTGTTTTAAATAATGCACTTACGTTCTTGTGACGATGACTCCTTGCGCACCAACTGCTTGTTCATCTCAATTTTTTCTCCTTCCCCTCGGCCAAGTGATCCTTCACTTTCACGTTTTGACCTCTTCCCATTACTCCGTGATTTCTGACTGTCCTCGTCATTACTGTAGTATGAAGTTTTCTCTTCTTCATCATTGTTCGCGTCACTGCTTACAGTGTCACTTTCCTGCTGTGCGCCACTACCCTCTTCTTCTTTTGAATCCCCTATGGTCTCTGATTCACTGTCACCGCCCTCGTCGTCTGTTCTCGCATTTTCCTCGCTTTCAGAACGAGAGGCGTCCTCAATGGACCGCTGCGACATTGCTTTCAGAACGAGAGGCGTCCTCCATGAGCCATAAATCACCCGCCTCCATGAGTTTATTCCACATGTCGAGAGAATGACGGGAGACATCTAACAGGGATGCACTGTCATTGAGCCTGATCAACCTGTCAAAGACTATGGTCGCAGTAATATTGCGCCATGTCAGCTCCGTGGGTGGTTGATAAGGAATCCAACTTCCTCCACATTTGAAGGCTAAACAGTGCTCACCTCCAATGATGCCAGGTTGTATACAGCCATGTCCCCAATTGATAGCATACTGAAAACATTCCCCGACATTCGTCCTTCGAACATTCTCGTTAGGCACAATGCATAACATACGGCAGTGCGATGTCCCGACATCTTGCCTGTTCGCCACTTCTTTACCAATCACGGTCGTGCTATGGCTGTTGCGGCCTCTCCCAATTTCTTGATCATCTCCCATCACCATCTCTTCTGTTCCAACATCCGGTGTCGCCCCTATGCCACACTTCGTCTTCATCCCCCCTTCTTGTGCATTCGTGTGTGTCTGCTGCACCATTGTCACATCAGCTCCCGCCATGGCTTCCACCATGTCTTCTTTTCCGATGCCGATGGTCTCTCCGACTGCCGCGGTTGAAGCATTTAATCCATCCATATAGTCCACGAGTTATGACATGTTTTTGTGAGAAATCATTGTTGCGAAAATTGTTGGTGGAGAGAGAGAGAGAGAGAGAGATGAAATGACCATCAGTACCATACTGAATTCCGGGATGTAACACGACGTTGTGTGGCAAATCGGTAGCTGGAAATAAACAGCGGCTGACGTGAAGGTGAACACACCATCAGGGACGTGAAGACACCATTGGGGACGTGAAGACACCGTTGGGGACGGTTGGCTAGTGTGTGTCATTTGTACACACACAAAACGGTAAGGCACAACACTTGGCCCCACTAGTGAACCGACTTTAACACATGGACCACTGCTGATCGTAACAAGCCCAGCGAACAACTGCCAAACAGTTGGCATCTACGCACCATCAGCGACGTGAAGACACCATTGGGGACGGTTCACTAGTGGGTGTCATTTGTACACACACAAAACCGTAAGGCACAACACTTGGCCCCCACTAGTGAACCGACTTTAACACATAGATCACTGCTGATCAGAACAAGCCCAGCGAACAGCTGACAAACAGTCGGCATCAACGCACCATCGGGGACGTGAAGACACCATTAGGGACGGTTGGCTAGTGCGTGTTATTTGTACACACACAAAACCGTAAGGCATAACACTTGGCCCCCACTAGTGAACCGACTTTAACACATAGACCACTCCTGATCGGAACAAGCCCAGCGAACAGCTGACAAACAGTCGGCATCAACGCATTATCGGGGAGGGCACAGGTAAGTCAACACTAGGTCCCAGGTTCAAACTCCGACAGCATCACACAAACATACAACATAGCAGAAAAGGCAACAGCAACAACAACTGGTCCTGGGATCAAACCACGACAGGCTTAGGAAGGTGAAATCCTTTCGCTTAATTAAAACAACACGTAAAGAAGGCAGCTCGCAGAGGCAGTCAGGTTCCCACAGTTCTTATAGTGCGAGTTTGTTTCATTATACTCCAATCCAGGCCGATATTTTATTTTCAGACCTTGTCTCTTTTTCGTTTTGTACTTATTCGAGGGCTCTTCATAGTTTCCACAGTAAATCGAGGGTCTATAMCCWGGTTTAATTTAMCATTAAGATKATTTATCATTCTTGAGTATCCACAGTAGATCCAAGGTGTAAACCCGGGTTGAACCTACCATGAACACATCCACACACACACACACACACACACACACACACACACAAACATACATAAACAACACACACACAGCAACACCTGAACCTGTAGTAGCAGCTGAAAAGGAAGCGGCACAAAGCACAGGAGCACGTCCTGCTGCTCGTATGGTGTGGTGGGGGAGGGTAAGAAAAAAGTTATATTTTCGGATTCAGATCAGAACTGTTGTGGGCAATTGACAGTCGCGAACACACACAAATGCACAGGCACATGCACATACATACATACACACATACATGCATACATATGTGGTGGATAAGGTTCGCCCACATCGGTGTTTGTCTTGGGTGGGAACTGGATGCCCTTGAGGGAACTGGGAGAGGAGGGAGTTTGTCCCATGCTGGGGCTGAGAAGGAGCGGATGTGATTAGGACGTTCCGTCTCGGCAGGGGCATCATGAGCACACATGCATCCGTTTTTACTCACATTTGCAAGACATCGTTGTTGTTTTTTTTTTTCTCAATACTTTGTGTTTTTCTTGTCATACATAGGAGACGGATGTGCAGTGTCGTTCTGCACAACCACTGGGGGACCATGTGTTGTGTGAGGACTCGATGCTCTTATGGACGTTTCGTCCTTTGCCACACCCAAATCTTTCGTCACATGTTCTCATGTAACTTGAAGCTGGTTTGTTTACTTCACTGCCGTTATGTCCTGATTTTTCTGTCTGTGTCGCGACAGCGCTAGTATAAACCCTAAGCCGAACGCTGTGTCATGCCCGATGATACCTGTGTCTGGGCAAGATCAGGGGCATAGGGCTAGAGTTTCCCGAGTCAGATACACTCCAGGCGACTCACATGAGCCAAAGCATCCGATCCAGATCCAACATGGAATGCCCTATGACGGATCTATGAATGTCTGTGTCTTTTTCCTGCGTGTTTGATCTGCACTGTTTGTTGCCACTAGGTAATGGAACTGCAAAGTATACTCCAACTACTGATTGTTTCCGTTTTCTGAGACATTATGTCGTTATCTATTTTCTGCACCTACGGTCCTAGACCTCTTCGCAGGCTCTTGTGTCCTGCGTTTCCCCTGAACTTGTACCTCTGCGTGGAGTCCCGTTTTCTGGGTTCCCGAATCCGTGGTCAGGTCCGCAAATCAAGTCTGACACCTGGTCCGAAGATGATTTCCCGAGATGTAGAGTCATGACTCTATTTAGCAGCTAACTTTTGGATCCACAACTTGGTTATCTGAGGTTTGCAGGAAAGAGTTTTCAGAACCTCTGTTTGAGACTAACAGAAACCAGCCAGAAATCTGTTGTTTGAGTATTCCAAAAGTTTTCGAATTGGGTATCTGTAGCTCTAATTATTGAGGAGTCTGTCTGGCCCAACCCAGCTCTGAGTCTGCGACTTTTGCCATAACAACGGGTCAAATTTATGGGCCCAAGCCGCCCAAGTCTAGGCTCCGTCTGAGTCTGCAAGGCCCTCCGGGGTCAACCTAATTCCTGTAAAACTCTGTTGAGCCCGCACTCTTCCAATCTTCACCACGTGAGCCCTGCTGGTCTGGTCTCACTGGTCTCGTTTTAGGGCATGTGGCCTGCTGCTAAGTCCATCCCGGCACCGAAAATAAATAAATAAATAAATAATGACAAATACTTTCTTAGTGGAGGTGATTTCAGACACTCCTTTGTAGGCTGCGCACACTTGTTATAGGTCTGATTTGACTGGTCTTTATTGATCAAAAGAAACCATGTCCCCTCCGTTGATTAGGACGGAGTTGCACTTCCAAATCATCATTGCCTGAGTAACTGGTTCCACCTTGTTGAACCTCACCGCTGGATCAGAAGCATGTCATTGTCTCATCCTAACGAGTCCTTCAAGTTTGATTACGTGCATTTGTTAATTTCAAAGTCCATTTATTAATTCCAATGAAAAGCAGCGCGCCTAGCCAGTGGGCATGACCAAGCATTTCACAAATTGCAACACCACGAAAAGAACATAGGTGCCTGGTCTTCCTCTGTACCTCCGATTCCACATTGCTCTTTTCACTTTTTCCCGCGTTCCAGATACCGATTTGCCTATCTCCCTCTCCTTTCTTCTATTGCTATCCTCTTGTAGCATACTAGCAGTCTAGCACACATGTAGAACGGACCATTTCTACTTCTGTATGGTACACACCAGCACATGATTCCTCTTTCCACCCTCTCTGGTGTCGGGTGGGCTAGCACACCCACCGAGGGCACAACTACATGCCCCATCGCTCATCGGAGGAAAAAAATAAAAATGAATCTTCACCAGTAACATGGGCAGATGCACTTTCACCTCCGTGTGCTGCAGGCCTGCCCATTTACTCTCCAATTCATGAAGCAAGAACATCAACAGGTAGTGGGCGGAGAAGCACGAACAGAAACATGAAGAGTTAGATGAACCGCAGCAGGAACAGAAACATGAACAGCATGACAACAGCAGTGTGAATAAACCGCAGGAACAGCAGAAGGAACAGCAACAGGACGAGGAACGACAACAGGAAGAGGAACAGTAGCAGGAACATCAACAGGAATGGCACGCCCAGTAGGAACACAAAAGGTCTTAGTATGCTCACTGGCTATGAGCATTGGCCGAAGGTTTTCCATTCTGGCTGCTGTGTTAGGAAGGCACCAATGTTCCTTGGAGTACCCAAATGCTCTATTCCAACTGGCTGCTATTTTCCGTTTGCGGCATGGCGCACGCCAGATTGTTGATGAAGCTCGTCTCTTTCTCCAGGCAAATCTGTGGTTACTTCGCCTTGAATTTCATCTACCAAATTGCATAATCTTATGCAAAGGGATAGGTCTTCATCCTAAAAAAAAAAAAAAAAAAAAAAAAAAGAACATCAACAGGTATATTCATTCTTTTCTACTCCCTCTCTCTCT
>BFEA01000206.1:1601587-1615266 GCA_003427395.1 Chara braunii | reverse complement strand
CCAGAGGTAGCGCCACATCAGAGACCAGAGGTAGCGCCACATCAGCATGCAATATAGACCAGAGGTAGCGCCACATCAGCATGCAATGTAGACCATAGGTAGCACCACATCAGCATGCCATCTCAGAAAGTCTGGCGCATAATGCAGGAAGCGCCAGCATGCTGCCTCCTCCTCGTGCCGTCGTCCACAACGCCTGAGCACAACCAGCGTGTAGCCAGCGTCGTGCCAGCATGAAGCCAGCGTCTAGTCAAAGTCGAGCCAGCGTCAAAGCGGCATAGCAAGACTGAATGCTTGACTCCCTCGAGGCCAGCCTTCAATAGCAGATACCGAGGCTGCCTGGCCTCAGTGCTTTCCCTCAGTCGTCCAGATTGACTCACATCTGAAGGCCCGGATTGTACAGTTGCAGACTTCTCGCTTGGACCTGATGCTGCCTGGGTACCTGCATACAAACAAGTGTTTGTGCTTGACCAGTGGCCTAAGCTAGGTACCTTTGGACTTTGACTGTTGGATGGACCGACAGTTAACTAAAGTCAACTGTCACACACCCAGGCCCTGAGTTAGTGTGGGGTCTTTTCCCCTGTTTTGGCCGGGGCTGAGGGCAGCCAAGTAGGCCCTCAAAGGACCCTCAACTTCCACAAGACATATGGCATGGGTTATTGCATTCCTGCCGGCCCAGTTTTCGAGTTCCATCACAGAAATTACATCAACTCTCAGTTAACCCACGTTCATATGCAGCAACAATATCAGGAGCAGTGGATAGGAGTTATTTCCTACTAAACCATTTGGCCTCAGATGGAGGTTGGGACTTGAACTTTACCTTGTAATGCTTCGCAGGTCGTCCTCTGCCACCTGTAGAAAAATAGCCATGCTCCAATATCCTCTCAACTTCATAGCCTCCATTCATAGAGGGTGGAAATGGAGATGGTCTATCCGGAAAGTTATCACTTTCTACGTAGGGTAGCAGTTTAGATACATGAAAGACAGGCTATGTCCGTAGATGTGGAGGCACATCTATACGATAGGAAGGTCCATCTTCACCTCCAATCACTTTGAGAACTTCCCAGGGTCCGTAGTAGACAGGTAGCAGTTTCCGAGACACATTTTCTTCTAAGGAAAACTCTTTAGACTTAACCTAAACAAAGTCCCCTTCTTGAAATTGTGAAGGACGATGATGTTTATTAGCTTGTTCGATCATTTGAGTTGGGATTTCTGTATGTTTTCCTTTACCTTCTTAATGTCTTCTTCGTACAAAACTGCGAATTCACACGTACCTGGGGGTAGCCTTTGAATCTGGTCTCTGGTCAGTGCATCAATGGGACGCCTAGGCTCTATCCTTTATGCAATGCATTAGGCATTCTACCTGTCACAATATGTATACTGTTGTTATACGCACTAACAATTTTAGGCAAGTTTTCATCCCAATCAGTCTTATCAGGACGGACATACATTCGCAAAAGTTGTTGGCAGAGACGATTCAGTTGCTCAGTTTGGCCATTTGTTTCAGGATGTCGGCCTGACGACATGGTTAACCTGGTCCAATAGACTTCCATCAACTTCTGCCATTGTAGACTGGTGAACCGAACATCTCTGTCAGATACGATGGTTCTGGGAAATCCATACTCAGAGACCCATCGCATTTGAAACTTTTGAATGACTAATTCAATTTTAGCTTCAGCAGGTGAAGGAATGAACATAGCATACTTAGAGAATCTATCGACGATGACCGTTACCTGACTGTTGTCATTTTGACTCTTAGTGAGGCTGATAAAGTCAATAGAGATAGACTCACCTGACTGACTTGGAATAGGCAACGGTCTCAATAGTCCCATCAGATTCTCATGTGAGGGTTTGTTCCTCTGACAGACAAGACAAGTCCGCATATAGGTTAGTACATCTTCTTTCATTCCTTTCCATTGAAATCGTTCACGCACATCGGCATACGTCTTCTTAAAACCAACGCGACCTTCCGCATCATGGCATTCCCCAATGATTAAACTCTTGATTGAGTCTAGGTGAGGAACACACAATCTTTCTAGGTGATTCAATTCTATGTTTTGCTATAAATATTAGTTAAATTTTTAATAGAATACAGTTTTCTCAACAAGTGAATAAATCAATTGTATTATAAAAAATAAAAATAAAAAATTACATTTAAATGGAAAAAATACAATCACGTTTATCCAGCAAGAAGAGTAAGTCATTTGTCATTCGATATTCTGGAAGCAACTCAGGGTTCTTTCGTAGAGTCTCAATAATAGGAATCCAAATAGGATCATACAGTTTTCTCAACAAGTAAATAAATCAATTGTATTATAACAAAAAAAGAGAAATACATTACATTTAAATGGAAAAAATACAATTACGTTTATCCAGCAAGAAGAGTAAGTCATCTGTCATTCGATATTCTGGAAGCAACTCGGGGTTCTTTCGTAGAGTCTCAATAATAGGACTCCAAATAGGATCATTCCCTTAACCCTGGCGGATTTGTTCTTTCAGTTCGTTTCCAATATCGAGATAGGAGACAATGGTTCCAAAGAAATTTGCACACTTGGAGAAAGCATCCGCAACCAAGTTAGATTACCTTTGATGGTTTTTACCTCAAAATCAAATGTATCAAGGAAAGTGGACCACCTTACCAACTTGTCGGAGAGCTTAGGCCGAGTCTTGATCGACTTTAAGGTAGAGTGGTCAGAGTAGACAGTGAAATGCCTCCCTAACAAGTAGTGCTTTCAGGTATCAAGTGCAACAACTAAGGCATACAATTCTCTTTCATATGTGGAGTTGGCCACTTTTTCTGACGGAAGTCTCCTGGACATAAACTCAACAAGTCTATAACCCTTACGGTCGTTTTAATATAACACAGCCCCAATCTCATACTGACTTGCACCAGTGGTGACAATGAAAGGAAGATAAGGGTCAGCAATCCTTAGGACAGGATAGTGAGTCGGAACATGCTAAAACGATGACTCACAGTCTTTATCCCACAACCAAGGTTTTTCTTTCTTCGGTAGTCTTCTCATAGGAGCAGCTATTAGAGAGAAGTTTCTGACGAACTTTCTATAGTAGCTAGCAAGTCCTAGGAAAGATCTTAGTTCAGTTATAGTCTTAGGTTGTGGCCAATCTCTGATTGTTGTAATTTTCTTTTCTTCAAGCCTTAGTCCTTCCTCGTTCACTATATGCCCTAAGGACAAGACGTCAGGTTTAGCAAACTCATACTTCTTCGGATTCAGTTTGAAGTTGTCCTCACGCAACTTCTGCAAGACATTACTCTACACTAGAATATCGTCGAGATAGACTACCACGAATTGATCGATCCATTGTCGAAACAACTCATTCATGGACCTTTGGAAGGTCGCAGGTGCGTTGGTCAATCCGAATGGCATAACCACGAACTCATAGTGACCATACTTGGTTCGGAATGTCGTCTTGTGTTGATTCTCAGGAGCCACTTCTATCTAGTGGTACCCTGACTTGAGATCAATCTTGCTAAAGTATCTACACCCCTGCAACTGATCCAATAGATCGTCAATGCACGGAAGAGGTCCGCGTTTTTAACAGTGGCGGAATTCAGCCCTCAATAGTCAATACATAGACGAAGTTCACCTTCCTTTTTGGGCACGAATAAGACAGGCGCACCATAAGATGAGCTAGGGCGAATCCATCCCTTGTCAGTAAGTTCTTACAACTGCTTCCGAAGTTCCTCAAGTTCCCTGGGAGACATTCGATAGATGGGACCCTTGGGAATCTTGTTTTCGGGAATAATCTCGATTGTGTGCTTAATAGCACGCTTAGTGATTCTCGTCGGTTCAGTTTGCAAGTCCTTGTATTCGTCGAGAAGTTTTTTTTATAGAAGGTGGATAGGATGAGGAACACTCACCTACTCGCTTGACAAGCACCTCCTGATCCAACTTCGTTTTTACTACCATAGAACGAAAAGTTGGGTAACTCAAACAAGAGAAAGACAGAGTAGAGTCAGTGCCAGACCTATGATATAACTTGATTGCTCGAAGTTCGAACTTTCCGTCCTTGAGTTTGACAATTTTATCCTTGAACTTGACCTCTGGGTCGGCTTCTTCATGCCAATCCATTCCCGGAATCATGTCAAAGGGTAAATTCTTCTCTATAAGAAAGGATCTCTCGTGCAAAATCTTCTTGCCTTCCTTGGTCCTGAAATAGCACTTAACACGATCGACGTATCGAGAGACAGTGATCATGCTCTTATTAGCCAGTATCTTGTTTTTGGGTTACGAATAAGTTGGCACCAGGCTATCATGTGCCCCACGGTGCCACACTTGAGGCACTGACAACTGTCCATCTTGGGCTGCCATCACGAGTCATGTTCATTTTCTCCCAAGGTCTCCCAAACACGATGTCGGGATGCTTGGGAAACGAGTGTGGCCTCCTCTTCTTTTTCCATTGGTTCTGGCCTCCCTTGTTGGCCATTACAGCAGTGACTTCACTCTTCCCAGACTCACTTCTGCCTGTACCACCTCCTCCTTCTGATTCTTCGAGTGGTAACTTTTCTACAGTCTCATCGTCAAATAACACAAGCATGTGGTCCTGGCGCTTTTGCCGCCAAAGGACCCGCTTGCCATATCCCCCAACCGGTCCCGATTTGACTACCGAAGCGTAATTCCTTTTACCTGTGTGGTCATTTGCTCTCTTTAGAGAGCGAGATCGCGAAACTGCCGATAGTTATACTTACCAGACTTACCTTCGGCCACAAGCAGTCCACGGATGGGCTCGGGCAGTGCACGTGAGTAGATATCGAGAACCCGGTTATCCGGAAGGTTCAGTCCAGGTACCTGCAAAAGACGATCAACCTCACGCGACAAAGCATCAACCGAAGTCCAACGTTTCTGGCCATTGGTGGTGAGTTCGTCGAAGGCCTTATCGGTCGTCGTCTTATCAAGAAATCTCTCCTTGATCCTTTGGAGAAACTGCTTGAGGTCAAGGGTCTTAACCCAATCATCGATATCCTCAAACCCAACAGCATTGGCTTCGGCCACGACGGCCAGCACCCATTCCTTGGCCACTCCTCCCAGACAAGACGTGGAGAACGTGACCTGGCTCTCAGGCTCAACGGGTGCAATGCTACATACAGTAAGTCTGGATTTCCGCAATCCATAACAACAAGTTTTTGTCCTTCTTGTTGTTATACGTAAACGGCAATTTCATTTTGACTCTTTTCCTTGTTCTTTGGCTTCTCCGCTTCTTTGACCGGTTCCTCTTTCTTAGTGGGTTCTTTTTTCTTCTCGGTCGGTCTCTCAGGTTCTTTCTTAGAACCTTCGGCTTTGTTTGGCGCCGCTCGCTTCATGGCATCCTTCATTAACTTCTCTTGGGGTTCCTTCTTTACTAACTCCCCCCTGGTCGCCTTCTCAAATCCTAACTTGTCCTTTCCTTTCAAGATTCTGGTCATTGTCTCTAACGACGCAATGTTACTGTCAATCTTCTTTTCAAGGGAAACAAGATAAATCATGATTGATTGAAGGATGGATGCAAGCTCGCTGCCTCCTTCCTCATAATGAAATTTTTGTCTTAATTCATTCATTATTCGTTCCTCTTCTTCATGTGCTTCTTGTATTCTTCGGAACTCCTCAATCTTTCTCCTTTCTTCCCTCAGAGTGTTTTCTAATTGTCTAACGTTTTCCTCCATCACCTCAACAGACGGATGCGGTTCTACTTGCTTCTTCTTTTCTTCTTTTCTTCTCTTTTTTCTTTCCTATTCTATCTTGGCAAATCCCTCGGCGATGTATCGGTAAAGGATTATTTGTCCTTGCTTTATGAGGTCCTCAACCTTTCTACCGGTCTCAATCACTTGAACGGCGGTTTCGACAGCTTCCAGTTCGCTTTCTGCAGCTTGCAGATCGAACTGGCCATGAATCCATTGTTCAATTTCAGAACCGGTGTCGTGTACCTCACCGAGAAACTGGTGGAGAAAACCAATCAATGTCATTTTTCTTGTATAAATTTGCCCACGGGTCTTTAGGTCCCCCCTTTCTTCATCGGCATAGACCATGAGAGGGATAGGGAAGAAGAAAAGAGGAATGAGTCGTGTCAAGATTGAGGCACACAGACATTTCCACAAAGAGTTCATTTTTCCAAACGTGTAAATGCCGCACAACAAATAAAATCAAAAGACAATAATAAATTCCGCGACACACGCAACTCCTATAACAAGAAACAAACAGGCAACTACAAAGAAGCCGACTCTCAATCAATTTCTAAATTTAACTTTGTTGTCTGTTTCCTATGTGATGATGTCCTACAGCTACAGGTACCGCAGCCACGGCCAGTGTGATCAAGATAACAACACACTTGTGAGTACACACAGCATCCACAGAACAGACAACAGGTAAGTAGAAAGCCAGCACATCAATACAATCAATGGTTAGCTTCTACTTTATCATTTGCAGAACAATGCGACCCTCAACAACTAGTGCACAGTCTTTGCATGCCACGTGTCACCCCTAGCATGCCAACGAAGCACTTCTGCCACGTCAGCAACAAGAGATCTACTAGGAGGGATGCCACGTCAGCACTGCAGATTTGCCACACACTCAACACCAGCACACCATGTCAGCACATCAACAACGGGCAATAGTGACAAAGGTACGTGCCACTTCAAACCACGCCATGCATGCCACATAAACAATGTGCCACATCAGTGGTACCAATCTCTCTCTGCACCAGCGCCACGTCAGCACATTGCCAACGAAGCTCTTGCCGGTACCTTGAAATCTTCAATGTAGCCTTGTCATCATCTTCAAGGGATAGCTGCTCGCACGTGCAATAGTACCATGTGTAGACTTGCGGTATAACCGCGCGCGATAATAAACGCGTTTCGTTTTGCACATGCGGCACTTCCCACTTACCTGGGTGCCACGTCAGCACCTGACAACAGACAACAGATTGCGATGAAGAGGTTGCTCTGATACCAAATTGTAATGAACCCAGTCTGGCAGATACTCAGAAGTCGTCAAACATCAGTAGTTTCATTATCTGCATCAAAGTCTCAAAATTGTAAAGTGAAATCTTAAACAGTACATCATTACCATCAAAGAAGAGAGTGGAGGGGGAGCAGACAAAGGAGAAGATGATAGATCACACAGAATCCCTTCTGATCCCTCTCCTTCTCCGGGCTTCTTTTCTCTCCATGTCAACAATGATAATAAGTATATTCCTGATCACACACAATAGTGCCACGTGGCACTTAATCTCGTGAAGACCGTGAAGACATAGCGGATTCCAGTGACGACGTCAACCTCAAGTGAGTACCCGACCTCCTTCATCCATAGATCCCGATCTTCCTCCTCCATGCAACCAATCACCTCATGTAGACAGCGTGGACAGTGCCACGTCAGCAGTCGAGATAGGTGGCATATGCCACATCATCAATGAAGACCAGTGGCAGCGCCATGTCAGCATGCAATATAGACCAGAGGTAGCGCCACATCAGCATGCAATGTAGACCAGAGGTAGCACCACATCAGCATGCAATGTAGACCAGAGGTAGCGCCACATCAGAGACCAGAGGTAGCGCCACATCAGCATGCAATGTAGACCAGAGGTAGCGCCACATCAGCATGCAATGTAGACCATAGGTAGTGCCACATCAGCATGCCACCTCAGCAAGTCCAGCACATAATGCAGGAAGCGCCAGCATGCTGCCTCCTCGTGCCGTCGTCCGCAACGCCTGAGCACAGCCAGCGTGTAGCCAGCGTTGTGCCAGCATGAAGCCAGCGTCTAGTCAAAGTCGAGCCAGTGTCAAAGCAGCATAACAAGACTGAATGCTGGACTCCGTCAATGCCAGCCTTAAGTAGCAGATATCGAGGCTGCCTGGCCTCGGTGCTTTCCCTCAGTCGTCCAGATTGACTCACATCTGAAGGCCCGGATTGTACAGTTGCAGACTTCTCCCTTGGACCTGATGCTGCCTGGGTACCTGCATACAAACAAGCGTGTGTGCTTGACCAGTGGCCTAGGCTAGGTACCTTTAGACTTTGATTGTTGGATGGACCGACAGTTAACTAAAGTCAATTGTCACACGCCCAGGCCCTAAGTTCGTGTGGGGTCTTTTCCCCTGTTTTGGCCTGGCCTGAGGGCAGCCAAGTAGGCCCTCAAATGACCCTTAGCTTCCACGACACATATGGCATGGGTTATTGCACACCTCTCTCTTTTCCGGAGGGTTTAGTCGAAATGAAGGAGCAAAAGTTCTAAAAGGATTAATATCTCTGCCTTCTTTTTTTCATCTTGCCAGTTTGGCTTTTGTTGACAAAGTCTGGCAAGAATTCCAAGATGTTATCATCATTGTTGCCACATCCCACCTTCTTTTCTGTTTTTGCCTATCTGATGATCCCCTGTTGCACAATAGGCAGCAAGTACTAACAACCCTACCTTCTTCCCCCGAATACAACGTATGGTCATTATAGCTGTATTTAGACTGGAAGATGCCCCAAATACAACCATAAAGCCTATAATGACCGTACGTTGTATTCGGGGGAAGAAGGTGGCTCTCTCTTGAATCTCTCCTAAGCGTAATATGTATTATCATACCAGTATCCCTGTCCATCAGGGGAACACGACCATTTCCCCAATTGGGGAAGTCAACCAGCATGTGTTGGGCTTACACCACCGGCATATGGGAGGGTCTCCTTTTTCTGAAATAGCAAAAGCAGGAGGCTGGCTTTTTTTTTTTTTTTTTTTTTTTTTTGAACCCGCACACACAGGATGGCAGTCCAGTTGCTTATTACCGGAAACGGTGTCAAGCATGGAACAATGAAAATACCAGCAAGGAAAACTACCACGCGGGTAACCGGTGTAGGTGGACGGTCGAGGCTGGGAGACTCCCATTGGTACCCAGGCACCCTAAGGACCTTCCCACCGTTGGCCAGAGTTCCCCCCTATGGGAGGCTGGATTTTCATCCCCTCGGATTACCAGACTTACCAGCCCTTCTTAAGCTCAGCAGGTTAGATCTGATTCTCATCTGAAATCCATGTGTTCATCAACACCGCAAGTCCACTTGAGTGTCATGGACTTCTCAAGTTGCCATTCAGTGCATATCGCTTATCGCATGCATTCGCACGGTATATATAAAATTATAAATGTTATTTACAAGAGACCACATATTAATACATGTAGCCGAGGGATGAATTCCAAAGAGACTACCGCCTGTTTTTTTATGATTGGATGAATGTGGATCCTGTTGTACCCCTTCGGCCTCTATCAAACTTCCCATACCCTTTCCCTCCATCTTCCTTATGCTTGGTCCCTATGAGTTGGTATGAACATGTTATTCATTAAAATAATACATTATTTTCTATATAGTATTTTTGTCGTTCGAGAAACTCGAAAGGTATACACGGCTGACGAAAGAAGATGCTCATTATACATTAATAAACAACGATCAGAGTCTCTGTTCAACGGATAAATCCTCAACTAAACTGGCACACATTCAGACAGTCAGTACGAACGTAGCATATCGAAGGTTTCCCCTTGTGAGGGACGTATATGATCGACCCAAAAAAGGTTTTCGTTGAGGCTTTAAAGGGTGCATGGGAGTGAAAAGAAGAGCTCACTTTTGAATTTTGATTGAATACAAGTAGGATGAGTAGGATACATTCGAGTCACATGTGTCGATATAATCCATCATACACAAGTTGGCTAGTTTTATAGTAAAACTGGGATATATCCGAATCAAATATTTCATTATTCGGATGGAGAAAATCCGTTATGTTATAAACCGTGCGTCATTCATTAAATATCTTTGAAGTTCACTCAATCAAAAGGATGAACTTATGATCATAGCCCGGATCACCCTCCGAGGGAAAATTAACCAATACGTTATCATTCCAAGAACAATTATAGCTTAGCAGACATTTCTTAAAACAAAAGGGCACCGGACGGAGTGAAGTGGTGGGCAGCATTATACATAGATGTTATCATTTGCCGCTTGTCGGGTAAGACCTCGCAACCATGAACTTGTAACTTCCCTACCCAATGCTGCCCACCACTCCGCCACTGTCCTTGCCGAGATCAAATGATGTATGTTAACAAACAAAAGTGCACCCTCGGAAACCCCTTAAGAACTCTAGTAACCATCAGTCTTAAATTTCAATTAGATGGCGGTTGCATGTACATTATCACTTTACCAAACATTTCTCAAAACAAACGGGCATCATACGGAGTGAAGTGGTGGGGAGCATATTATATAGAGACGTTATCATCTGAGGATTGGGCATTGGAGAAGGCTCAAACGAATGCGTAGGATACATCCGAATCAAACTTTGTACAGATTATCAGATGTTGAACTGACCATAGACCTTATAATTATTTTGAAAGATCTCACTGGATTTTGAAGACAATTGACAACTCATGAGAACTACATTGAAAAGCGAAGAAAAATTAAAAACAGAGCGGGACACCCAGCCTACATAAGCAGGCACACAACCATTGTCGAGACAAATGAGAAGTACGCCTTAGAAACTGATAACAGTTATCTGGTCCCAATATTGTGAATTCATAACGGTTACCTAAAAAGTTTCCATTAACCAAAGATTTGGCAAGGCTATATCGGACCGTCCACAATCAACCAAAAAGTTTCTGTGGAAATTTCAACTAATCGGACATTCTAATTTGGAAATGTCGAGATGTCTCTTTAAAAAAACCTACACTATGAAAACATTCAGAAATCCGACATCCTGACGGAACTCTAAAAACGTAAGACTCGTCACCAAAGTGTCCCGAATTTGAAATCTTCAAAAGAAGTCTCTTCGAAAAGCGTTCACTAGCGGTTCCCATGTTGAACCGTGCATAATGCAAGCCGAGATAGGAGGTTGAGGCAGACCTTCGAAACCCGTAATGGAAATCGAGAAACCTAGAACGTCTCCCCCAGCCATGACAACAGCACGTCTCAAGGTCACAAGAACATCTGCAGCTTGCAGATAAGGTGCTGTAAAATCCCCTAGCATCCTGTTTCCCCCTTGACGCTCTTGTGTTTGGTTGTCGTAACAGTATCCTTATTCTCTGGGTTGGATGCATCCGAACCACAACCGACCATGAGCCACGGTCGGCACTCGTGGCTTTCACTTAATACTTTACAGTGCGCAAATTTCAACTAATCTGACATTCGACCACAAAACTTGGGAAGTGTCGAGACTCGTCTCTTAAACTGGTGAAAATTAAAAGTAATCAGAAATAACTATACTACGAAAATGTTCAGAAATCCGACATACTGACACAAAATTCTAGGAACGTAAGACTGGTCACCAAACGTCTTCAAAAGTTGAAGTCCTCAGAAGAAGCCTTTTTGCAGAGCGTTCACTATCGGTTCCCATGTCGAACCGTCCACCATGCAAGCCGGGATTGGAGGTTGAGGCAGACCTTCAAACTCCGTAATGGAAAACGAGAAACCCTGAATGTCACCCCCTGCTCCGAGCAGAGCACGTCTCAAGGCGAAAAGAACTTCTGAAGCTTTTACATAAGCTCTTGTAAAATCTCCTCGCATCCAATTTTTCCCCCGACGCTCATATATTCGCATGTCCAAAATGTTGAGATCAGTAAACCTCACCATGATGACAAACATTGTCCGTCCTCCCGCTACGATCCTGAAGATTCTCTCATATTGAAAAGGAATCGTTCCTCCCTTTGTGATGATCGTCAGTCGTTCAGGTACTTTTATTTCAATGTAGCCCAAAATCTCATCCATGTTTTCGAAGTACGTCAGAAGAGGAAAGTCTGCGCACTGCAAAAGACAAAAGTCACAATAAAAGCGTCACATCAAGGTCAGGACCGAAAGTCCGAGGTCATGCTACGATGACCAAAACGCCCCCACGCCCAATGCCGAAAATTGATGAAGAACTCTTGTTGATTTGAAGCCCGTAACCCAGAGAGCACAAATCATTAAGCGATGTATTCCATGGAGTCAAGCGTGGTGTGCATAGGCCAGCATGGCAATACGTTCTCCTCACGAAAAGATGACAACCATCACACTCTCGATGAGGTAGCCTCCTGCCCGCTCCCTTCTCCGGAAACGCTTTGTGTTTGAGCGCCAACGCCGTTTTCTAGGGCGGGAATTGCATTTTCTCTTACTTTCAGAGGAATCACAAGACCGATGGTAAACTTTTTGAAGGACTCGCAGACATTCGTCCTCGTTTGTCTCATCCAAGAAAACGCAACGGTTATGACATGTTGATACTGCTCCTCGTGCCCTGGAGCTTTTTTCCATTTTTTTTCCCAGACGTCGGCATACAATTCTCTTAGTGTGCTTGCTTTTCCGATTGGAACCCAGTACTCCACCTTGAATTGGTTGTAAGTTGGCGAATCTTCGTTCTTGTCAACTTCACTGCGAACCTGGCCAACCCAAAAAGGCACTCCTTGATGCATGTCCTCGTCTGACGGTTGCATAATGACAAAACTGTCGACATGCACATCTTCGAAAGGATCAAAGTTGGCCTTAGGCTTGTCCCTTTGAAGACCCACGAATAGAGGTTCTCTCTGTAGTTCTTATGCATCCGAATCAGAGCAAGAACTCCTGTCTTCAACGACATGGGTGGCCTTTGGCCAAAATTCGGTGATGGGTGCCGAAGGCACCTCGTTGTCCATAATGTCCCCCGCGTGTTTGACGTGATCTTCCCAAAATCGAAAAGCCCTATCGATTCTAGTCACCTCTTCGTCTCGGAAAGTCATCCAAGTTTCTCTTTTTTTTTCATAGACTTCCAATAACCTCTTCACACCCTCCAAACCGTTCTTGTAATCGTCGAGGAAGGCCGGTTGGACCGGCAGAGGATCGAAAGGTTGCTGCGGACCAGCGTAACCGCCGTTGTCTGTTTGTTTGAACCAGTAAAGAGGACCATCCTCGAGCAACCACTTAGCGTCTGTGCAATACTCTTTATAGGACATGGCGGGATTATCACCTATCATGYAGAATTTCAGCAAATGAGGCTTCGARATCCCTGTCATGYGCTTTGAAACATGCGGGTAAATAAGACCTCTTCAGTCTGCTATCCTATCAAGAAAAATACACCGCGGAGGAGTCTTATGAGACCGCTCTGGTAAAAGGAACAACTCATCCATTGTGTACGCATCATTGTCCTTGAGTTTCTTGGAGAAAACACTAAACGTGGCATCAACGTCTGTGTGCGTGTGTCCAACTATCATAAAACCAATTTCTATTTCCTTGAAAATCCCGAACTTCACAAGAAGTGTTGCCAACGCGCAGATGAATCTATTCTTGTTTTCTTTGAAGCAGTTGTCAGCTTGAATACGAAGAAACGGCGGTAGAGGTTTCCCACTGGATTGGATCTCCGTAAGAGTCCACATTAAACACGTCGCCTTACTGCTGGGACCGTGTGTGTAGTAAGGAAAATATGTATAAACATATATAGACGGATCCCGACCATAGACCAGAACGGCGTGATACCAGTCTTCATCATCCTCTCGTGGTGCAAGTCCTTCGAGTAGTTAGCCTGTCCTATATGCGGTATGGTAGTTTTCTTTTGATCCATGCCGTCAATAATGATGCACAGACACTCGGACTGCCGCAAGATGGAATCCATTTTGCAGCGGCTATAGTCTAGCCTGTGGTGGACTTGCAGCTCTTGATGTTTCCGCATCCTATCTTTGGATTTCTTACGGTCCCTCTCGTACTTCGACTTGGCAATGCACTGCTTGTAGAATATAC
>BFEA01000206.1:1527244-1547000 GCA_003427395.1 Chara braunii | reverse complement strand
CACTCAGGTAAGTGTCGTGCACCTAAGGGTTGCCCATGTGTGAGTGCATGGTATTGTTGTCTTGTTGGGGTACTTCGGGGTCTCTTTCCTACTCCTATGAAGTCTTGGTTGAGTGCATTGGTGTGCAAACTGCTTGCTAACCTGACGGATGGAGAAATGAAGTATCTTGCTTTGAATGTCAGTGCTTTGTTTTTTCATTTTGAGTGGATGTAGTCTGTAGGTTCTCTCTTAAAGTTTAAATGTGTTTTTCAGTACGGTAGAGGCAGAAAGTAGGACCTTGTGGTACTCTTCTTGCTTGGGGCTTGGCCGCGACCTACGTGGGACCCATTGGGAATAAGTGGGACCAGGACCAAACAAGACGGGCCCCCTTGGACTCAAATTTGTTGACCCAGTGTCACTTTGTTTTCTGTCTAGAATCCGTTGTTTTTCTTTTTGATTAGAGCACTTGATGCCGACGGGATCTCGGTTGAGATGTTTTGCAGACTGATGCACAATCCGATGCCTGACCAGCACCTTATACACCACTCAATTCTCCATTGTTGTATGTTGTTACTTGTAGTCTGTTTTATTGTACTTCGACGGTGCCGATCAGATTAGGCTCGCGGGGACCTCGTACTTTGTCTGACCGGACTAAAACGCGGAATTAAAACTCTCTTCTGGATTATCTTCATTTTTTTGTTTGGTTGTCGCTCTAGCTAGGAGTTCTACCTTCTCTTCTTGTGCTTTCAATTTGTTTTTATTATTGAAGTTCATTCTATGCCCGTTATGACGCGCGGACAAGAGAGAGGAGAGAGAGAGGTCATGGCAATTGAAGGATCTAGTAGTTCCAACATGGCACCAGCCAAGCTTTCTTGTATTCTAAAGTCTCAAGTGGATGCAATGGATGACGAGGATAAACCTTTGTATATCAGAAGAAATGGCCAAGGAGGAGAAGAAAGAAGAGGCTAAGCAAAAAATAGTTGTTGAAGATCTTGAGACCATCTTCAAAACAGTCTCAATCATGCCTGTTGCAGATGTCAAGAAAGATTTGGTCAAGTATATACGTGCCCTCATAGATTACCATTTGCTCAGCAAGCTTCCGAGTATAAAGTCCCAACTACTCGACGAAATGAGTTAGCTGCATACTTAGATGGTACATATGGTCGAGGAGCATGGCGATCAGATAAAACAAATAGCAATCACGCATCAGGCCCAAATCTCAAGCTCTCTCCCCCTACTCTTGTTGCCAACCGCTCTACCTTTGCACCTCTTCATCCTCCTTCCTCTTCTTATTATTCTTCGTTGAGTTTGGTGGCAAACCTTTCAGGACCTGCAACAGGTGCAAATTCCTTTGCTGCTACAAGCGATAGCGTAGGAAATTACGCAATTGCTGCAGCCCTGAGATCGAACCCAACAATTGTTGGTCCCAGCTATAGGAGTCCATACATGGACAGAAAAGTGGTGATGATACCGTCTAGATATTATAACAAGGAAGACATTGAGTCTTGGGTCAGCTCCACGAGAGCTTACTTTGAGGTACAGAGCACTCAAAAGAATGAACCATTTTTTTATCCTAGAGACGAATGTTGAGGCTGTCGTAAGGGACTTCCTAAAAGTTCAAGCTATGCAAGTTGGGTATTCAAAGATCGATCTAACGGAGTGGCTTAAAGTCACCCCGACTGCCGCTCTCCAGGAGATACTAGTTGTGCACTACAAGGACCCACATGTTGCAACTAGAGTAAGGATCCAACTCGACGATCTTAAGCGCGGCAAGTGGTAGCGCACCATGCACAAATTGCAATTACATGTCAACGAACTCTTTAAGACACTAGGATTGGAACTAGCAACGCAATCATGCTTGGATGTTATCAAGGTACAGTTCCCACCACTTTCACAAATCGCCTAGGCAGGGATTTCTTTGGTTATACCGACAGGTGTTCCTTGATGAAGGATGTAGTCGATCTAAAGGAAGGAGACCTTAAACAAGTAGCAAAAAGACCTTTGTTCGCGGATGGTTTCGTGGCAGCAACCATCTTGTTGCGCTTGACTTGCTGGAGGTGGAAGGGGAGGCCAAAGCAAATGACCGCACTCTTGGCGATGACCAAGAACAGGACGCTAATACAACCTACTCTTCCACCCAAGAATCCGAGATCAATAACGAAGAGGAAAAATGCGGTGCCTTCAAAAAGAACCCCCATGGTAAGGGAAACCAAAACCGGAACTCAGTAAGGAACTTTGTCGCACTCCCTAAGGGAGCCAAAATCCTAGCCAATGTGGAGGACGCAAGTACTAAACCTTGGGTGAACCTCAATATCAATAAGATTGAATGGAAGGCTAGATTAAAGAAAGGAGGTTGTCTACACTGCCAGAAAACTAATCGTAAGGTCCATGGATGCTTTAGGCTGCAAGAAAACATGAATCCGGTGTAGAGGATTCATCAGCACACTCTATAGCAAGGGAGTCTGAACTGGTCAGTGATAGTTCTCCCAAGGAACATATCCCAGACCAGCAGTCCTCTCTTGGAGCCCCAACTTCAGCTGATTCCAAGGCTAACGAATGACACAATGATGTTTTGTATGTTGAGACTTGGGAGGATTCAAAGAAGGTCGACTTTCACTATCACCTAGAGCATTGGGTTGAGATGAGATAGCAACGTACTCAAGGTACAACGAAGTTAATCCTTTTCAAACTTCTCATTAACCTATCTCCATGTCTTTATTGATTCTGGTGCCACAACTAATTTTAATTCACCACACGGGATATGCTACGTGGGCTTGGGGATGAAGCAAGTGGCTTTGCAAAGTCCTTGCCGTACTCAAGTACGCAACAAAGAGGTTGTCTCATCCACACATGCTTTGACAAAGAGAAGACTATCACACACACATTGAACTTCTATGACATTGACAAGTTTCCCTTCGACGAAGTCCTCGGGTTTGTTGGTTGCAGTCCCAATGTGAATGACCAAGTGGAAGTAATCGCTTTTCATCGTCTCAGATGCACGAGGGAACAAGTGTCCCATCCTCTTGGATGAGAATCTCAACTCCCCAATGATTTTCTTAACGCCATGCAATTCTAGAAGAAGCGTTCTTCCCAGGTTTCGGCGGAATACGAGTTGCTCCCCATGCCAATTCTCCTTTGACTATCGCGTCTCGAAGCTTCAAAAGTTTTTCAAGTGAGGTACCGTCAATAGTTGTTTGATCAGGGCCCGGAATCACCTTTTGTGATAACTTATATGCGATTATCCAGATTTCGATGTTTCGCAGAAAACCTCCAAGATCATAGTAAACCCGAACGGGTTTTTTGTAACTGTGAATCCAAAGGCCTAGTAAAGAGTCAACTCCATACCGTACATTTTCGGTCACATCCGCTCCGGGACCAAGGGAGTTATTCAGTAAAATGCCAATTAGAACGAATTCACGCATTCTGATTTTCTTTCTTCTTTGTCCAGACTCTAAAAGCCTACGTTGTTCGCGTAAAACATAAATCTTGGGTTTATGAAAACGCATGAAGCGATCAGTTCGAAAAACAAGTGATGGAGTGTTGTTTTCTAGTGCCTTTCTTTTGATCACTTGGCACGGGCATGAGGATGAATAGTTGTATGTTACCTTTATTCATCCTACTCATGTACCTTCTACTTTTGCGGTCGGTAATACATTTTTTTTGCATGATTTACTTTTATCCCTACACCTACTTCTATTTCAAACGAGTCTACTTCAGATTCAGTTACCTTCCCTAGTAACTTGCGATATGATCTACGTAATCCTTTTTCTGATCCCCCACCCCTGCGGATCCCAGCAAGCATACATAGCCTACTCGACCGATTTCGAAAAGTTTTAGCCGAACGCCGTGGAATCCCCACGCAATCAGTCTGACACACGATTAAGTTGATCAAAGGCGTTGTTCCTCCAAAAGGTTATACATACCATATGGGATCCTACAAGTTGGATGAACTCCGAAAACGGATTAAGCCTAGCGAATCTGAATTCGGTGCACCCATTTTGTTTGTCCCAAAGAAAGGAGGCAAACTCCGTATGTGTATTAACTACCGCAATCTAAACCGCATCACAAGGAAGAATGCATACCCATTGCCACGCATAGATGATTTGCTTGATGTTGTAGGTGGGTGCAAGGTCTTCTCCAAGATGAATCGTAAGTCTCGGTACCACCAGATTGACGTCGGTCCTGCAGACCATCACAAGACTGCATTCAAGACATGCAGCGGACTTTACGAATGCACTGTGATGCCCTTTGATCTCCCAGCCACCGACCACCTTTCAATGTCTTATGGACAAGGTCCTCCACAAACAGATTGGGCAGTTTGTTGTTGTGTATCTAATTGACATTTTGATTTTCAGCAAATCAATTGAGGAACATATGAAGCACCTTGAGGAAGTGTTCACCACCCTTAAGAAAACGCAACTTCAGCTTAACTTAAAAAAATCTGAGTTTGGGAGGGACATCGTCATGCCTCAAGCTTGAGGCAACCAAGGTCGAGGTCATACGCAAGTGGCCTCAAACCGCGAACGTCCGTGAATTGCGTTCTTTCCTTGGTCTTGCATCATACTATCGGAAGTTTGTCCCCCAATTTTCCATTGTTGCTCACCCGTTGTCCAAAGTAACAAGCAAGAACGTATCTTACACGTGGGATGCAACATGTGAGACCACTTTTCAAGCCTTGGAAGAAGCATTGGTAAGTTATCATGTGCTCCGCATTGCAGATTCCAAACCCACATTCGTAATCACTACGGATGTTAGTTAGTATGGGATTGGTGCAGTGTTGCAACAAGATGACGACAACCTCTTGAGTGCTACAGCAAATGTATGCCCAACGAAAAGGTAGCTACTTCCACCTACATGTGCGACTTCTATGCTTTGCGCGAGGCATTGAATCACCGGAAGCATTATCTTTTGTGACATCGTTTCAAGATTTTCTCAGACCCTGAGACCTTAAAATGAATCAAAGAGTAAACCACCTTGTCCTCTACGTTGACTCGCTGGTTTCATCAGGTTGACATTTTTTATTTTAAATTAAAACACAAAAAGGGTTGTTATAATCAAGTTGTGGATGCATTGTCTGGCCACCCTGAGTATATGACTTGCCTTATGAACTCCTACAACCCCCGGAAGAAACTGAAAGAGTAGCTCGTGGAGCAAACTGTCAAGCACCCAAACCTTAGTCCGATCGTTAAGCAGTTGCGGGCTGACCCAGCAGTCAACCTAATTTTCACAAATATGAAGGACTGGTTTTCAGACGCTATGGAACGAATGACCGTTTGTGTATACCCAACCATGAGCCTCTCCGCACACACTTCTTGGAATTGACTCACGGTCGGAGTGGACACTTCTGCATGGCAAAGACTTACGGAAACCTATTACAACAGTTCAATTGGCCCGGTATGGAAGGATCTGCTCAAAAGTTTGTGGTTGAATGTCAAGTTTGTCAATGAATCAAACCATCAAGACAAAAGCCCACGGAGCTGCTTAAACCCTTTCCCATTCCCAACGGGCTCAGAGAGTCCGTCTCTATCGACGTCACGGACACGGGAAGGATAAGTAAGAATGGTTATTCGCAAGTGATGGTGATTATCGATCATTTTTCCAAATTCCTAAATCTGATTCCATTGCCGCCTCATGCCCCAACTGAATTCGGGACCCCGAAAAACCTTGCGAGTGATCGGGACTCGCGCTTCATTAGCAATGAATGGAAGGACTTCGAATCTTAACTCCCTGGCCTCAAATTGAGCATGACATCGGGTGGACATCCCGAAGCCAACAGTTTGGCTGAGGAGGTTAACCAGACCGTGTTTCAACTTCTCAGTGCTTTAATCATGATTTCGGACCAGGAGACGTGGGATGAAGAGTTGTATTCAGTCAAGGGGTTGTACAACAACTTCATCCATTCTTCCTCTCACATGACGCCAAACAGGCTGCATTACGGTTGGCCGATTCGTAATCTGCTCTCCTACCCATTTCCGGAACAGCCGGTTGATCTAACGCCCAGCAGGTCTAGCTTCATCGCCAAGTATGATCACTTGCTCAAGGTTGCCATTGCAACAAAATGACCAAGCAACAACACACCATGATCCATCATGCAAATAAGAAACGCCAACCTTCGGCTATTAAAGTAGGAAGTTATGTCTGGGTCAAGATATCTGAATTTTCAAAAAAAGAGAGGGTCCACGCTAACTTCTCCCTCTATTACGGTTTGTGGAAAGTTATGGACGTGATTGGTAATGACGAGTTCGGTCCGTCATATGTAATTTTCGTGCCTCCTCATCTGCGGACATACCCAATATTTCATGCATCAAAGTTGTTTATATATCGTGATGCTGAGTCCTCCGACTATCGTGAAGACATAATTGCTCGTGCAATCAATGGCGGTCACGAGATCAATAGAATAAAAAAACACGTAGGGAAGGGACGTAACAGACAATATCAGATTTACGTCATGTATCACCCGTTAGACAATCTCTATTGGATCTCAAAGAAGGAACTGCTGCGCAGTGCACCTTGCGTTGTTAAAGCAAACAAGCGACAGATAGCCTCTAATGTTGTACCAAAAATCTCTGTTACTGAGTACTCACGAAATCTCTTTGCTATGTTCGCTTACGATGTGTTCGTCGGGGACTCAAATGAGTTACTTGCTCGAAGGGACCTCGCTCTTGAGAGGGAGGTAGTGTAATGACCTGCCAAACACGGACTGAGACAACATTTCTGAGTTTTGCTCATGGAATGTATGCCTTACTGAGTTTCCCGCTAGTTGCTAAGTTTTCTAAGTCTGTGTGGGTGTGTGCTTGCTGGTCTGCATGCCTGTCGGAGTGCTTGTGGGCTTGTGTGTGTGTTACCCGCAAGGGCACTTGGTTGTTCGAAAGGCCCGAAGGGCCGGTACTTACTACATGTGGCCGTGACATTGAGGGTTGCAGCGGGGAAAACACTCAGTGTCAGGGAAAGAGGCCCGCGACAGCAGCAGAAAAAACACTCAAGTAGCAGGTAGCCCGGTACCACACCAAGTAGAGGTAGATGTGCCGGGTACTCGAGGAGCAGCAGAAGAAGCCAAAAGTTATTATTTTTTTAGAGGCCCGGTATTTGTAGGCTAGGTCTAGGCGGGTACCAGTCCAACCAGTCTGAGTCTAGGGTCTGTACGGGCAATATCAGAGTCTGCAGTGATGTTTCCCTCCGAAAGGGAGGAGGTACTGATTGTTCCGAGGCCGCGCAGCCTAGGAGGTCACTCGCCAAGAGGCAAGCAGGCCGCCATATCTCCAAGGGGAGCAAGGTGCTCCTAATTGTCGGTGTTCCAGTTTGGCGACACACTGGTTGGAGCACTGGCTGGAGCCGCGCTTGCTCGGAGCAGCGCTGCAGGGGAAGGAGCAAGGATACGAGGAGAAGGAAGACAAGGACTGGGAAGGAAGGAGAGGCAGAGGTACTTACCTGGCTATGGCAGAGGTACTTACCTGGCTATGGTGGTTGCCATCTTCATCACCTTGGTGGGCGCTGCAGCAAGAAGGCGCCAGCGGGGGAAAAGCTACACCAAGAAGCTTTGAGGCAGAGTCAGGCATGGCGGCCTGAGCTAGAGCAGCAATAGCTGCTTGAGTTGTCTTCTGCACATCAGGGCAAGGCCCTAGCAGTCCGCCATAGCCTACGCCTTCGAAAAGAGGAAGGAGAAGGGTGCCATGGCTATGGTGGACCTCATGTGAGATACCTGCAGTAGAAGAGGGATTCGGACATTGATTCTGGTTCAGCCATTCAACATTATTATTATTATTTCTTGATTGAACTATTGATTGAACAAGAGGGGAGGAGATAAGGAGGAGGAGAGTGGTTGGCAAAGAAGGAGAGCATTACCACTGGTCTATGCTGGTGTACATCTTCTTTTTCTTTCTTTCTTCTTTTTCTTCTTCTTCTTCTTCTTCTTCTTCTTTCCCTCTCCCTCCTCTCAAGTTCATTCATTTCTTTTTGCAACAGGACAGCGTTGTACTTTCTGATGAATGTGTACTTTGAAATTGGCCAGGAGCATAACACATCACTGACAGGACGAGGCAAGCAGCACATGACGTCAGCACACCACCAAAATTGCGCACTGGAATGGACCATACAAACCACAACCAACCACGGCATGGCAGGAAGTAGATGATGTACCACGGCACCGCAGAGCAAATGTGTTGTGCCTGGCCATCACTTGGGAGGCAGATGGGTGGCTTCAGGAAGGCGTGAACAGGGGATAGCAAGTACTACAGGGAAATTAACATCTGCCAACAGAGCAGCAGGCAGCAATCATACAAGCAACAACAAGTGGTCAAAGTGAATGCAGAGCAACAGGCAGAAGTGAGCAAAGGCAACCAGCGGGGCCAAAATGCAGTGCAGCAGGCAGATACGACTGCTAAGCACTGAACAAAGGCAACTGCAACTAATGATAGGGAGATGAACTTGCAAGGTGATGTATATGCAGCAATGGTGCCAGGTTGGGGGCACTAACCAGAAGAGAAAAGAACCTGCAGAAGACTAATGAAAGCACAGGGCAGAGAGGTAGACACTGGGCACTTACCGGTGGCTGTGCACAAATGAAGTCAAAGGCCTTTGGGACTAACAAAAGGAGAGTGAGGTAGACGCCAACCACTTGCAAAGCTGTGGCACATGCAGAATGCGATCGAAGAAGAGGAACGGACACAGCCTGGAGAAAACTAACGGAAACACCAGGCAGAGATGAACACACCCAGTGGCCAATGATGTGCACAAATGAAGCCAAATGCCACAGGAGAAGACGAACGGACAGCCTGGAGAAGACAGACGGAAGCACCAGGCAGAGCCCGTGGCCCACACTACACACAAACGAAACTGAATGCAATTCACAAAATGGAACTAACAAGGTAAGAGGCCAACCACTTACCGGGCTGTGTCAAACGAAGAATGCAAGCGCAATTGAGCCACCCCACACAACAAAGGCTTATGGTTCCCACAACAACAACAGAACCGATCTTTAATGCACAAGATAGATGCAAGACCAATGCACAAGGTGGAACCAATTTGCTGTGCACGCAAAGAGCCATGTGGAAGGCAACATCAGGTTCGTTTAAGGACAACTATGGTTTCGCAAGTTTAACACAGTTGCACTTCACAGCAAAACAGCACACCCGCATCAGCACTTGTGGAAGGGTGCTGTTTTGCTGTGAAGTGCAACTGTGTTAAACTTGCGTGCACTTGTGGAAGGCAACACCGGTGTGCACAGAAAAACCCATAAAAAGAAAGAAAAAGAAAAAGAAAAAGAAAAAGAAAAAGAAAAAAAACAGATGAAATGGGAGGGTTTTTCTGATTTTCCACAGATTTTTTCGTGGGCAAACAATAAACAAAAAAAAGAAGGGTTGTAGCTAGCTTTCCCGAGGTGCCCGGCCGGGCACCCAACGCGCCTCGCCCAGGGTACCCCGGGCATGAGCAAAATCCACCGGAATGCTTGCTTTTTTTTTTGGGTCTGTGGGGCCCTTGCTGCGCTCTTCCAATACTCCTCAAATCCGGCCTCATTGTTTTTCTTCAGGGAGATCGGTTTCAGTGTGTCGAGGGGGGAGTGGGGGGTATATTAGGGGTTGTCCGTTTTGCAGGAGGGAGGTAGACTATGGAGGAGGAGGGAGGGAGACTGATAAGGAGGAGGAGGGGGAAGGGAGGGAGACTATGGCAGAGGAACGGAGATTGATGTGGAGGAAGAGAGAGGGAGTTATGGTGGAGGAAGGAGAGAGGTGGAGGGAGGTTTACTGATGGAGGATGGGGGCGAGAGGGAGACTGTGGATGGAGGGAGGAGATAGCAGAGGAAGGAGAAAGGGAGACTATGTGGAGGGAGGGAGACTGACGGAGGAAGAGGAAGGAGAGAGGGAACCGCTATGGCGGAACAAGCAGGTGAAAGAAGAAGCGCTATGGCGGAGCACGGAGAAGAAGCGGACGACGAAGAAGAAGAAGAGACGAAAGAAGAATGAGAAGTTTTTTTTTTTTTTTTTGGTCTGTGGGGCCTTGAAACGCGATAGAGCGCATTTGACGGTTACAGTGAGCACGCTCACATCTTCCCCACGCTCCCAATGGATTGATCCTTTAATGGGTGACCCTTCCCAAAAATTATCTGGGGTTGCTATTATACCTGTTGTATTCAGGGCAGTCTTCAGGTCAGAGTGCAGAGAGACTATAACCGCGCATTGTATTGATAGCACTAGAACTCATAGAAGTTATTGATAGCACTAGAACTCATAGAAATTATTGATAGCACTAGAACTCATAGAAATTATTGATAGCACTAGAGCTCATAGAAACAATGTTTGAGGTTGAACATTCCAACACAGAAGTTCCATGAAGAGAAATTGCATCATGCCATTCCATCCACTAGAAATGGACAGACGTCGATCAAAAACGGACAACGAGGAGGAGGAAAACTCACATAATGCATAGTCACTGTGCGCAGTCGACTACAGGGTCGACAGCGAAGAAGCATGTCACTGTGCTGAAGTTAGGTGTAGAGTGGTCAAACCATGACAACAGAATCTGTGTTCGTATAACAAATCATCTCTTCACTGTTGGGCAGATCTTCAATTACAGGGACGAGATGATCTCAAAGTCGTAGAGCCAAAATACAGAAATCCTTTAAAATGAATGTGTCCAGAAATCCGTTCCCAATGGGGAGACTAAAAAGCAACCAAAAAAAACAAATGTCCCGTACTGAGCCCCAAGCCGTAGCCTGCAATTGGTGGAGATGATTGGAAAGAAGGTTCCAGTGGAAGCTCAACTGCCCTCTCTACACACAAAAGTCAGCCGCCACCTACATCCTCGAACCGACACCAATCCAGAAAGGATTATTGGAAAAAAGCCTACCCTCAACTACCATTGACATCCCCATTTGAACCTGCTGATGCCAATCTGTACTTCCAAATCAATAAATCAATCAATTGTTGAAATTAGGTGAAGCGATAATTTCCTTCCTGCCGTAAGTAATCGTGCCCTCATCAACTGCTCTCCCACCAACGATTCCTCTTCAATTTTAATTTCCTTTTGTTGTCTATGAATCACGCTAATCGTCATCGTTCCCAGCTAAGCCTTGCGAAGCTTGTGCATTCCCCATCATACGTGACCTGGCTCCGAATCACATCCTATCCCGAGTGCGATCCGAAGATAACTTACAGCAACGGTCAGTATGAGCACCTGCACCAGTTCCGCCCATATTTTACCTCCCTCAAGTTGCCACTGCTCCCTCCACTACACGAAGTCCCGTTCATCGTCAATACCCGCTCCTCCTCCTCCTCCATCATTATGATGTCTCAGAACCGCCTCTGGCCTCCATTCGTTCCAGGGAATAACGTCGCACGCGCGCACAAACGGTCAAGAGCAGAGCAGAGGGGCCATCGGGCACACACAAAGAGCTACCCAGAGAGCGAGCAAGCAAGTGGTCATCCTCCCCGAAATGCCATAAACGGAAATTATGGCTGAATTATTGCTGATACAAACCAAACTAAGTGCCGCTGTCTACCTAAGTACCTTCGCTTGCTTGTTCCTCTATTGTCCACGACTCCACGCTATCGCATTCCAACAACTTGCCCCCCAAAAAACCCTCCCAACCCGCCCGGCCGGCGCAAACCCAACCAACATCGCATTCCGCTTCTCGGCACTTTCCTCCCTGTAAAAAAATTGCCGAAACTCCACCCGCCCTGCCAAGACGGACGAGCGGAAGAACCAGCCGACGGCCATCCGGCCAATTCGATGTCACAAACAAACAGCCTCAAACGCACGTACAACCAGCAAAACAGCAGCACGACCTGAGCCTGAGGCCTCGACGGCTAGGGTCCTAGGGCACGCTAAACGCGCGCATCTTCCACGCAAGACGGTGCTGTGAATCCTTCTCTTCGTCACAGAGACTGAACCGTGCACGTTCGGCATTGGCATGCGCCGGCATCAAACACCTTCACGACACGCCAGCCCTTCTACAAGTCTACTACAAGTAATAGCGACAGGCCTCATCGTCTGAGGAGATCTCCGGAATCAGCACAATGACGCCATCTATTACTCACACAACCTTGGCAAGCGACAAACAAAGCCTCGCTCACACAATACTAGTATAACTCCTTTCCACTTCTCCGACCACGGCCCTCTCCTTGCGTCCGAGAGAAAGCGGCGTTCATACGCTCCGCTCGCGGGCCCATCTTGTCATTCTCATACCAACCACAGTTTTGCTGCTGTACACACGACCTTCCTCCACTGCCACACACTGCCACACAGACAGAATCTCCTCGCCTGTCGCTTCGACACGATCGTACTATCTTCTTTCACCAGATAGATACTGTAAATCAATCCAGATAGATAAATCAAAATCCAGGTAGTTCTCCGCCTCCTACATACATCATCATGATCAGCTTCACAAGTCCCCTACAAATCGAAAATGCAGTTAACCATTGGCAAATTACAATAACAAAGAATTCACTGAAAGAAAATTATCAAAAAACAGGTCGTCCGATCGATCCCCCAACCCGAAACAAAACAATGAGACTCAAATTCTTAAGGCGAGGATGAAAAGGAGGAGTGAGCCAACCCACCCGCCACAGAAGTCCGCCGACAGATGTCGTCCCCGTGAGTGGACACCGTGCTTTCATTCACATAATGAACTCCTCCCCAACCGCGTCTTCCCAGCAATCCTCATCGTCGTCTTTGGAGCTGTCCTCGCCCAAAGTCAGGCCTGCCAAGGTTTCCCACCTCCCATCCTCCGCCACATCGTCATTACGGACGATGACACTCGAGGTGCTTCTCGGGGACTCGTCACGGCTTGAGGCGCACCCTGCACTGGACGTTCCTTTCCCCACGACCCCTTCTCGGCTCCTCCCAATGCCTCCCGCATCATCGGAACTCGACGGCGCGTTCTGCCGTGCCGGCTCCGATGTGCTCATAATAGCCCCTCCTTGCGAATGACTCTTCTCTGCCGGCGTATTAAACCTGCTGCTACTCTGATCTGCATCTTCCCCCCTTACGACACGGAAACCCTGGGCCTCCGCCGACGAAGAAGAGGAGGGGGGGGGGGGGTTATCCCACTCCGGCAGGCGCCATCCACCTGTGTCCATCCACGACAGAGCCGGAGAGGAAGCGGACACGACTCCGCCCTCCCATAGCAGGCAAGTGTTCCCTCCAGCTAAGTTCAGCTCATTCCCGAAGCTGCCGCTCTTAATGCCATTCCCAATCAACCCAGCTCTGACCGGGTCTCTCACATTCCCGCATGATGACCCTTGAGCTTCACTGGAAGCAGCAACTCCCCGGTTCTCCGCGATTGCAGGCCCTCGGCCCCACAAGGCACGCCCCCCTCGTCCCCAGGCTGTTGCGCCGCCAGATGGCGTGGCAGACAGGTACGCCGACGACGAAGTTGCAGCAGCAGCTGCAGCAGCTACCGGGGCGACTGCCCCGGAGTACGTGGAGGCCCCATCCACCCTCTTCAGAACTGCAGCGGCCGTTTCCGCACTTTGCCCGAACACAGCGATGGCGTTCCGTTCGCTGAGGAAGACGAGCTCGCATTCCTCGTCGAATTTAGCAAGCTCTGCTGCTACGTCCAAGTCCTCCGGCCAATCAAAGAAAGTCACAACGCGGTCCGGATCCATGTCCAGGTCCTTGTCGAGGACCGGCTCAATAACCGCGTTGGCGTGCGAGGAGAATGCCAAAGCTGCAGAGAGAGGCAGTCGAAGAGGGGCCTGAGATCTGCCCGTGGCGAAGACGACAACGAACCTCTTCGGCTCCCACCCAACAGACAGGGCCTCCATATCCCACTCTCGAGCAATCGCTTTGATAACATCCCTACGCTCCTTCTCGAGATAAGCGAAGACATGAACCCGCAGTCCCCCACTATCAACCTCAATAGCGCCCGCGGAACATACCTCCCGCCAACGAGACTCGAGGGTGAGCAAGTAGCGCAGCCTGGCCTCCACTTCCGCCACCCAATGGGGATCCCTACGCACCATAGTCAGGACGCACGACTGCTCCGCCGCATCATCGTTATTATAACAGTTCGCTAGGTCAATAGGTCCCGCGGAGCACTGCCTCCTCCCATCTTCTCCTCCTCCACGGTCGCGATCCCTAACTCCATCTTCCCTGTCTTCCCCTGCGGCCACATCGGGCGAGTCGCACGGGGGTCTGTGGCATGTGCGTGTGCACGGCCGGCCGCAGGCACGCATCTTCCCACAGATAGCATTGCAACGGATGTCCCTGGACCCACATGGCACGCCTCGCAGGACCACATGCCCCCCCTCGCACTCCTTCTCCACCGGTTCCGTGCAAGGAGGGCATGCGCCGAAGTGGCAAAGATGAGTAGTGGCATGGCCGCAATTCTGCGGCTTGGAGCACGGAAAGGGACAGGCAGGTTGAGGGGTGCCGCACGGCACAGGCGGGGGAATGAAAGCCCGCCCGCAGGCGCACGACAGCCCCTTGTCCACGGAAAGGTAATCCGTGCAAGGAGGGCACGGCCCTTCATGACAAAGCTCCTGGCAGGTGTGCCGCCCACACCGGAGCTTCCTTCCGCATACAAGCATGCACCGATGCGACTCATTCGCCGCACTGCCATCCTCCTCTTCTGTTGGACGGTTCATGGCACTGCAACAGACTGCCGCACAAGTATGCCGTCCGCAGTTCTTCACCCGCCCGCATTTGGTGTTACAGGCAAACCACCCACTCGAGCGCTCTCTACAGGTGGTGACAGTTGCACTAGTATCTGCAGCAGAAGCAACAACAGCAGCATTGGAAGGAGTGACCTGAAAGCAAGGGACCTGTCTAGAGGACGAGCCGCAGCGGCATTTCTGATCAACGAGGACCTCGCAGGGAGGGCACGGACCCGTATGGCACACCTGCTCGCACGCGTGCTCGCCACATGAGAGCTTCTTTCTGCAACGCCCTTCGCATGTCGGGACGGATTCCAGACAGCTCTTTCGCTCCTTCCCTCCCAGCAGATCTCTAATTAGCGACTTGCCGCAAGGGCACCGAATGAGCACCGAAGGAAGCAACCTGCAGGCTCCGCAGGGTCCGCTATGGCACGGCCTCTCGCATCGGTGATTGCCGCAGGCAAGCATTTTCCCGCACTTCTCGCCGCAGGAGAACACCCCTAACGGAGCACCGGCACCTGGTTGGGGGATAGACAGATCTCCCTTGACGTTCAGGCGACCGCAGGTCTGCAGCTCCTCCTTTCGCCCGCAGAAGCAGCGTGCCTTAATCGTGACCTCGCACAGCCCGCACGGCCCCTCATGGCACACTCGCGGACACAGGTGTCGCCCGCAGGACATCTGCCGCAAGCAGGTCGCCCCGCAGCTCCGCCCGTGCTTCTGATACTCCGCACACTTCCGCGTGATCTCGCTTTTCCGACAATAACAGAACACCGTGGGCGCCATGGCTGTGCAGGTAATATGCGGCCCTGGATGGCAACGCAGGGTGCAAAGGTGAGGACAGCGGTACCCACCCCCTTCCGCCGAAGCGGAAGCGGCGGCGCCTGTTAAGATGGCGCCACCGCCTCCGTCCTTAGCACCACCAGCGCCGGCACCGCCAACCCCGGTAATGCTCCGATCCAAGGGGTGATGACAAGTTTCGCCGCAGGAATGGGGGACGATGAAGGGGTTGTTGGTGGGCTCCTCCTTTTTCCCACAGAAGCACTTACATGCGAGCTCCGCGGGACTCGTCGTCTGAAAAGACTTGCAGGCCGGACAGTGCCATGAGCAGCTGACATCAGGTTTTGCCGACAGTCCCCCCGACATCGAGGAGGAGGGAAGGGAAAACGGAGGAAACAGCGCAATCGTCTCGGCCGCCCACTTCCTTACGCAATCGAGATGGAAGATTCCGTAGCAGGCCGTGCAGTACCAGATCGTAGCGCTCCTGGAGACGGGTTCCGAGCAGACAGGACAGTCCAGGAGGCATTTCCAAAGTTTATCCTCGAGTTCCTGTACGAGTGAAGGCAAGGCTCTGCTGCCAAACATCAATCGGGACGGGCGTGAAGCCGAGGAGGAAGAACCCGACGTCTCCTTCTTCCGAATGCTCCCTCCTCCTCCTCCTCCTCCTCCTCCTCCTCCCCCCCCACCTCCTCCTCCGCTCCTCCATTCTGCTTCGCCTCCCGCGAAAATTGGAGCCCTGTGAGGAGGCCAGGCAGACTCCCTATCTCGCCAGTCCCTCTCCCCTCCTCGTATCTCATCCCTGTCTCGCCTCTCCTCTCGTTCTTCTCTCGCTCTCTTCCTCTCTTTTGCATCCCAATGCTCCTCCCCACCCTCCCCGTGCCCATAGTCGTCCCCAGCACCCGATCTCCAGTTGCTGCTCATGTCACTTCTGTGCCGCGATCCGCCCCAGTCAAAGGACTCGCTCCTGCTCCTGCTCCTCCTGGACCCGTTAACCCTCGACATTCCTATCGCCCCCGGGGGAGCCCCTATTCCACCACCTCCTCCACCTACCGCCGCCCCTCTCCCTGAAAGAGTTCTCTGGATGCCTATGTCTACCTCGCGACCTCTTCCCCTCCCTGTCTCCCCCGCCCCCTTCTCCTCCGCACTCTCATCCGCTACCAGCCCCGCCACGCTGCGCCCTACACTGTCCTCGGTGCCATCTCTGCACCCTTCGCCTTCATCATCGCGTCCGGCTCCTCGATTCTTCGACAGCCCGGTCAGCTGTTTGCCGCTTCCGCTGCGCCACAGTTCTTGAAGCTTGGCCGCTCCAACGCTGGGATCCTCCCTCTCGTCCACCCCAGGAGCGCCTCCACCTCCTCGTTCCCCCTCGCTGCTTCGCCCCTTCGCCGATCTCCACGGGCATGAGTCGGAATCCCGCCCCCGAGGCGCCTGATACTTTCCCACCGCGCCCCCCCCCTGTCCCTCTCCCCACGATCGCGGGGTCGGCGTCGCTGTCCCGTCCTCCCCCGCATCTGGAACTCCAGTTCTCTCATCTCCGCAGAATGCCGCCGCTTCCTGGTGGTGATCGGCTGTTAGAGACGGCAACAGCGCAGGTTGCTGCTTCCCGCTTTCCCCGACATTGGCAGCGCCGGGACCCTCCTCCGGCTGCTGCTTCTTCTGACTACCGGTAGTACTTGGAGGGAAATCGCGCCCTCCCCCTTCCACACTCGTCGCCCCGATTGTCGCGAAGCGCGTATGCGATTTATCATCCGATTTGTCGGAGGAAACCGACAACTCGTCGTCCTGCCGGACTTTCCAGTCGTTCGGTCGGACATCTCTTCTCTCTCTTTGACTCTGAGGAGGCCGATCGTGACCCCAGCTCGATCGCCTGTAGTGACCCCCTCCTCTTGGCGTCGAAGAGGCCGGTGGCAGGCCGGGAACACCGCCCCCCGCTTCTCCCCCGTGTCCTGCTACACCGTCAACGGGTGCTCGATCGGCGGCGGCACCAAGGCCGGCGACACCCCCCACCGCTCCCGCTCGCCCCCCAGCGCCTGCTGCAGATCCCGCAAAGTTAACGTCCCTGCTACGTGTCCAATCGCGTGGCGGACTCGACCGAGGGCTGGCCCGGGGACTGTCGCGCGGACTGCATCGCGGGCTATCACGATCCCCACTTTCAATGCCGCGACTGTTGATCATATCCATCAATCTGTTATTCTGCCCGTCCCAGGTGGCTGCCCTAGCATGCCGGCTTCGAGTGGCGCTGCCACGAGATACGCGCTTCTGCTGGCCTCTCACGTTGGTCTCCCCGCCGACCGCCACCATCCCCCCTCCGCGTGACTGCTTCTCCCCTCCAGAACCAGACGCACCCACCCCCCGACACAACCCGCCCAGCGCACCTGCGCCCCCAGTTTCCGCCGATCGCCCGAGGTTAGATCGCGAGGAAGAAATGGGCGCGGCGATTTCCACTAGTACTTTGCCCCTCTCGTCCGTCACTCGACCGGCTGACAACGGCGACGACATTTGAAATAACGAGAAGAGCTGCAGGTGCTGCTGCTGCTGCTGAGCCTGGGATTGAGGCCTCTGCAGCTGCTGCTGAGCTTGATGGTAAAGCTGTTCGCGACTTGCATTCGGTTGCCTATACTGCTGCTGCTGATGTGAGAGCGACGATCCCTCCTCGGCTTCCCCGGAAGATGACGAAGATGGAGGCGGCGACTGATACCGTTGAACCACGTGCGGCGCCGGCGATAACGGTCCTTGAGGTGGGAGCTGTCTCCTTATGCTCCCTCCTCCACTGCCCGCCTGCGATCTGTACGTCCTCTCATGGACCACCAGATCCACGGCACTCGTGCTTACGCTTCGCCGGTGCCCTCTCAATTGCGTCCTCCTGATGCTCCCTCCCCCAGCTCCGGGGGTAAGCGCATTGTCATCTCTCACACCACCACCACCACCACTACCAACCTTCTCGTTCCCATCATGACGACTGAATGCTATTTGCAGCTGTGGGCGCACTCTCTGACTCGAAGCACCGCTAATGCGTCCTGCATGATGACTTAACAAGTCCGCCTCGTCACTGTTTGAACCATTGCGATGGTGGTGAACACCACCACCACCGCCGCCGTTTCCTCCAATGGCATCCATTGTCATCATATGATCTCGACGGGCAGGGAAACGCCCTCCTTCTCTGTCGTGCTCCACGCCTGTACTTCCGTCCCCACTTCGCCCATCCATTTTCGCTATGTCATGAACAGCAGCAGCAGCAGCTCCCCCGCCAATCCTTGTCCCCTCTAAACAATTCCTCTCGTGCTGCCCCTCCTTCGACCTGCTGTTTCTCGATCCCGACCTTCGACCGTCCGTCTACCGTCTCTCCTTCCTTTCTTGCTCCGCTCATACGTTTTCCCGTCCCCGCTATGCTGTTGTCATTGCCCACCCGCTCCCCTCCCTCTGCCTTCTCCCGTTCCCTCGCCGCACTGCACGCTTACGAGAAGTACACACGGTTATCACGGCCGTGTACGTGTACGAGCTGAAGCTCGCGGCAGCTTCAGCCCCCACGGCACGGGAGAAGACAGCAGAAAGGGGAGAGAATCTCGATGTTTGGCAGGCGACGACGGCAAACCAAGCCGGGAACAGAATCGGCTGGAAGGAGGAACGCGTGGCCAAGCAGGCGGGAACGTATTGGAGGGGAAGCAGGAACTCGACCGCGGGGTTCCGCAGCAGGTTGGTAGCCGCCAGCCCGACATACCCTTTTTTCCCCTTTCCCCCAGTTGTTTCCTACCGGTAGCGATCCGTCCGAGGAGCAAGTGCTTCGGTGACTGCCACCGCGGATTTGACCTGGAAGGTGGCCCTCCACTGCTTCACCTCGTCGATTCGAAGATTGACCCCTCGATCCCCGCCCATCCTTCCCGAGTTCTTCACCGGCGAGCGTCGCTGCCTGTGGCCCAAAGGACAGGTGCGTGAGCGCCAAAGCAATCAACGAACAAGGCCCAGCCATAGGTCAGTACGGGAGAATCTCACGGTTGACGTCGGCTCGCAAAACACACCCCTACACCCACACCGTGCCCAGCCCTCCTCGGCGCTGAGCAAAATAGAGTCGTCCAGCCTCCCTCGGAGCAGAACCAAAAAAACTCTCCTCGGCGCGGAAGGCTCGCAAGTGGCATTCAGGAGGTCGTGGGTTCAATCCCCATTGTCCTCATGTACCTTCCTGGGCATGCTTGGCGCCCGCCACCTGGAGATAGACCACTGGATCCCCCGATTGGCATTTAGCAGAGTCTGCTGATGTTCATAGGGGAGGGGACCTGAGGGGAGGCACAGGGATTGGTCCTGTTGGCATGGTCCCTGATGCTACCGGCTGTCCCCTGGCCGGTATCGCCCACCTGCAGGTCGGGAGCAGCCCCCACATGTTCTCTCGTGAACACGGTTCTGGCTGCTACGGG
>BFEA01000206.1:1507895-1527194 GCA_003427395.1 Chara braunii | reverse complement strand
AAAAAAAAAAAAAAAAAAAAAAAAAAAAAAAAACACACACACACACCAGAGACCTGCTCGCACACTCGCACATGGTGACACCCAGCCCTCCCTCGGCGCAGAGACCCAAAAACAGTGACCGAGCAAGACCCCTATGGTTAGCCCAGCAAGTGGCATTCGGGAGATCGTGGGTTCAATCCCCACCGACCGCCTGGCCATGCTTCACGCCAACCAACTGCGAAAGTTGGCTAACTTGCCTTGCTCCTCCCGATCAGTATTGGTAGGGGCTTTGGCCATCACGGCTGTGTCTGTGTGTGTGTGTGTGTGTATGTGTGTGTGTGTGTGTGTGTGTGTGTGTGTGTGTGTGTGTGTGTGTGTGCGAGAGTGTGTGTGTGCGAGAGTGCTGGCCATAGACATCGCTGTTACTCGATAGGGACTCCGTCTTTGCATTAGCCAACCCCCCCCGCCCTACTCCCCACCCACCACGGATTAGGGTGGGGTGCAACATGCATCTGCAGCTTAGTGGTAGGTAGGAAGGTACTAAAAGGTGAAATTGAGAGAAGACACTGAGAGCTATGTCAAAAGGTCGTGAAATTGAGAGAAGACATTGAGAGCTATGTCAAAAGGTAAGTCCCCAAAAGATGATGGTCTCCCAGTGGAACTATACCTATCGATCTGGGATGAGGTTGGAGACTGTCTGGACTAGATATACAGCTAAATCCTAATCGGTGGGAGTTTGTCAACTAATATCTGCAGCGGCATCATCTCTGTTCTTTTTAAGAAAGGTGATAGATCCGAAATGAGAAGTTAAGGACCAGTCTCGATTCTAAATGTTGCCTAAAAACTTTTGGTCAAGATCTTAGCGCAGAGATAGGGAGATACCTTCAGAAGTTAGTGCTACCGGACCAAGTCGATTTTCACTAACATAAAGACTGCAGTTGAAATGCTATAAATCATTCATAGTGAAGACCGGAACTTTATTGTTTTACTAAGCGACCCGAAAAAAACATATGATCGAGTTAATTGGTCATATGTTATGACGACGTTAAATATAATGGGTTTCGGAAAGTCGTTTTGTACTTGGGTGGTTACCGTATACTCGATGTCGACAGCAGCAGTGTTAGTGAATGTGAGACTATCCAACGAATTCTCTCTGAGCCGCTCTTTAAGACAAGGTTGCGCTCTGGCTCCATTACTCTTTGCAATCCAGATGAAATCACGGATTGTAACATAAGAGCTAACTCTCGTATTCACGGCTCACAGTGGGGCAACTTAAATATGAAGTTTAAAGTCTTGCCATATGATCTTTTTTTGGTGTCAGAAAACTCAACATTCTCACTCTTAACAGTAAAAGAGTGCTTAGATTTATCCTTATAACTACCTGAAGCCGCTGTCGGCGCGAATACCCTTACAAGGGTATCCGCCCTGGTTTTTGCAAGCGACAAAAAACTAAGTCTGATTTAAGGGTTAAGTATACCGCGCGAAGGCGGCTGCATCTGTGATTTACGCTGACAGGATGGTTGGCTAGAGCAGAGAGTGTGGGGGGGCGCAAGTTTGAGGCGCGCGTGATTTTTTAATTATTGATGGTTGAAGAGTCGGCGTGATCATCGACCATATTTTATTTGTTTTTCTTATTAAACTAGGATTAAAAAGATTATGTCTCTTGATTGATGCGCTTGCTTGTAACTTGTGCGCATGTGAGGAGGACGACATTGACGGCTGCATGGTTCGGTATAGTTGCGCGGTGGACGCGGAAGGTTGACAGTCGTGAGTTTTGTTGATAGGCCGATGTGGGGGTTTGAAACGTTTTAGTAGATCCACGCATCGTGCAATATCCGTTTATTTAGGTATCCGTCAAAACTAGACCCAGACTTAGGCCTAGCATTATTGATTATAGCGTAGGACTTTCATCGAAAAGATTTAGGGATCGAGATCAAGCGGCAACGATGCGGGGATATCAGAGCACCGCGGAGGGCTCGATGGGGCTATCCCCTTGAGTTTGTCGTCGGCGGCGTCAAAACGGTATTGGCGGTCTCTTGCCCCTTGTTCGTCGTACTCTGATGATCAGAAGTTTAGGTATTTATTATTTTATTATTATATCATGATTATTTTTTATGCGTCGGCATTTCTTGACTCGACAACGACGCCGGGTTTGAGGGCCGTCACCGTGGGCGGAGATCTTGACAGCGCACTCCTTTGGCTGACCTACGGGTCCCTTGCGTGATTGGGGTGCTGGCGAGGTTTTTCTGTTCGGACTGCTTGAAACATGGACTAAGGGAGTCAACGTGCATGTGGACCAAAGAGTGAGTAGCCCTATGGGCCGGAGCAAACTTGAGTGGCGGGGTGTTTTTTACGGAAGCATCGTTCATTCCCCGCAATCTGCAGTAGAGGTAGTGAGTTTAAGTATGTCCAGGAGACTCTCCTCCAGTTCGGTCTTCGAGGTTCTTATTTAAGCCTTTTGCCACTACTATGAAGATCTGCGTCGGGCGTTTCCCCCAAACCCGCGCTTGGGCATATGGCAGAACCGCGCCCCCGGCCCCGCCGCCTGCTATGGGAGACTGGGGTAGGGCTGGTCCGTTGAGAAGTTGAAGAAGAGGTGGGGCAAGGGAAACCCAGAAGAGGTGGTGGGCCCAACCGGAGTAAGGTGGGCCGAAAGAGGCTGTAGCAAGCTGGCGGTGAAGCCAGTTGGGCACACTGCTCATCAGGCCTGACTGTAAGGGCGAAAAACTAAGTGAACCGTCTAGTAGCTGGTTCCCTCTGAAGTTTCCCTAAGGACAGCGGGAGTTGTTGAGTAGGTTGTGGGTCGCAGCGGGGTTGTTACTGTCGGGAGGAGGTGCGCTAACAAAAGAAACGAGCCATGCAGCCGAAGAGGTAAGGTGAGCGCAGAGAAAAAAGGGCGAAGTGCTAGTGGGAAGGGAGATTGAATCCAGGCACAAAAATCATGTCGAATGCATTTGGAGAACAGACAGTGAGGCAAGGCAGTGAGCGACGAGCGGTTGCGGAGGCAAGGGAAGGCAGCGCGGACACAGGGCAGTAAAAAAGGCGAATAAACCCGGACGCGAAGCGGTGCCGGATGCACGCACGACAAAGTACGGTGATGGCGATGAAGGTGCAAGAGAAGTGAGGGTTGAAACTGCCTATCACGCCCAATCCTTAATAGATTCGAGCGAGAAAAGATGCGAACATGGGTTTGTGGACCGGATGAGTTTAGTGGTAGCGTTAGTTTTAGCAAAGAGTCAGTAGTTTAGGAGTTAGTAAGAGAATAATGTGCGGGGAGATAGCGATGGACTTAGAGGAAAAGAGAGGGAGAAAGATCGTATATTTCCGTTTCTTAATGGATTTTCGTGGAATAAAAGCCAAATCTATGGTTTTTTTGGGAAGGCGAAGGAGAGTGTGGTGTTAGTTTTGATAGTAAGTTTAACTTAGTAAAACAAGAGACAGAAAGAGGGAAAGTTGCGCGGAGAAGAGTGGTGATGGATAACGCATGGATTATATAGGTTGCTCGTTCCCGAATGGAAGCAAGAGAGTGAAGACACGAATTGGAGGTTTGAAGGATGTGCAAATCCGATGGTAAAGTCAGATTCGAAAATTAGTATGTGGATTCGGTGGTAGGATTATTGAGGACTGCGCCCGGGGAGAAGAGATTTCCAAAAATATTAAGGTATTTTTCCGCGTTCTAGCGGAAGATTCATTCCTATTTTGCATGTTTCGTTGGTGGTCAAGAGCAGCCCACGAATGCAATTGTATCTGTTTTTTTTTTTTTTTTTTTTTTTTTAGGGGATTTTTTTGTGATCGTGGTTAGTCTCTCCGATCGCTTTTGATCGTCGTCCCCACCATGGTCGATTGTGGCATCGTAGCCTTTTTCATTCCTCGTGCGTTGTTCTCGCAGCGTCTTTCTCGACTATGGAGCGAGGGAAGGTGCGGATCTATAAAGGGTGAAGCAAGTTGGATCAGGGCGTCGGTTGCTTCATGCGTGTAGAGATGGGCACTTACCTGACAATCGCACTCTGCCTCCCGCTCATCACTAGTAACTGTGCCGGGAGTTTTTTCCCTCGCACTACAGATTACAAGGATTAAGTGAAACTGACCGGGGTTGATGGCCAAATTCATTCACCCGATGGGGAAAGGAACAAGGAGAAGGGAAGGGGGACGAGTCAGAAAGGTGAAGAAGTAATGGGCGTTTACCTATAATAGGCGGAGAGAAGCAGCAGGCTGCAACTTTTGTTCTGTCCACAAAACCACGATTTGCAGTGAGGAATTGAGTGGGAGTTTCTAGTCGAATAAAAACATGACTCCTGTACGGGACAACAGGGTAAAGGCCCATCTTATTTTGATTTACGTACCCCGGTTTGGCAATGGTTTACAATGTCGACGTCCTCAGGCACCTCGGGTGTGGCTAAAAACGTCAACAGGATACGCTGTTAACTCGTAGGTTGTTGGCGACTGTGCTGCAGCGGCCCGTGGTTGCTATTGACAGACCGATCTATTATAGCGTATATTTTGCTTTGTTGTGTATGGACAATGCACTTGCTGTGCACTTTGCTGAGCTGCTGAGCACGTTGTTGAGCCTTGCGGACTGCGCCATGTTCTACTGTATGCTGCACGTGCAAGGTTATTGTAAGGAGCTAGGGTCTTACTGCGTTTGCATTAAGCACTGACATTGCTGCGGAACTGACTGTTCAGTGTGACTGATGTGCGTGTTGCGCTCGTCTTGTAGTATTGAGTTTGAGCAAGAGCACAGGGTAGGAGACGCACTCTATTTAAGAAGCGGTCGCTCTAGGCTAAGGTGTGGAATCTTAACCAAGCATGAGGAAGTGTGACTTGAGGAAGTGATTTGGTCGGCGAGTGTTGTTGTTGCTTCGAATTGGAGAGTTGTCAGGGGACCAACAATTGATAGTTGACTTCAGTTTGACCAAGTTGTTCTGTGCTTTGACCATCATTGCGGGGCCCTCAGACGATTGAAGATTACAAGGCCCTCTCCTAGGAGTTGAGTTTGTTCCTCTCCTGTATCTCAAGAGTCTCAAACCCCTTGTTTTGTTTTTCTTACTCTCAGTCTTGTCCTGTTACGAGAGGAAGGCGGCAGGAGGGATTGCAACTCGTAGGACCGCAGAAAGACTCTGTGGGGAGTCAACCCACTGATTGCGGGAGCTCTGCCTGAACTCAGGAGGAATTCCGGAGTCAGGGATTGACTTTCAGGATACAAACCAGACTAAGTCAAGAAATGTATGTACAAATGTCAATTTCAGTTTTATTGTTTGACTGAAAGCAGATTGTGGGATTCTATCTGGGAGGAGGATGAGAGGAAGGCAAGTTTGGGGAGACCTAGTGCTATGTTTATTTTGATATGCCTGGAGAACTAGACATGTTCCATAAGTTTGGGTGGTCTGGTTGCTCTTACTTGTGAGGGCTGACAGTGAATGACTTTTTATGGACCAAGCATGTTCCATAAGCTTGGGTGGCTTGGTCGCCTTGTTTGCTTTGGGTTTCTTTCAATTTTCTTTAGTTTTTAAATAAGGAGGTCTGCGCATATTCCATAAGTTTGGGTGACTCAGCCTCTTTCTGGTTCGGTTTTAAGAGAAATGAACTATGTTGTGGACCAAGACATGTTCGATAAGTTTGGGTGGTCTTGGTCCAACGCCACGCACATGCTGAAACCAGAAGGTTATAACTTGACTATACTTTATTACCATCCTACTTATGAACAGGCTAGTCAAACAGGGTTCCATAAGTTGGGTGGTGTGACTATAGCTTATCACCAACTGAAGAGAGTACTAATTAAGAATAAACTTGTGGTACGAAGAGGCAGACTGAATCTTGAGCTAAAGATGATTGGTTCAGTTATATGCTACCTCAAAAGACTTAGTGCAGATAATAATTATATAAAGTTTGGATACTTAAACAGTTCAGGGTGACTAGGGTGACCTAGTCATTTGCCAAAAAAAGAGAAAAGTTGTTGTACCTTGTGTTTGTGTATATTCCATGGCTGAGCTAAACATGTTCCATAAGTTTGGATGATCTAGCTTTATGCCCTATGTAAGCTAGGTATAAAAGGATAAATCATTGAGAGACCATGAACTATTGTTTGATAAATTGACTTTGGAATGGTGAGAGTACTTACCTTTGTGGTTTGGCCTGCATGTGATTGAGTGCGATTACTACTTAGTCTGAGTTTAAGTTTGATAGGTAGTTGTTTTAGTTGCTCGCCACGTGCTAGAGCCATACGAGTTAGTTTCAATTCCTGCATTTTCTGAGCTTTCCTGCATTTTCTTAGCTAAGTTTATTTTTACTTAAGTCGATTTGTATATTTTTCGATATCATTTATTATACTTGGTCTTGTACAAATCTTGGTAAGCCATTTTTTCTATGGGAAGCGCTGCCGAAATTTCTACAAAACTAATGAGTTTGTCAGATTTCGTTTTTTTCAGGGTTCAGTTTTTCTAACTTTTTGGCTTAGTAAAACTCTGGAAAACCTCATTTTCTAAAGGGAATGCTGCCAAAATTTTTGTTAATTCCGGGAGTTAGACAAAATTGGACCTTGAGAAGTCATAGTCATTTTAGATTCTGAACTTAGCTTTGTATAAATATTGGAATAACACTTTCTGTATGAAAAGCGTTGCCGAAATTTCTGCAAATCTAAGAGGACAGTTAAACTTTGCCTTAAAGTCGAACTCAAGTCTAACTTCTGAGTTCTTATCTGACTTAGTATAAATCCGAGAAGTCCACCTTTCTAAATGAGATGCTGCCCAATTTTTTATTAATTCAAAGAGCTAGACAAAATTTGACTTTTCATAATTAAAGTTTAATTTTTGTTTTCATATTTGGGTTATTATAAATTATGGAAAGACACTTTTCCTACGGGAAGCGTTGCCGAAATTTTCTTAGTTTAGAGGAGTTATATTATATTTTGACAGGTTGCAATTCTAACAGTCCACTCTGTATAGAGGAGATTCTGTCAAAGGTCTACCTTTTCATTAGGCATTGACTTAGGTTTAGACTCATGATTAATTAAGTCGAATGACCCCCTTGAACGTTTGATTTAAAATCAAGACTAGATTTAGCTTGATCCTACGAGGATCCTCTTTTGTTATCACTGATAACAGATCAGTTGCTGATTCGTGGGTTTACGACTTAACTCCAATTCACTCTTGCCACTCAACCTAAAGGCTTTAGTCTTGTGATTTGAACTGTTTTGTTGTGTTTTCGTGCGGCCTTTATTTAAATGGTCATTTAAGAAAAGTACTGAGTATTTTATTTTGAGGAGTTGCACAAGAGTAAAGCTTGCATGACTAAAGTAAAGGGTGTGAGTGCAGAAAATGGTTGAAGTTGACCCCGTATAGTGCATGGACGTTTGGTTGATTCTTTGATGTGATTGCAAGTATGTTTGGTGATTCGGACTTGGGATTTAACTGTCTGCGCTCACATACATATATATATGGCTGAAAGGAGTCTCACTGTGACTGTGAGAAGTGATCGTCACATATTTATAACTCTCTCTATATATGTAAATACATATGTCTTGAGTGTTTCGTGCGGCCTACTGTGACCACGCGTAAGGGTTAAACAGATTATGTTTTCGAAGAGAAAAGGGACTTCCCCTTTTAGCCTTTGCTGTTTAGCAGTTTCTACGGTTTGACGTTGTAATCCGTGACAGCCATCAAAGTTGAACCCCTTGATTTCTCTTCAGACCCTGGATGATAGAGCTAGTCTCCAGGGCGATAAGAGACGATTACCACCACAGGTATGAACCTGTGTACCACCCACTCTCCGAAGGGTGCTGAAGAGGGTGTGGTTCTCAACCGTACTTGGCGGTTGTCCAACTTCGAGAGATCAGTCCCTCAAGGCGCGTGTCAACCGACACTTGAGTGTCGAACACGACCCTCGAGATTAACGAGGATCACATGAGTCTACATAGTACGTCATCACTGCAACCACTTGCGTACACTTGCATTGCGAGTCGATATGAGTTAGCCCTGCGTCCGCGCAGTTTTATACGAAGTCTCGCTCGTGACGCCTATCTGATTTCCGCATCAGAGAGTTATGGGATGACTACTAAGGGACTAGGAGTGTTGTCGCGTTGTTGTTCAATGTCGTTCTGTATATGTATATGTACGTGCGTGGGTGTGTGTGTTTTTATTTTTATGTTATTTATAGTGGGGTGCGCGCGGCGTGTGGGATGCGTCCTAGTCCACCGGCGACGAGTCTCGCTTGGGACCTCCGCCCCCCAAGATGTCGGTTCGCGTGCGGTTTCGATAGAGGCGTAATACCACGCTTACCCCCTAGTATGCTACAACGAACGAGAAACACCCTCGGGTGGTCCACCTTTGCGATTGCAACTGATTAACTTTCATACTGTGGACTGGTAACTCGGCGGGGATACGCCCACCGAAGGGAGATGACAACTCTCGTAAGGTGGAGGTAAGTCGTGCCTCACGTAAGCCCTATCTTGTCGTAAGGCTCGTGAGAGGTATGGCTGGCGCACTTGGCCGGAGCGGCTTGTGGAAGCTCCATATGCATTTGCGACAAGGATCAGACCGACTCCTGCCTAACGCGGCCGGGAGGGTCCTGCGCTGCCTTGTGCGGTGTCGGACCGATGCGCCTGACACCACAGTAAACTAACACAAATCCACCTTTTTCCTTCATTTAACCTTTTCGATGGTCGTCCAATGAGGTATGCGTAGAGTCAATGAGGATCAATTTGAGCGATTTTTGGGGATTCATATCTCCCTCCTCTCGTATAATGGGGATCAACCCGATTTGCTACTATAAAGGAGGTTGCACAAATTTGTAATTTAGGGCAAACTTGAAGTTCCCCACCTTTCACTGTTTGGAAGAGGGATGGTAATAAATTGTGTGATATTCGCATTGTTGTGGTTTGTTAGAACGGTAAGGGGATTTGAAAAGGAACTATACAATTTGATCAAACAAAGAGCAACAATGATTTTTTGGAACCCCTACACATTTGACAATGAATCTTTTTTTTTTTAAGTCACTTGGGAGCTACTTCGTCTTCCTCGTGACCAAGGTATCACTTGATGAGTATATTCTGTCACATGAATGAAGCCTTGCTCGCCCATTTAACGTTTGGACTTGTCTGATACTTCACTCATATCAACACCGATTCACTAAGACTTCTTTTTGGAAAGTCATTATACTAGTATGTAGATCACTCGTGCTTGAGGTGTGGGTAGAACCAGGTACAAAAGTTGAAGTGTTTGACCGACCTATATTCCAAAACCCACACATCCATAACACCATCGGGGAGTGGTTTGAAGTTGGCAGAGCAAGCAAAAGTTTTGGGAAAAGCTCATGGATTGGAATTTGCATCAAAGACCTCTGGGATGATCTAATGGGCAACTGAAAGTATGAAGATGAGCTTAAACAAACTTTGGGATAAATAAGGGAGATACAGGATTAAAAAATTACATAATTGGGGCTATACCTGAGTTTTGGAAGGATCTGTTAAACTTGAACTCAACAACTATTGATCCTCCAGGAACCAAGTATGTAACTAATGACTCAACAACTACACCTCAAACTTGGAAACTAATTAGGATCCAAACTGATGGGAAACAAATCTTTTAAAGTCGGTCCCTCGAGCATAACAATATTTTGCTTTTTGATGAGTCTCAATCCAAACCAGTAGTTGGTTCCACCTTCATTCAAATCCAGGTAATGGAGTATCCCTAAAGTGATGGTTCAACTCATGTGTATAGTTCGTCGACCACAAACCAATCAGATTTATAAAATTGGACCACAAGAAATGAGAATGGACGACTTAAGGATATGATGAAAAACATTTATGCCTACTAAAATATAATCAGAAGCTAGGCTACTATAATTTTATTTTCCTCACCCACGACCCCTTGGTAACACTATTATCTCGTTGGCATACACTATTAATATTGGAGCCGGAACGGATTATGTATGACCTTAAGAAATGTTGGAAATATTTGAAACAAGTTTCAAATTACCTCCTTGCATTAGTACTTTAGCTTTTGTTTATGGTCGCTACCCCTCGACAGTCTAGTTGGTTGAGCATGGTATGAAAGTAGACTTAACATGCATGTGTTGTGAGTGGGCATTCGAATCTACAGTCCATTATGGTGAGACTGCCCTGCATTGCACCGTATCTGGACCTGATGGCCAAAAAAATAGGATCAAATATCTGATAATTTTTTTTATTGAGACAAAGTCTGAAGTTTTTTGGGAGGGATTTATGATAACCTCTCCCCGAAGAAGGGATGAGGATATGTGGCGCAAATGGCAAGAGCAAATGATAGAGTTTTTGAAGACAGCAAATGATCAAACAAGCAGATCCGAGATACGGTTCAACAAAGTCTCAGACAGACCGTCTTAATAAACTAGATAAGAAACGTTCAAAATGCAATAAATAGACACAAAGGGTTGAGTTGGTTCAAAGAAACATGATGTTTACGCAAAACATTGTATTGACAGAAGTCTGAAACGATAATAAACTTATATTGGACGGTTTATTATTCTCTTAGTGCGGGATTGGAGTAACAACTCGAGCCGCTTGATTGCAGGCAACAGACTTTTGAATGGGTAAAGCGCCTACACGAAACAAGGTGATTTCGTTTTGAGAGATTCTTTCACCGTCTTATGTGAGCGTAGTTAAGTAGATAGTACATAAATTATGACAGTAGGCAGAAGAAGCAACAAAATAGTATGATTTTTTAATGCCCTTGAGACACAAATTTGAACTTTTTTTAGTCATTGGTTTAAATAAGGTTTTATCTTAAGCTTGTTTGGCTCTTGGGGTTGTGATCCTTTGTGTTTTGTACACTAAGGGCATGTTATCTTTCGAATTGTGAGACTTTGTAGGCCGTGAAAATTTATTTTTTTTCCCTGAAGTTATGGAATGTCAGGGTATCGATTTGAATTTGGTCACTTATGTCCTTATATACATTGATCCCAACGCCTATACTTGTCAATTATTCGGGCTTTAACGTCCCAATTTCCATCTTTTCAGGTTAAAATTTTTGTTGAGGATTCTCGACCTCATATTTACTTGAAGCAATATGAAGCCTTCAATGTTATTTTTTTGTAAAAAAAATAAATAAAAATTTAAGAGAATAATATAAGCCTAGCTCAAATATATATATATATATATAGAGAGAGAGAGAGAGAGCATGCAGGTCATGCGATTGAGTAGTGCACCACATATAATTGTATCCCATATAACTGTTCGTGAACAAAATGGATGAATATAAAATAACTTTGAATTATATTGGGCCAAACAGCTTGATGAGGATACCTCGAGGTTGTCATCCCGTCTAAGCCTCCTTGTTGTGCACTGAGTCTTGGCATTGCCTTTTCCATCCGGTAGAGTCTTAAAAAACACCGTCGGGTTGGAGCAAATAGTTTCATAAGAGATTGAAACTGTTGATAGCCAGGTAGTTTAAAAAACAGTATTTTGCCCCAGTAATCCGTTTGAACGTTTAAATACATTCTACTCATATTTCAATTCACAAGTATTACATAAATCCTAAGTCTCCCATTAACATCGGAAGCTTAGAGGGTTGAAAAATGGCGTTGGTGCAGCTTAGCGCTAATTTTGTTGTGTTAATCGATGATGTTAAGTTTACATTGGCATCACAAGTTAGCGCACTATCGATTAGGGCAAAATTTAGCATAACACTCGCTGCCATCTTCTTATTTTTATCGCCTCCTTATGCCACATACATGTTGTTGATAACCATTAGCATGGAAAAATAACGTAGCGGACGCAAATGTATTCTTACACACTCAACATGTGATGGGGTTGAATGAATAAGACTTGTTGCTATTTTTTATGAAAATATATCTTCAGGAATCGACAACTACTAAGAGGTGGGTAAGAGAACCCCCTAGGTCGGAGTCTGTAATATTCAAGTTCAATGGCTTCAAACGATTTGTGGGAAACAACACTTGTCGAAAACCGGGTCAAATAACCCACTATATAAATATGCAGTCTTATAATAAATTAACTCAATGCATCTTCCCCTCTTGCAACATTTATAGTTTCCATAAAGAAAGATTGATCGTTAGTCTATTAATTGTCGAAGATAATACTATTAAAATAATATTTTTTCGACTTTATGCAAGTCATGCAAGATGCAACCGTTGTCGGTACAAATACCCTTACACATACAAATACTTTTACAAGGTACAAATACCTTTACAAGGTACAAATACCCTTACAAGTTACAAGAGTGTTTGTGCGTGTTTTTAAGCCTCGCACGAGTTGCGTTTGTGATAGTACTTGAAAAAGTGAAATGTTTGTTTTTGTGCAATCCCACAACCAACTCTTGGAAGCCGGAATGACGAGCGCGTGCATGTCAATATTACGGAGACCATTATTTCTTTTTGTACAAGTTTTGTGATTCACACAATCTCTGACTAACAAGATGTGCGTTAAATGAGAGAATTAATTTTTTTATTACATTTTACTAACATGCAAAACACAGCAATCAATAAAGTTTCCAAGGCTTGAAAAATAATCATATACTCTTTCTTGTAATTTTGAATATTAGACAAACCCTGCATAATTTACTTACTTTCAATCTACGTAGCACCGTGTTCACGTTCGGAGGTGAACGCGAACAAGCGCAAAAAAACCTTCGAACGCGAACATAAAAAATATTAAAAAAGACAAAAATCGAAGTTCTCAAAAAAAATTGAAAAATATATATGTTATATAAAATAGCAACACAAGAAACGTTTGCTTTGGTGTCATGTTCAAATTCGTAGTCAATCATGAGTTAAAAATATATTACCGATTTTTTTTCATTTTTTTTTTATGAAAAAAAATGATGTTCGCCCGAACATGTTCGTGAGCTATTCGCGCGAACACGTCACTGTGTTACGCAACTTTCAATAATCTTAATTATTAATTAGGAATTTAATAAAATTAATTCGTGTCATTTATGAACTTTGTTTTTCATTATCAATCTAGTTGATTAATTCCTATGCTTCCTTTTTATTTGCATTTGTAGAAGGTTTTGGATTAATATACTTTTGACTTCGCACTCGAAGTTTAAGAGATCCGCATGGTTTAATTAGTACGATATTTTTTGTTTTGCTATGCTGATTTTCATAAATATTTTATGACGATATATATGTAAGTTTTATTATTATGTTTTATTTTATAGGATAGTTAATTATAATATTTTTAAAAATATATATTTTTCTATTGATTCACGTTCTTCACTTACAAATTCGAGAGTATCATTCATTTAAGAAAAAAGTAAAGAAATATATTTTAATCTTTTTTTTTTCCCCCCCTCTCTCTCTCTCTCTGTCTCTCTCTCTCTCTCTCTCTCTCTCAAAACACATACATGTGTGAGTGGGTGTGCGTGATCAAGCTATTGTCGAGCTCATCGGACCACACGGAGACCCTCCTGACCGTATCATGCTAGATTTTGACAGTTTACGACGTAAAGCGTTTTGGAGCAATGTCGCTCCGGTCGAGCGTGCTAGTTATACTTCTTGCGAACCTCTACGACAGGATAGGTTCATGCGAGGTACAACTTACCTCCACGTGTGGGAGATGTCATCATCCCTTAGGTCGGCGTATCCCAGTCGAGTTACTAACCAATATACAAAAGCAACGTAGCACCATGTTCGCGTTCGCCTCTGTTCGCGTTCGGAGGCGAACGCGAACATGTTCGCCCGAACGTGAACAAGCGCCCAAAACCCTCCGAACGCAAACATTAAAAAAAAAAAAAAAAAAAAAAAAGTTCTCAGAAAAATCTGGAAACAATATATGTTATGTAAAATAATAATAGAAGCAACTTTTGCCTTCGAGTCATATTCAAATTCGTAACCGATCATGAGTTAAGAGTCAAAAACCGAGTAAATACTTTTTTTTTTTCTTTTTTTACGAAAAAAAAAAAGTTCGCCCGAACATGTTCGCTAACTGTTCGCGCGAACGTGCGAACACGTTCGCGTGAACAGGAAGGGGCGCGAACACGTTCGTCGTGCTACGCAGTACAAAAGTTTTAACGTGCATTCACAAAAGTGTATCGTGTGGTTAGATGAATCATTTTAGTTGATTGGGCCAGAGTCGCGCCTAAGAGATCAGTGTCCCAAACGTCGATTCGTGCACGAGTTTGATTCGGGTGTTGACTGCACGTGCCCTTTACTATGCTACAACGAATGAGAAACGCCCTCAACCGATTTACCTTTGTGACTGCACGTAAAAGTTCTTGTATGTGCACAAGTAGCTCGACGGGATAGACCCACCTAAGGGATGGTGATAGCTCTCATGTGTGGAGGTAAGATGTACCTCGCATGACCTTATCATGTAGTAGGGATTCACGAGAGGTCTAAATGGCATACTCAAACGGAGCGGCACAACTCCAAAACACATTGTGTTCTAAACTTTCAAAATTCAGCGTCCTCTGACGCTAAACAAATGACAGTTAAGCGTCGAATGCGACCCTTGAAACTGATGGGGGTCGTATGGTCATTGGCACCATATAGTAAACCGTCATTTTAACTGCTCGAGTATTTACGCATGGCTAGTCGACATGATGAGGCTCACGCAACCGCATTACGTATACCAAGTTTCGTGCGTATCACCTGCTTGTGCAGACACAAAAATAGTTATGGGTCTAACGGAAAAAGAGACTAGGAGCAAGGTTACTAGCCCGTACGTACGGAGCCCCCCGGGCGGACCTCCGTACGTTCGGGCGCTCGGGGTCCCATATGGGGTCCGAACCCGACGGTGTTCGGCCCCCGCCAAAAATTATTTCAGGGCCTAAAAATAATTTGGTTTTTCTGAATGTTTTTTTATGGGTTCTATATGACGTGAGGTACATGCCTATAAATTTGCAAGTCATTTGGCTTAGCCAAATAAGAATTAAAAATCGCCAAAGATGGCGGTGTCAAAACGTGCTCGCCCACGTTTTTTTTCACTTTTTACTTTTTGTTTTCACTTTAGTTCGGGGTCTAAACAATTTTACTATTTCTTGAAACTTGTTCAGTGGGTTTTGTATTATGTGAAGTACACATCTGTAAATTTTCAGGGCATTTAGCTATGCCAAAAAAAAAAAAAAATTGCCAAAGATTGCGGTGTCGAAAACATGCTCGCACAATCACATAAGTTAATTCTCTTTTTATTTTTATTTATTTTTATTATTATTGGTTCTATGTATTTTATTTTTATTTCAAACTTGGTAAGGAATTCGTACATAATGCTCAGGCAAATCTTGTTTAATTTATTTTTCTTCATAACATATTTTTTTTTCAGATTTTTTGATGACATTTGTTTTTTTTTTTTTTTTTTTTTGTCCGTGTTCGGTCCGAACGGCCGAACGCATCCCCAAGGGGTCCCATACGTTCGGGCGTTCGGGTTCGGGCATTAAGCCCGTCCCGAACGCCGGTTACCCTAACTAGGAGCGAATTGCATATGAACTTTTTTTTTTAAAAGAAGTGTGTCGTGTGGTTAGAGTGGTCACCTTTTTTTTTATAGAAATGTCTTGTGTGGTCGGAATGATCGTCCTAGTCGATTGACGCTGAGTTGCATCTGGGAGATCATCGCCCCAATCGTTGATTCACGTACGGGTTCGATTCGGGCGTTAACTGCATGTACCCTCAATGCTACAGCGAACGAGAAACGTCCTTAATTGATCCACCTCTATGAATGCACGTAAAAGTTTTCATATGTGGGTCAATTAAAAAAGAATTTCTCATAATTAAATAATCATTCTATAGTAAAATTTCATTTTAAATTTTAAATTTTAATTATTGCTTAGAAATATCATTCCACTTGTAAAATTTTCCATCTTACTTCAAAACCTTCCTTCCAGGAATCGGGTATCCCTTCTTATTTGAACTGCATCCTAAAGATGGAATGAAAATCTGGATGAGTTTATTAAATATTTGAATTGAAATGTCATTCTATATAAAGTTTTCGAATCATAAATGGGTTAATGCAATCTAAATTAAAAGATATTTGTTGTAGTAAAATAAAATTTTAATTAAGACATTTCATAAGCTCATTGAGACTTTCATTCCATTTTTAACAAATGGATGTCGTTGAAAAGGTTTAAACGATAACTTATCAAATAAAACTGAAACTTTTAGAATTAAACGAATATTAAAATAATAATTTTTAAATATGAAGAATGTTTTTTTAATGAAATATTTTTTCAACTTCCATTTCTTGTGAGAATTTTTATTTTGAGAGCTTCAAGTTGGCGGGGATACAACCACCTAAGAGATGGTAACAAATTCTAAAAATAAAGGTGAGTTGTACCTCGTGTAATTCTATAACTGACATTTCGCTAAAATTAGCATTTTTTACTATTTTCACGAAATTAGACATCAAATTAGAAATTGTGTTTTTTAGCGTGTTTTTGTGCCAATGACATTGGACCAATGATGCTCCAGCGTCCTAGGAACTCCATACCATCTAATGTATCTCGATGTAAAGTACCGTCAAATTACATCTAAGGGTCAGAAAAAACTGAAAAACAATCAAGGCAAATCAGTTAGTTCAGCGTCATGGGGACGCCAGACCATCAATGGTTTGATGTGGAAGGTGCAAAAAAATGGTAAAAAATACTGTGTTTTTTTGGAAGATCAATTTTGTGAAAATAGCTAGGCTAGCAGCTGGGCCTCCTGGGTCCCGGGTGACCAGCCCGTGCAAGGAGGTCCCAGCAAAAAAAAAAAAAAAAAAAAAATCCAAAAAATCTGAAAAAAAAACTATGCTATGCAGCAAAATAAATTGAACAACTTTTGCATCAAGGTCACATCGAAATTCTTCATCAAAATTAATATACAAATTAAATATTAAAAATGATTTTTTTTATTTTTATTTTTTGGGCCCGGTCGGGCAAGTGACCCCGGGCCACTCTGGTAGCCTAGGAAAATAGTAAAAATGTCAATTTTAACGAAATGCCTATTCTATCCTGTCATAGATGTTCTTGAGAGGTATGGTTGGCGCACTCGGTCGCAAGTGACAATGCTTCAAAACGCTTTGCGTCCTAAACTGTTAAAATCATACGTGATGTGGTCGGGAGGGTCCCCGTCCAAGACCAATTCGCTTGACACCATGTTTCCATGCGTGCTTTTTTTTCCCCCTCTCTCTCTCTTTCTTTCTCTTTCTCCTTCTTTTTTTTCCCCTCTCTTTCTCTTTTATTCCTACCCACCTACACATACATATGTGCGTGGGTGTACGTGGTCGGGCCGTGTTCCCATGCGTGCTTTACATGAGCGTGTATGAGCTTTGTCTCTCTATCTTTCTCCCACACTCTTTATCCTTCTCACTTACTTTTTCTCCTGCTTTCTCTCTCACGCACACATACAAACTTTTTTTCTCTCCCCCCCACACATGCGAGTGTGTCTAGGTGGTCGTGATTGGGCCAGTTTCCAATGAGTGTTCCCACACATACGTGTGGTCCTCCCCCCCCCCCCTTCTTTCTATATATATCATGCATGCGTGCACTCACACATACATATACTTTGACTTACTCTCTCTCTCACACACACACACACACACTCACACACATATACACACACACATACACACACACGCACATACACACACACACACACACACACATACACAAGTTTAACGAAACAGTATGCTACACTCATGCTTTTTTTTATGGTGTTTAGCGCGCATGACAACACACACACACACATGATAAATGAGCGGAAAACAAACACATTTGCATGAGCTAGCGCTTTTTTTTTTTTTTTTTTTTTTTTTAACTGATAATTTCTTGAGTTATATCATCCTTGTGCAAGTTTCATGTTGATCTTTTATGTATCGTTTTAATTGTTATAAATATCACCATGCTCGACCACAAATTATATATTACATTGATCATAATATACTACACTTTATCTAAGATATTTTGATTTTCAGTAGGGCTATCTGTGTTGCAAGTGAGGCCATTTAGTTGATGATGACAATCACAGATCAACGCTCATGATAGTCACATAAACACACACATACACAGGTATTCAGAGCGACAGTATGTTAGAATTTTCGGGTTCGTGTGAGTCAAGCGATCGGTTTTCTCAGGAGTATTGTTAGCTAATTTACTACCTTTAAGCTACGCAGGGAGTCATTACCCATTGGTAAAATGCATCTTGGGCATGTTGTCAGGTTTCAACCTCCTCCCATAGTTATGTATTTTTTCCATGTGTATGAAATTGTGCATTAGCGTTTATGAAACGCACACACACACACACACACACACATACACACACATACACGCACACATACACACACACAAACACATACACACACACCTACACACACACACACACACACACACACATACACAGTCAAGTTTTAACATCCTGATGAATCAGTGAAAGCTCGATAAAATAGTCTGGGCATGAAGATACTTTCCATCTTTAGACAAAGTACTGATGCAATTTCCTATGAAATTAAAAAAAAAGTACCTTCAGCTGCAGACTAGTGGTATTCTCATTCCACTCTCTATTTGTTTGTGGCGTGCTCGGACGTAGGACAAAGAACATAAGGGGCCGATATTGGATTTATCGGCTTTAGGTTGTACACTCTATATTTTCGACGATCAAACACAACAAAACACTCACCTTACCCTCCATAAACCACAACAATATATAAACTACGAGTTGTGCATCCAAACCATTATGGTAAGTTCATTTGTAGGTTGACATTGCATATGGACCCCTTTACCCAACCTACCATCTTCCTACAAATATAAACCATATGCATTTTAAACGAATGCAACATATAATTCGTGTTGTATTCATTTAATTCGTATATGCCTTGTAGAACGAGTTTACTGACACAAGGGGGCCGGGTCCAGACAGAGTAGGCTCAAATTTGGTTGTTGGTGGGGTGCCTTATTCCACTGACCATCATACCCAGAAAATGAAAAAAATGTAGCATTGTATCTTTTCATGTTATAACCGAAGATTCATTCACCTTTTCCTCACTTGCAGCCTCGCTCCTCGCCTTAACCAATGTGCAAAATGAGAATGAATCTTACGCTGAAACATGAAAAGATTCAACATCGTATTTTTCGTCTTTTGTGTTTGTGGTGAGTAGTGGAGCGAAGCCCTTGGTGACTGGTGGATGAAGCATTCAGAATCCCTCCTCGCTTTATACTGTCATTTTCTTCGCCCTGTTCCTGGTTTCACATTGTCTACCACGTGGGCGAAGGGAACGCAACCCTAAGGTAGCCAAAGCAATGAGACTAAGAGCGAGCGAGAGAGAGAGAGTCAAAGCAATGAGAGAGAGAGAGAGAGAGAGAGAGAGAGAGAGAGAGAGAGAGAGAGAGAGAGAGAGAGAGAGAGATTTGTTTCATTTGT
>BFEA01000206.1:1470939-1487205 GCA_003427395.1 Chara braunii | reverse complement strand
TCTACTAACGAATGGGCAATAACACATTGATGTCCTCTTCTCCTCTTCCTCCTTCCGCCATATCTCCACGCACGATTTTCTCTACTAACCTCCCTATGTAGTTACTCTTTTCCTAGTCTGACCCTTCCAGTGAGCTCGCCCCATACGAGAACCCATGCTTAACATTTTTCCTCGCTCGTTTTCATCAAGGAACAAGCGGGGCAGACGTTCTTGTCTTCTGCCATAACTAACCTTTCTTTCCCCGCATGCACCTCGCGCGGTATCCTGTCTAGGTTCATTCATTGTTTTTTGCCCTGTGTCTGCGCTGCCTCGCTTTGCTCACTGCTGCTAGCGCAACCCAGTCGGATATGTCGCTTCGCTTGCTGCTACCAACTCCGACATTGGAGCTGCATTATCTACTTAGCGCCCCCCCCCGTCTTGCTGCTGCCCGTCGCTTCCTATCTGCGCCTAGAGACAGTCTTCCCTCCACCGTGCCTAGTCACACCTCGTCTACTCTCCCCCTCTTTCTCTTCATCACTTCCCGACTCAACACAGTCCTAACGCCTCGCCTGTGCTAACCGCTAGGTACCCTTTAAGAGAGAAAACTCTCTCGTACTGGCCCCCGTGCCATCTTATAGCTTGCCAGACGGTCGAGCACCTTCTGTCTGGTCCGAACTTGGGTCTGTATTTCAACAGTTCATGGGTGTATCTACTGAACTAGGCTCTTGGGTCTACGACCGGTCCCAAGACCAGTACCGGACCGTGTCCCAATATGGGATAAAAAGTAAAAAAATAAAAAGATAAAATAATAAAAATAAGAAAAAGAACAAGAAGAGGGGTGAGGAGGAAAGGGTTGTTGGAACCTTGTCCTCGGTCCTGCCTATCGGGCCCACTGTCGGACTCCCCAACAAAACTAAAAGGGATAGTCCCGCGGAACCCTCAACCCCTCAGTTTCCTCCATAAGACGCTCCTTCGCTCCTCTGTTGATGGTCGCTGGCCTTGATCCCCGGATCTTTGTAGTGTCAATCCAACGTCGTAACCTATAAGGCTAAGCCCAAGCCTGGAGGAAGCTGGCCCGCACTTAGTTATAAAGACGTCCGGTTCCGAGTTATGTCTGTCGGACTGCGCTGCAGGCTGCACTTTGACACGCTGCCCCGTATTAACGCTCCTATGCGCCGACCCCTGCTGCATGAGGGGCTTAATTCGTGTTGTTGCCGTGCCTGTGACACAACTGCGCCGTTACTCAAAACTCCAGCCTTCTTACTAGGCTACCTCTCCGAGGGACCRCCCTTCTAGCACCTGGCGTCGGTGAAACCCCGATTTCTAAAATGTCGCCCACGGCTTCCACCGCCGACCGATATCATGGTTGGTAAGCCCAACACTTTACACCTTACCGGTCTTAGTGTAGTAGAAAGTAAGTCAATCGAAATTGATAACTAAAAACTTAAGCTTAGATCATCAGTGTTTGGTCTCGAATGTGAACGTGTACTGCGCGTGCTATTGTAGTTCCCTCACAATCCTCTCCTAGTTTTAACCAAAAAATGGTAAAATTTGCTGGCGGAAACGCCGACTCTATAGTATCAAAATAAAAATCATCACGCGCCCCTCAAATCTGCGCGCTCATATACTCTCTACTTCCATTCAACCATTCAGTCAGCGTGAACAAAACCCAACCGCGACTTCGCGTGGTGTACTCAATTTTCAAACCAAACCTATTTTCTATTACTTGCAAAAAACCAAGGCGGATACCCTTGTAAGGGTATTCGCGTCGACAGAGGTAACAAGACGCCCCCTCGATTTCTTCCTCCTAAGTGAACAGGTCTCATATAAGAAACAATGGTACGACAAATCTGCAATCCAACATCAGACTACAAGCCCGTTGTCACTAACTTCAGGCTTCACATGAGACTGGAAAGAGGGAGGGGTTTCTTCCGCCTTAACAGCCAAATCCTAAAGGAACCGAGCATCAAGGAATAGGTAGAAACAAACATGGCAAATTGGGAGGAGGCCAAACCTATGTTTGAATCATCTGCAGCCTCGCTGGATGGGGGGCTTGCTATCACATCCGGCGTACTAAACGTCTGCTCCATAATCCTGGCAAGAGCTAAAAATAAGAGAGAAGCGGACTGCCGAAGGCAAGTAGAGGAAGCGGAAGAGAAGATGGAAGGACATCCTATCTCAACAATGGTGTGGATTGCAGAAAGGAAGAGAAGGATGGCAGAATGAGACAAATCACAGACTGAGAAACCGAAAAGATAGACGAAACTTCTCCAAGAAAAAGGGATAGCAACGAATGACACAATGTCCAAGGAGACATTTCAGAAGTTGCAGCCCAAAAGGGCGTATCAACAAACGATTGAGTTGAAGCACCCTTTTGAGACATCCGCTCCCTCGGCTTGCTCATCAATAGACATGCTCCAATATGCAATGATGTACTATGCGGACATCCTTACAAACAGACGCCCGCACGAGGAGCTGAATACAGACACGCCACTGACATCAGATATATGGAATGACACCACAGTTCGGCTACAAGACGTTGCCAAGTTGGACCTGGACATGCCTCTCACCCTCGAAGAGGTAACCCAAACTTTGAAATCTACGGCGAGGGGTAAGTTCCATGGAGTTGACGGTCTCACGGTAGAGTTCTACACTACTAACTGGGGCGTCTTTGGGCCACTGCTGGTAGAACTCTATAATGAGGTCATAGTCAGAGGTAGACTGGGGAAGGGGATGACGCATGGAGTGATCGTTGTGTTATTCAAGAAGGGGGACAAAGCGGAAGTGAGGAACTAGAGACTGATCTTGCTACGGAACGTTTCTTATAAAATTATAGCCAAGTCTCTAGCTCGACGGCTGGGAAGGTATTTACCGGAGTTAGTGGAGAGGGATCAAGGGATGTTCGTGCAACGACACTTTATATTTAACAATATTGTTACAACCATAGAGACGCTGAAAATTGTTTAGGGGGAAAACCTAGACATAAAGTTGCTTCTTCTGGACTTGTAAAAAAAAACTATGAAAAGGTGGGTTGGACTTTTGTCCTAACCACCCTGCGGAAGATGGGCTTCGGAAACAGTTTTTGCTCCCAGATCATCGCCATGTACACATATTCAACCTCCGCTCTAATGATCAATGGTCACAGCTCAGAGTCATTCACACTCTCACGATCGTTAAGGCAAGGATGTTCACTTGCGCCTCTCATCTTTGTTATCCAGATGGAAGTGTTGCTAAACAGGATAGGCCGCCATCCGGATATCAAGGGACTGCAGCTCGATACCGATGAGGAATGTTGGATCAAAGTGTTGGCGGACGACTTGTTTGCAGTCTACGAAAATTTTATCCCCTCGCTGAGTGCATTATCTTTCCCCCATAAGAAGGGTGGGTTGGGCCTAGTTAACACAGCTCGCAGGAACCAGTCCCAACTTCGTGGCTGGTTGGTGAAGGTAGCTACTGCACACTACGGAGATCACTACATTACTCTGGCCGAACGCATCTTGGTTGGGGAATGGGACCTAAGTTGCCCTCAGGATGTACGGGCGTGTTTTTTTATGGCATCATTCAAAAAGAGGCGTCTCAAATCAACATTTTGGGAGCCTATCCGGAAAGCATGGAAAAAGTTGTCCGTTGATATTTCGCACACACCCACCACGAAGGAGGAAGTACTCTACCAGCTGTTGTTCGAGAACCCTGCGATCCTGAGTCAGTCCGACTTACTTTTTGCGGCAGACGGTACATCAGGGTTCTTTGGTAAAGCCTGGGTTAGGCGAGGAGTGGTGAAAGTAGCTGGCATTTGGTGCCTCGTTCTGGTCGGATGGAAACCGTTAGGGGAAATTAAATCTACTTTAAACGATCTACAACAAGTGGAGCACCATTGGCACCAAATCACATCGGTAATTCCTCAAAGTTGGATAGAGCTGCTTGGCCCTGAGGGTATTGACTCGGTACGCACTTGGTACAAATCAGGAACCGAGGAGGACGGTGCAGTGGTGTCGAAGGTGTTGGATATCCTCCCCAGCGGGTTCAGAAAGGTGGAACGGTGGAGGTGTGTGGTGGAGGAGGCAACTATCATGGTTTTGGATAACCCAATACAGGTGAGAGCAATTGAAAGTCATAGTTGAGGCTCAACCCTACCCAACCAAGTTTGGATAGGCAGAATACCACTCAAACAACTCTCCATAGATCCAGAGACATGAAGTTGGTCAATTGGGAATGTTGAAACTCCAATTTTATGGTTGTTGGACTATTCAACCGCATAACGATACCAGATAGCCGCCAAAGCCATGAAGACCGCTTCCCAAATAACCACTTAGTGTTGGTAGCAGTATGCCACAAAGACATGTCAGGAGCAGAAGTAAACTTCGAAAGACTGTCACGGTGGAAGCTTTTGACCGCTCTACCCAACGGTAAACAGGTAAGTATTCTCTGGTTATTGTCACTCCTGACTATTCCCTCTGCAGTTTGGTTGAGGAGTAGAGGGATGGAGGTGGACCTTGGCTGCTCGAGATGCAAATGGTCATTCAAATCCACGTCACATGTGGTGGGACTGCCAAACGTGCAAAAAAATCTGGAACTCGTGGTCCCACCACTGGAGGGAGTTTCAACTTTGGGGGAACAGGGGTAATATGGGATGAGAAATGGGTGTTATTGGGTTTTCTTCCTCCGGATGTGGATAGTCGTTAGGGGTTGGGGTTACACGGCACACGTCACAAGAGGCCTGATCTGCGAGGTGATATGGTCTGACAGAAACAGGGCGAGATTCCATAGGAGACCCCTGTCAGACCCTGAGATAAAAATGAGGGTTGAGGCAGACAATTCGGGTGGGTTGGGGAAGAAGAGCCAAGGCCAGCAAGGGAAGTAACCGACAACTATGCTGGTTCTTGCACACATGGGCAAAAAACCACAAACCTGCAGTAGTTCATCGAGAAAGGGGTTTGGTCCTCTCTCCATGGATATCAGATAATACAGATGTCAGTCTCTAGCTATATTCTTTCTTCGATTTTCTCAATTCCCCTCCTCGTATCCTCCCTTTTGCACTCCTCCCACCCTATAACTAAATTAAGTGACTTTTTGTTTTTCTCTCCATCCCCCTCTTTCCAAACGAAAGTCTCAACTAGCTGGGCCACGAGGGCACTCTGTCAATAACCCCAAAGTACTTAGTCTAGATACCTGGTAACCAATGTACCAGGGCACTCAGTAATGGTAGGGTCGCAGTGGGCAGGTAGAAGAGTGTCTTTAGCTCTGGGACTCAATCCTCTAGGTCATGTTAGTCCTAGAAGTAGGACAACTAGGTAGTGCATCGGATGGTCTATAGTGCATGTATTATTTCAATAGGCCCACGACTTGCGTTACATGACATGGTACGGTACCTTCAACACATTTCAAAATCTTATGAAGTAATTAGTTTGTAATAGGAACCTGGAAAGTCGTAGACAGAGACTTTTTGCAGACGCACGTCTGTAAGCTAAGCTGGTTGATGTTGTCTGTACTCCGTGTTGAATTGTGACGTCCCCGGCCTCGAATTGATTATCTACAATGTAAGAAAGGATGCCATTTGTTTAAAAATAAAATAAAATTATATATATATATATATATATATATATATATATATATATATATATATATATATATATATATATATATATATAAATATATTAATAACTCACTTCAATTTATTATAACAACAAGGAGAGGTTGGGGACCTCACAATTCAACCCGGGTTATCTGACAGCATCAGCCAACTTAGCTTATAAGCATTTGCCTGCGGGACTCGCCACTACCTTGTCCCGGTTTCCTATTACAGGTCTGTACCAAGTACAGTGCTCCTATAGTTCTATCTACGAACATAATATGAGAACCGTTTAAGAGTGTATCGAGACCAAAACGGATCGTTGTGGAAACTAGAATTGCCCTCCACTTGAAACTTTTTCAATTTGGTAGTTCTTTAGTGTTAGCATTCATGACTAAGTCTGGGACTATCTCGGCCCAGAGGACAGAGTCCAGATCCTAAAAACACTCCCCTAGTGGTCCACTAAGTCCCTAATAACCGAGTGTCCTAGTTATACTTGTGCCTTAGAACTAACGTTATTGTTTCGAAAATTACTCACCCCCTGCACTATCCGCATTAAAGAGCCACTTGGACATCACCATCCTTTTGTTTGAGTGGATCGCGTCCAGCTCATAGTTTAGTGTCCATGTGTGCATAAACCATCGGATTTGTCTCATATTTCCTCTGCCTGCCTTGGCCTTCCTTCTCCAGATAACTCGAATGGTTTGTCTCAACTCCTTTTTTATCGCTCCCTTAATTTCCTTGTCCAAAAAGGGGTTTTCTTGGAAACCGGATCTGTTTCAGTCAGCCCAGATGGTCTGACAGATGAGCCCTCTCACCACATGCGCCACGTAACCCCACCCTTTACTCCCTTACGTGTGAGAGGGGAGAAAACCCAGCAACACCCATCTTCATTCCACTTCACCGCTTGCCCTCTCAAATCTCTCCAGTGGTGGGACCACCATTACCACACCCTTTTGGATGCTGGCATTCCCACCACAGGTGTCGAGTGAACTTGAAAGGCCACCTGCATCTGGTGCAACCCAGACGAACCTCCATACCTATACTCCTCAGCCAAACCGCCGACGTGGTTATCATGAGGGATAGCAGCCAGAGAATGCTAACTTGTCTTCCATTAGGGAGAAGACACAGCGCTTTCCACATGCACTCAAACTTCGGTGCAACGTCGGAAAGATCTTCACTCTATACCGCATGCCAACGGGGAATTGCTATTTGAGCCCGCGACTTCAACGAGCCCTTCGACTATTGGTAACCGTGTTCGGCTGTGTGATTTAGCAATTTTAAAGTCGTCTCATCTGTGGTTTTGGCTGACCAACTCCAGGTTGTCGGGTCAATACACAGGTGTCGTAGAGGTACCTTCCCTATCCAAGCTGGGGTGTGCCCAACTGGACTTTTGCGCTTCATTTCTACCACCCTCGCTTGAGCAGGGTTGTCCCAAACCATCACTGCTTCCTCCTCTGCTAAGGACAGGAAGTTAGTAGTACCCTCGCAGTGTCATTTTTCCACCCGTCTGAAACCACTAGGAAGAATCTTTATGACTTTCCACAGTTTGTTGTTGTTCTCTTCTAAATTTGAAATGTATCACGTGCCCAAGGGGTCTAGTCCCTCTGGGCCGAGCAGGAACAACCACTCACGAGGTATTGCATCGATGATACTTCTTCGGTGGACCTCAACCCCGTGCAAGCTTCTGAGTATGCTTTTTAACTCCGACAGAGGCTTCCAGTTTCCCATAAGTGGGCACCAGAGGTCTTCGATACAGACCACTCCTCTCCTGACCCAGGACTGCCCGAACGTACCTACAGATCCATCTGCTTTGAAGGGAATTTCATCCTGATTCCGGATTTTTAGGTTGTCGAACAACAGTTGAAGTAGCACTTCCTCCTTCGTGGATGGAGGTTGTTTTTCGTCTGGTGGAAACTTGTTTCATGCCTTCCTGATTTCCTCCCATAACTATGATTTCAATCTCTTCCTTGTGAAGGACGACATAAAAAGACAGGCCCAAACGTCCTTGGGTCTGTCCAACTCCCATTCCCTTGCTAAGATGCGTTCAGCTAGGGCAACCCAGTGCTCGCTTGGGCCCATTGTGGCCACCTTCGCAACCCACCCTCGAAGTTGTGCTTAGTTTCTACGTGTTGGGTCCATAAAGCCAATACCTCCTTCCGCCCATGGGAATGACTTCAAGTTAGTGTCCAAAACTACCTTGGACATGAATGGATCTTCCTGTTTGGCTCTTGGCTTCCAGATGAACCAAGTGACCAGTTTTCTAATTGCCTTCAACACTCCGATGGCAATTCCCCTCACTGTGGACATGAACCAAAGAATGGAATACAGGGCCACATTGGTGACTAGAGTCTTCCCTACAATTGATAAATGTCAGGCCGATCCCCACACCCTTAGCCGAGCTGAGATCCTTTGCTGTAACAACACGCCCTGCACTGAGGCGTCGACCTGGAGAATGACTAACACTCCCAAAAACCTTTTTTCCTCCCCCTTTTCAACTTTCCTCATCCCCCATTCCACCTCTAGCCTGAACTCTACGGGCAACAAGTAAGTGGATTTGTTCCAGTTTACTGTGGCTTCAGATAATGAAAAGTACTCTCTCAAAAGGTTCTTCAATGTTGACAGCGATGATTTTGTGTTTTCGCACAGCACAAACAGGTCATCAGTTAGAGCCTTCACGCTGCATTTAACGACCATTTCGTCAAAATTGACATTTTTTATTTTTTGAACGAAATTGAAACTGAGTTTTTTGGCCGAAAACTCATCAAAATTTGTTGTTCCTGAGGGTCCAGCATTTTACAAACGCTGGACCTTTTGGCTGTACATGGACCTAGCTTGAGATCAGGTACCTCTAGGCAGGATTGCCTGGAGGTACCTGGTCTCAAGCTAGGTCCACGTACAACCAGGGGGTCCAGCGTTTTACAAACGCCGGACCCTCAGGAACAACAAATTTTGACAAGTTTTTGGCCAAAAAACTCGGTTTAAATTTCGTTCAAAAAATAAAAGATGTCCTTTTTGATGAAATGGCAGTTATTCCTCCCCGTTGTACAGCCTCAGGCTTTGAATATCCTGGTTTCTACAAATCTTGTTGAGTAACACCTCCAGCTGTAGCACAAAGACTAAAAGGGCCAACGGGCACCCTTGTCGGAGCGACCTTGTGTTGGAGAAGGGGGCGGACAGATGTTCGTTGATCATCACAATGAACGTAGAGAACGTATACATGGCAATGATCTAGGCGCAGAAGTTCCCTCCGGAGCCCATTTTTCTCAGCGTGGTGAGGACAAATGCCCAACCAACTTTGTCATAGGCTTTCTCCATATCTAACAGGAGGACTGTCATTTCCAAATTCTCATTTTGCACTAACCAACTTTGTCATAGGCTTTCTCCATATCTAACAGGAGGACTGTCATTTCCAAATTCTCATTTTGCACTATCTTCAATCCCTCAATCGTTGTTACTATGTTGTGGAAGATAGATCTGCCCTGCACAAAAGCCCCTTGATGCTTCTCCACCAGGTCTAGGAGGTATTTCGAGAATTTACGCGCAAAAAAATTCACAAGGATTTTGTACGAGACGTTCAACAACGATATAGGGTGTCAATTCCTCACCTCAGCCTTGTCTCCCTTCTTGAATAGTACCGCAATCACGCCATGTGTCATCCCCTTTCCCAGTCTGTCGCCTATAGAAACATTGTAGAGCTCCACCAACGACGGCCTGAAGGCCTCCCAATTGGCCGTGTAGAACTCAACTATGAGACTGTCCACTCTTGGGGACTTCCCCCTGACCATGAATTTCAAGGTCTGTGTGACCTCGTCTCAAGTAAACGGACAGTTTAGGTCCAATCTCGCTGAGGTTCGCAATTGAACCGTAGTGTTGTCCCACATACCTAAGGATATAGAGAGATCTGAGTTTACATCATCTTGGGGGAGTCTTGTGGACAAAACATCTTCATAGTACAGTCTTGCATATTGAAGCATACCTACTGCAGAGCACGCTGTCGAAGCGGACTCAATGAAGGGGTGCCTTAGTTCGATCATCTGGTGTTCTACCCGACTTGGCAAGAGTTTTTTAAGGTCTCCTTCGTCATCTTGTCTTGCATTTCAATTCCTTTTTCTTGGAACAGTTCGTTCCACCTCCTTTGCTGTTCAGTCTGGAAGTTTTCCAATTCCTTCAATCTCCTCTCTCGTTCTGCCGTTAAGACCATAGCCGATATCGAGTGCCCTTCCATTCGCTCCTCTGCCTTTTCCACCTTCCTCCTGAATTCGGCTTCTTTCTCGTTTCTTTCCCTGGTCAAGATTCGAGAAATGACATCGAGGACCCCCAATGTGATTGTAATACCATCATCAATCCATTCCGCCGAGGAATCAAAATAAGGCTTTCGATCTCCCATTTGGACATGTGATCCGATACCCACTCACACACTCCAGGTACCGGGAGGATTTGGATGTTGAGGCGAAAGAACCCCTTGCCTCTTTCAACGCTCAGGTGAATACGAATATCTGCCACAGCTGGTTTGTGGTCTGATAGTGTGTGACAAACTTCACGAACTGAGGTGACCTTGTCCAAGACTTGATCTACTGCTAGAAAATAGTCCAGACGCCTTCTAGTCACTATTTATCTATGATCCCTACTAAGGTGTGAAAACCAAGTGTAACCTGCATCACCAGGGTTCAAGTTAAGGAAGGGATCCGACAATGCTAGCTCTGCGCTGAAATCCAGGAGGGTTCTCACGTCATTCTGGTTGGCTGACGGGGCTCCCGACTGTAGAGCTTCATCGAAAGACACATTCCAATTGTCGACCGTCACCAATCTGTCCACTTGTGGGACGTGCCTCATGAGCTTGGAGAAGAACTTGACTCTTTCACCTGGTGTTGTTGCAACATAGACCCCACTACCACCTTAATCCACGTCCATCTTCCCCACATGCCTGCTTCGGAATCCACCACTTGTGCTTGGAGGTCACAATGGAGTAAGATCCCCACTCCCCCTCGGCCTCCTTGCGCTGGGGCCCATATCTGTGGACCCTCCCACCAGCGAGCAAATTCTTTGAGCTTCTCCTCATTCAGTTTTGTTTCTTGTAGCATCAGGCAGTTTATTTTCCACTCGTGGAACCAACTCTTTAGTTGGTCTTTTTTACCTCTCGTTGGTGTCCCCTAAACCACGAATGTTCCAAGTGACTGCCCAAATCTTATCCATTTGTCGTGTGTGTTCCCGCCTGCGGTTGGATGTGGTTATTTTGTATCAGTTGCTCGGAGTGTGCATGAGACGTCTTGTCCCTGTCTGTTGTGTCCCTTGATTTGTGTTGCAATCTGCTACGCGACGAACTAGCCTTGGAGGATGACTTCCACTCTTCTGTCAGTTTGCCAACCAAAACGTTGGAGTGAAGGTTTTCCTTCGGAAACAGTTTCTCATTCATGTCCATCACGATCAGAGCAGAGATTCCAAGTAGGACCTTAATGTGGTCTAGTTCCTGCTGGTTCCGCTCGCTGACCAGATCCATGTGGCACCAATGGATTCCGGACTGGGACAACAGATTTGCCGCCTCCGGAGGTACTCGTCCATCCAATAGTGGGAAGTACATCTTCGTGTAGCCTTATACTGTTTCCACTATTACATTTGTCGTCGGCATGTGGTATGAGCCTAATTGGGACATGTTCTCTGAACAGCTTCTTCGTTTCCTTCAAGATCATCACCGACGTAGGAGATTTGTCTATTGTTGTCAAGGGGATACTGGAAGCACCAGCTTCATCTGCAATCGCCAAGAAAAAGATGCCTTGTGTGGAGTTGGTACACAACAGAGGGAGTAAGCATCTCTGAACAATTCCCATCCTGTTTTTCCCGAAGGTCTCGGCTCTCTGGTTTTCGCACAGGATGCATCCACTTCCCACCTCATGTTTGCCCCGACGACCCTGTCCTGAAGCAATTGAACTTTTCAAGGAGGAGGATTCGTTTGTGTATTGGGAGGATCCATATCCTTTTTCACAACACTTGCTTCCCCATCTCACCCTCGAGCGGGATGTAGTTGAAGTCTTTGATAGTTCTTCCTAGATTGTCTCTGCTCGGGCCGGAGGGATGTTGGGAGCTCTCCCTCTCGTGACTTATTCCTCCTCCCTCCACGTAGGGGTGTGGAATTGTGGGTCATGCCTCCAAGTTTGTGTGGCGATCCCTCTTATTCTTTGAGTGTCCTCCTTCCATGCATCCCACCTTGAGCCGCTTGACCTTGATCGTCGTCTGTTCGCCCCTCCTCTGGCTTCCCACTTCGAGGAGTCCAGGGAGGGGTTACTCCTACCCTGCATCGTCTGAGTCAGCTTCTGCCACTCATAGCTCGCTGAAGGATACCTTGGTAGAGGGTGCTCCTCTTGTCCAAACTGCCGAACTTTACCATCTTGTCCAACATATCCAACTTGTCCCTACGCCTGCTGCCCCGAGTGTTGCATGTCTTTGTGCACTTGATAGAACTCACTGGCTTCTGTTTCTCGTTGATTCCACTGTTGTTGTTGCCAACTCATATGTGTTGAAGGGTCCAAAGTTTTTGGGACATTACCATCCAACTGTGCATTATTTGTTCGGTCGTGGATACCTCCTTCTCTTGACCAGTCTCTCATAGAAATCCAAGGAGGCATCAGCGACATACCGGATCCTGGTGTCCCTTTGTGCCCCCACAACGGGTACCCTTGCATAAGCTCCTTCCCCTGGGCCCTGGGGCCGCTGTGACCAATCGCCTTATTAAATTGCTATAGATGATGTGGGTACCTGAGGGGCAGTGAATCTCCCCTTACCACCGTTGGGCCGATGACCGCTTTGCTGACAACTACCATTCGCTCCTCCTCTAGTAGAGGACTATTCCTGCGGAGCCCGTCGGAAAATGCGAAATGGTTTTTGGCCCTGTGTTTGAATCCCGACTGAGTGTTGGGTGGAGTTAGCCACCCTCAGGCTTCAGTTTTCTATCTCCTCAGTCATTGTCCGTTTTTTACTCTAAAGGTGTTCCTTGAACCGGATTCAGTGACCTCCTTGTTTTTCGCTATTGCCTCTGCGCCCGTCGTCATTCCCATTGAGTCTTGGGCAGTTCCCCTCTATATGATAGTACCATCTGCATCGTCTGCACCAGTCAGTGTAGGGTGTGATGATCTCGACCTTCCAGTTGGCGTCTTTTGGAGACTGGATGACCAATTCATCATTTATCCTGGATCGAGCTGCAGGGGACATGTCGAATTTTACTTTCATTAGTTTTGGTCGGTCCTTATCGTACTCAGGTGAGTACATTTCCATGACCTCCCCAGACATCCCCCTTACCACACTCCTCATAAAATAATAGTAGGCGTCTAAGGGAACTCTTAAAGTTGTTATCCAGAATCTGGACCCTGCCTCCTGAATACGTTTTTTTTGCATTTCCTGTTTGGATAGTCTTGACTTGAATGAAACTAAATATTATTTGTCCGCCAGCTTGATTCTCAATTATTTTTGTTGGACCAGCCAGTTTGCGATCTCTTTCGCCTTTGCCGCGTACGAGGCCACATTTGTTCCTTCAAACTTGACTCTTCCTCTACGGATCTCAGGTTGGAAGAGTCTCTTTGCGGTCCACCCATCCTCATATGCCCGAATTAAGTCTTCTTTGACTAAGCGTAATAGATTCCTCGCTTTCCCTTGGAAAGTTACCATCATGGACATTTCCTTCAACCATTGCTCCTTCACTTTGTCTACCATCTCATTCACCACGAATCTTTTCCCTTCTCCGTCTTCCACTACTTCGCCCAAGTTGGCATCATCCAGGCACACCATCTCATTGTAACAACGACCCACAAATTCTTCAACTTTGTTTAACTCTCCTGTCGACGTGCGGTTGCCTTTATTTGCCTGGTAACTCGTCATTCTTCTTGATCATCTATAGGTCTCAAACGTTTGCGGATTTCGAAGTTTTAGCTGCAGTCTCCAGACCGTGTTAAAATTGCACGACTCTCCCTCATTCCCCCTACTCCAGCGCAGAGATGCGGTGATGACAATCGATGAGGACCTGCACGAACCTCCCCTGCTACTTTCCTGAAGATCATGGTTCGTATATCAGTCCTACGAGGCAGACTTCATAACGGGAGGCCGTCGAGATAGGTGCTAGTACAATAGGAAAAACCCTCGATTTTGGTCTCTAATTCCAAGGCGTAAATCCTTTTACCTATAGTTATGTAGAGGCGAAACATATATCATGTGTGCAATACCCTGCCCAGGCAACAACGAGTGGAGGAGTCCCAAACACCTCTTTATATGCGCTGAGCTCCCTTACCGGCAGTCAGTGAAACGTCCGGACTGTCTATGTGTCCTGCAAGGATCTGCTCGCCCCTTACTCCCCTGCCAATCTTCTATGCTAGAAATTCTTGGTTGCCTCAGTGGCGGATGTACTGGTGCCTCCTCTTAGCACTTAGATTTTTGAAGTGCCGATCATTGGAATAGTGACGTGGTTGTCATACCTGTTGACTCGCCACCTGGAGAAATTGCCTTATACCATGACGGAGCAGCAATCTCTGACTCCTTCACTACGCACTTTTCCCGGTTCAATTGCAAAGAGTGTTACCTGTCCGCTGCAGACAACGACCTTACCTCTCAGAGGAGTTGCCTTGTTGGTGGATGAATCAGGCCGGTCTTTCATCTCGAAATAGTAACCATGTTGACGAACCAAGGAGGTCGAACAAGCATCTCGAACCAACAACTCGCTCTCAATTTTATAGTTGGGCGCCAGCCTTCAAGTTGTCTCTACACATTTTGGGTCAGGCCGAAAGCCGTAGATACCCCCTGCCACGGTTGTCTACCTTACTAGGATGGTGTACCATGCCAGGTACCCGGGCATTAGGAAACCAGACCACTGCCCGATAATCCAAGGTTGTGGCAGACCCACCAGGTGTGGTGCTCCGCTTGGGATAGAGATGGAGATGGAGGATTAGGGTGGAGCAAGATGACACAGCGCAGCTCCCACGCAAGACTTCAACCCACGTACTCCAAACTATGCGAATGTAGAATGATCCAAAGTACAGACTTTGGTTGGGGTATACCCCGACGGACTGACTGGTACCAACAAAGGTACCGGCCTGGACTGGACTACCCTGAATGCAACACAAACCTGTGAGAACAGGCCAAGGAGCTGGTCTCACAGGCTAACCAGAGGTCCGCTACAAAGGATTTGAGTACAACATCCTGAATACGACATTCCGCCTATGTAGCGTAGGTTCTTCCCATTTGGATTGAGGCGCGGTAATCCGGATATACTCCTTGATTGGTTGTCCCTACTTGACTTCCCTTCCCTTAATACGAGCGCTCCTCCGTAGGTGGGTACCGAGGAGTAGGCTCTCTGGATTACTAACTTACCGTGGTGAATCCCACATGTACTACTATGGACAAAGATTTTACCAATCACGGCCCCACAAAGCTGCTACCTACCTCTTGGTAAAATAGTATGTATTGCAGAATTACTGTGGTGACTTTAGGTTACAATGCGATGGTCCGAGTTTCAATAATACGGCCCGCAACACTGTTACCTATTCCTTGGTGAGATATGGGTGCTTAAGTCCCCTCTTTTCGTCCCCTGAATTGAGCGGCGGGGCTTGGCTATCGTTCTACCCTGTGTACGCCTACCACTCCCATGGTATTAGTCGAGCATCATATCTAGGTGAGAACTTCACTACGGTAGTGGATAATTACCCCGTAATAGCCGCAGGAATTTCACGAGAGAATGCTGAATAATACCGAGAGTGGCGCTCATTCCCGCTTGAGAGCAGTAGCTGTGCGAAGCCGCTATGTCTACAACCTACTCTACCCGAACTATGGGACTGTTCGGCGATGATAGCGACGTGAGGCATTGCCTCCGCTCTCGAAGGGGAGCGTGCGTTACCTTCGTTTTGTTGCCCGTCATGGCGGCGGGGTTCACAGACGAACAACGATACGCGAGGGGAACCGCATAGCGGCGCTACGCTACCTGCCCGGAATCTGAGCTCCGCCGACTCTGCGTTTTCGTTTTTCATATTCGCATCCCTAAGGCTGCGGTATAGTGGGCTTCGGCGTTTGCGTCAAGGTGTCGCATTTTCGGCGGCGGGCGACCAGGACGCAAAGTGGGTTTTTAGGGGGCGAAAGTTTGGGGGGGACCGGTCCTTTGCAAAATTGGGGACTACCTACAAGCAGCTCTGGAATGACCGGGACTTTTGGAAAAAGCAGGGAAAAAGCAAGGACCGGTCCTCGGGTGGAAGTGGACCACCAAAAGAAGTTGGGGTGGGGTAAGGGCCCTCATGCCCAGGCGTTGAGGTCCGTCTTCTCAAAACAAGGAGGTCAGGCGCAACGAAACAAGCGTTTTGCAAGAACCTTTGGCAATTTTTTGTGCTCGGAGGAACCCGCAGAAAAATCTGAAATTTTGAGAATCCATATATGAGGTTGTGTTCTTTCTAGGAAAAATATTAGAACATTTAAAAAAAATCATTTAGACCGAGAAATAATTATCGCGCCGATTGGGCACATCTTCCATTTTTGCCACTCAGCCATGTGTGGGCGGCCAACTTCAAAAGTACCCCAAATTCAGTGAGTTTTCACTCGCAGAAGAATGTGTGAAAAAACCTGAAAATTGAAGTACTCGTAGATTTTGTTGTGATCTTTCCAAGAAAAACGCTAAATAAATTTTTAAAAATCATTCCAACTGCGAAATAGATCACGGTCGCAATTTGACCCATATTTCAATTTTTCATTCA
>BFEA01000206.1:1452674-1462879 GCA_003427395.1 Chara braunii | reverse complement strand
TCTCTCTCTCTCTGGTAGGCCCCCCCCTCCCTCTCTCTATTTCTTTCTCTCTCTCACACTCGTAACAATAAATGGAACAAAACTCTCTCTCTCTCTCTCTCTCTCTCTCTCTCGTGTTAGCTCTTAGTCTCATTGATTTGGATACCTTAGGGCTGCGTTCCCTGCGCCCACGCGGTAGACAATAGGGAGGTGACACTAGTTATATAGAGTTCACGATTTGTGGCAAGGTGTTTTGTTTTGGGCCCTTGTGGGAAGTTAGTACTATAGGGAAATAGTTTTTGTTAGGTTGTCTGTTGCTTTTCGTTATTTTTTTTTTTTTTTTTTTTTTTCGCTTGTGCGGTAGTGATTCCTTTCCTCTTTTATTTGAATTGTTCGGATTTGTTGGCCTTGTAGGCAGTGTTTTTTCTCATAGGGGTGTGGATTTTCCTTTTGAATTGTTCGGATTTGCTGGCCTTATAGGCAGTTTCTTTTTTAGGGTCGTGGATATTTCAGAGCAGCGGTCCAGATTTGACCATCTCTGCTTTTGGATATATGAATCCCGACACCAATTCTGAGCTGGGCTGTGCCCCCATTAATTCCTTTTTTTTTCTGGGTTGAGTTGTTTGAGGAATCCCCGGCCTCAATTGTGTTAAACCACCAGTACTTGGGCACTGCGCGCCGGAGGTCGAAGCGACACGGGCTGTGGATTCGATTTATCCACGGCCCCCCGGCCGCAAAATTTTCGTAGCGTTAACGCTAAGGCCGGCCCCAAGTACTGGTGGTTTAACTTTGATATAATGAATGAAGCCATCAGGGCCCCTTCTTTTGTAAAAAAAAAAAAAAAAAAGATCTGTTTTTTCTCAAAAGCTCGAATACACCTGATACGCGTTATGTTTGGGGTAAGAGGGTGGCACCCTTCTTTCCCCCTCACTTCCTCAAACAGGAAAGACTGGACCACACCAACTCCTCTTCCAAAATGACCGTCACAGGCAACCCCCGGGGCTAGGTCCCACTTGCGCGAAATAAAAGATAGTGACCGTAGATAGCAAAGATCGACGGCCGAAATCTCCCTATTTGCGCGAGTGGGACCTTGGCCCCGATCACCGAGCAAGCATCATTACCCTCCCCGACCTCTTCCTCTGTCGGTCGGTGGTGCTGACCTGACGCTTCCCATCGCCTCTTCACAGACTCCTCAAAAGCCCTCAAAATGGCCCTCCGCACATCCAAGCTAGTGGATGGAGTTTTTGCAGGAAATCCGTTCGTCGTGAACCCTGCGGATGCCGGGTTGTATTCTGTGCCAAGGGCACACTCACGTAGGACTTTCCTAATGTCTGGTCGCAATCTCTATCAGACAGATTCAGTCCGGAAAACCCTCGTGCCCGGCCTGGGGCGAGGTCCCACTAGTAGCAATAGCAAAGAAAGCGTAGATCAAGCTCCTGAATCTGGACGTGGTTTAAGCAGTGATGCAGAAAAGCAGTTCAACCTCCATTTTCTGCATATTTTCACAAACATGTCCAGATTCAGGCGTTCAATCCAATCCGCTTTGCTAGTGGGACCTCACCCCTGGGCAGGTCTTTCAATCCGGTAGTCAGCTACGGATACAAGGGATGGACGGACAAGGGGGGTCCTGCATGCAGACTGGTGAGCGGACGTGTTTACCACTCTCACCTGTGCGCTCTGTTCGCGGGAGTTAACCAGATTTACCGGCAGAGGCTGTTGCTTTCGCAGGAACTCGTTTCGTTCATCGACGGTGGGTTAAGGTGGATGGGCTTGAAATCGGTTGGGAGGCACTTTCCCGCGCACGTTTCCACTTATTTCTTGATTCGTCATTCTCCCCGAGCGCGAGCGCGCAAGCGCACTCACTCTTATGCTTGACACGTGCCTTTTTTGAAGGCGAGAAGGCTATGAGCTGACTGGAGCTCCTCGTTCTCCCCGAGCGCTCGCGCGCAAGCGAACTCACTCTTATGCTTGACACGTGCCTTTTTTGAAGGCGAGAAGGCTATGAGCGGACTGGAGCTTGGCAGAATTTCATGGGGCACGACTCGTGTGACGGTGGCCTAGAGGAGGACGGGGAGATCGTCGGGGGGAGAGGGAGAGGGGGAGGGGGAGAGAGAGCGCTGAATGCTGCTGCAGGTGGTTGTATTCAAGGAGGACAACTGGCTCTTTTTAGACCTTGCAGGTGGGTAGTCGACGATAGGATAGACTGAGCGAATTGAGGGGGAAAGGGAGGGAGGGAGGGAGGGGGGGACGGAGGGAGTGGACAATGACGAGTGGGATGGGCAGAGGGAGGGGGAGGGAGATGGGGCCTGGGAGTGATGCAAAACTTCTGGTCGATCTCCGTGACGACTCGCCATCTTCTTCTTCTTCTTCTTCTTCTTCTTCTTCTTCTTCTTCTTCTTCTTCTTCTTCATCGTCATTGTCGGTTTCGCCCACCCCTCCACCCCACCCGTCTGCGCTTCCTCGTGGTACCATTCGTCCTCCTCCTAGACGATCAGAACGAGCACCTGCGAGCTCTTGGTCCACGGGTGGGTTTCCCGCGGCGGGATCTCTTCCGTCTCAAAAAACTAAGATGACGGGCAATCACCCACCCCCCAATTTCCTTGGCGATGATAGATCCACTGCAGTGGCGGGACGGAGTGGGAACAGTGCTGGCAGTTCTGCGCCCTTTTCTACTTTGCTCCCGCCTCCCCCCGCGGCCGGCGGCATCATCGGTCAAGTAGCTTCTCAGGGCGGGAATCGTGGCGCCGTGTCATGGCAGCCCTCCCCCGGTCGGGGGGGAGGTAGCGCGGGCTTTTCAGCGAATCGCGCCACGATTGCCCCCCCATCCCGACCTTCTCCTCCCACGGGGATGAGTGGTCACGCGGGAATTCATCGGACCATCTCTCCCATTGGCGCTTCGTCGTCTTCTCCGTCGGGCTGCTCGTCCTCGTCCGCTTCGAGAGGAAGTGCGATGGGCTTAGCCGCGAACGCCTTCGCCTTCCCGGCGCCTGCAGCTTCGGTTCAAGCAGGGTACCTAGCATCATCTGCAGCTTTTTCCGTTCATCAGACGTCGCAATCAATGTCCTATGCGATGTCTTCTGCACCACGGCGAGCTCTTTCCTCGACAACACCGAGTTATCAGCTGTCATCCCCCAACGACTCGGGGCTGTTTAGCAATCTACTTACCGCCTCGTGGGCGCTATCCTCGTCTGCTTCTTCCTCGTCTTCTGCCTCGTCTTCTTCCTCGTCTTCGTCGTCGTCTTCTTCCTCCTCCTCGTCGTCAGGTGCGTTATCGTCATCGTTATTATTGTCATCCTCCTCATCTTCGTCATTGTCAACAGGAGCGTCGTCGTCATCGGCGTGTTCGAGCGCGATGCTTGGGAAGGGGGCAGCAGCAGCAGCAGCAGCAGCAGCAGGAGGAGGAGGAGGAGGAGGAGGAGGAGGCATGGTAACTGGGGGACCAGCGTTGGGCGAGAAATGCTCGAGTGAATGGGGGATGAATGTGCAAACCCAATCAAGCGTCGCGGGAGGGGGGGCGCGCACCTTGTCGCCGCCAATTCCGCTGCCAACTCCGCCGCCGCCATCACAGCTCTTCCTCTCTGTGGCAGGGGAGGGAGGCGAGCTGTCGCCCGTCGCGGGGTTGGCGGCATCACTTGGCAGAGCTGCTTCGCCGTTTTCCGTGGCTGAGTCGTGTTCTACTGGATCTCTCTCGTCTGGCGTTGCAGTGGATCTCGATCCGTCTGGGTCCAGCGGCCATCACTCGGGAGCGGATGGCGACGTGTTCTCGATGCTTATGCAGCCCACGGGAAGCGGAAGGGCGCGTTCTCCTCCTCCTCCTTCTCCTCCCCCTGCTACTCTCTCCTCCTCTCCTCCCGTTTTTCATTCTTCGCCTCCTCTTTTCCCGCCTACGACTTCGCTTCTGAATACCTCCTCCTCTTCTCCGGCTCCCCTTCCGCCCATCGCTTCTCCTCCTCCTCCTCCTTATCCGACTCGTCCTGCCGTCGCAGCGAGACACCAGGGCGAGGTACCTGCCGGCGGCGGCCATAGCTCATCACTGTATGTTCCCAGCCAACCCACGACCGAGTGGGAGACTTTCACCGACACCGATGGTGCGGCCGTTGGGCAACATCAACAGCAGCAGCAGCAGCAGCAGCAGCAGCAGCGAGTGTGGGATGCTTCTAGTGGGAGAGGAAGAGGGGGGCGGGTATGTAGTCAGCGATCGGTGGGGGCGAGGAGCGTGAGAGGGGGCCCTCGTGAAACAACTCGTGAAACGACTCGTGAAGCAGCGAGTGCGGGAGCTGCGGTCGGGGGTCCATCGATGGTTAGGAAGGGGTCCACCAGGGGGGGGGGGGTGAGGGATTCGTTGGACACGTCGAGGCCGGTTCCACTGGAAGTTCGTGTCCCACCGTTGAGGAAGCTGCAGGGGGGAGGAGGAGGAGGAGGAGGAGGTGGAGGAGGAGGAGCAGGAGGAGGAGGAGAGCAGTCGGTGAGAGCAATGGTGTGCTTGGGGTCGACAGTGTGGGTGGCAATGGACATAGGAATTTTGGTATGGGACATAAGGGAGGCGTTTGAGGAGAGATCGGATGAGAGAGATGGGAGTAGTTGTGGGAGTGGTGGGGAGGAGGGATCAGCGCCGAGCATTCTGGTGCCTATACACGGATCCAAGGCGTTGTGCTTGGCGGCCGATCCGGTCAAAGGTCTTGTTTTTAGTGGTCACAAAGATGGAAAGGTGAGAGTGTGGTCGGTTGAGAAGCTGAGGCAATCTAGACGACAAAGATCGGGAGACTTCTTCGAGGACTCGCTTCAGTGGAATGCCAGATCCAAGGTCGATGTCACGGCCTTAGTCATCTCGTCTTACGGTACGTGTCGTTACAGTGCCGCCGCTCCCCATCAAACTCCCCATCAAACTCTTCACGTTTTTCACCTAGCGTCATCTCGTCTTCACGTTCCCCACCAACCGGTCTACGTACGCATATCTATCTACATATCCGTCTACACACGCATCTGCATGACCATGTGCATACTCACCTACATATACATCTGCATACCCATCGAGGTACATACGCATTTACACAGATACCCGTGTACATAATCATAACGTCGTTCCACTTTTTCTGTTCATTTTTCCCTTTTTCGTTGCGAGAGACAGAGAGAGAGAGGGGGGGGAAGGGGGAGGGGGAGTGAGCGCCGAGCTTCCTGCTCGATGGGAACTCTGTGTTGTGGTTTTGTTTCTATCCGGCTCCACCTATGCTCTCGCTGATCGATTGCCCTTTCATCTTCGGCGCGGTCTGTGCATCCACCTGTCACCGATCTGCCGCTCGTTTTCGAGACCGGCGCGCGCTGTCTCGATCTCCCGTTTTCTCCGTATATGCTTTTTTCGTCGATTGGAGACCTTGAATCATCATAGAGGGATGGATTGGGGAGAGTGTTAAGAGGGTATAAAAAAGGGGCTAGCGGGAGAAAGGGATGCAGATCGCTATTGATGTAAGCTTGCTCGTTTTCCTCCCCGCCCCCATCTTCCTCTCCCCCTCCCCCGCTTCCCCTCCCCCCGCGCCACCCCGTGCCGCCCGTTTCTCTCGTGTATGCCTGGGCATGCGCGCGCGCGCACGCCTTTCTTCTTGCTTTGTGCTGGTCTAACCTACATCTTTTTTTTTTTAGTTTTTTTGTTTACATCTTACTCTCGCACTCCTCGATACTCTGTCGCAGCGAGCGAAGGGCATGCATGCCGACACTTTCCCTGCACGTACTTGGCGATCATAACGGCCAGATTCCCTCCAAAAATTCCTGCCCTCGCTATCTCGTTGGGCTTGATCCATCTTTGTTGTTCGGTTGATTGGAATCATGCTGATGCAGCAAAAAGCAGCGAGAAGAAAATACTCGATTCTCTGTCGGCTAAAGTCCATTTTTGATGTGTGCGAGGTCGTCTTGCGATTGTAAGGTGTGATTTAGTGTGCGCGTCATAGTCATAACTTCCCGCGGGTATTGGCTGCTTGATCCATCATGCGGGGGAGGAAGGGAGGGTAATATGGGGTTGATGATCATCATCATATGGCGCGATTAGCACAGCGACACTAATGTTGTTCCTTCGCTGCTACGCCTGCGGGGCTATATGTCAGTTGGAGGTCAGTTGTTCCTTTTTGCTGCGGTCTTCGAAGAGCGAATTGTGTACCTACCGCTGTTTTCTTTTTCGTTCTTTTTTTTTTTTTTCCCGTTCTTATTTAGATCGAGCCTCGAGGGTAAAGATTGCAGGATTCCTTCGGAAGCTGTATATTTGGTGGTTCTGTTGTCGTCTTCTCCCTCTCTGCCTACAGTTCACCGGGCAGTTCTGTATGACGATATATTACATGTATATAGTGGCTGGTGGTCCCCACCACCTCAGGGTATCAGTTGTCGGGCAGTCGTTGATGCTTAACCACAGCCGGGGTTAAGGTGGATTATCACTTAACAGTGTAATCAGTTAGGTACGGGGTTCTGCAGACTGTTGAAGGTTCAGCCTCCTCCTGAGGAGTAGGTAGGTGAAACTCCGACGAAACAGTTTGTCACACCCCCCCTCGTTTCTTGTCCTCTTCTCCCTCTCTCCCTCTCTGCCTACGGTTTACCGGGCAGCTATGTTTGACTACAGCCGCCGCTCAACCTACATCCACGTGGGTGGCCTTGTACGCAAAAGAGGTTTTGAACAGAGGGAGTTGTAAGTAAGAAGAAAAAAAAGAACTGATTTTTTTCTCCTTGTTTTTTTTTCGCTTTTGCGCTCTGATGTCTTTGTGACGATATGTCTATATACTTACCACGCGGGAGACCTTTCTGTGTCTCTAATAATGCCATCTGCTGGCAGACCGACCTGTGTCTCGTGGGGGTTTTGCTGGCTTATGATGGGGTGTGAACAGGCTGTCTGTAGAGTCTTCCTTCTGATTCGGGTGTGCGTGATAATCTGCGTTGGTCATCGTCGCACGTGACCTCGAGGGCAGTTGTTGGTGCTCACCTTCAGGTATCAGTTGCAGTGCAGTGGCCAGACGCAAGTTGGGTTAAGGTGGTTGGTGCCCACCTTCAGGTATCAGTTGTTGTACAGTGTCCAGACGCAGGTGGGGTTAAGGTGGGCCCACCTTCAGGTATCAGTCGTTGTGCAATGTCCAGACGCAAGTGGGGTTAAGGTGTGTTATCACTTGGATTATTATTGGTTATTAAGGGACTTTGCCTACCGTAGAGGTTTCAGCCTCCCTCCAGTAAAGGCGGTGAAACTCCGCCGAAACAGGTTGACCTAGCCCCCTTTTTTGGTCCTTTTCTACCTTTCTTAAAAATTTGGACCATTTCTCGACTTATGCGTGTCATCCTTGAAAGCGCAGGGGCCATGCTAATCAATGTTCTCTGTATCGTTCCAATTTTAACGAATGTCCCGAAGGACTTTTCTCCCTTTCTGCCTACGGCTCACCGGCCAGCTCTGTGATTGTATATAATTTTTAAATGTTTCTTCCCTCCCCCCTCCTCCCAAAATTGTTGGTGATTCTTTTGAAAGGCGTAGTGTCATTGCATCTCGTATTTCCCGATTGTTAGCCCGTTAGCTTTTTTTTTTTTTTTTTTTTTTTGTTAGCCCGTTAGCTTCAACAGCATATATTTACCGAATGTTGCCTTTTTTGTTTTAGAGGAGTTCTCTGCTGAGCTCCAGCTTTTCTGTTTCTGCTAGTATCATCCTTAAGCGCAGTAGTTGCCGCACTTTATTTAGTAGACGGATCAGAACAGATACTACAGCTATGTTATACATCTGTGCGCGCGCGCGTGCTCTCAGGGGGAGGGGGAGAGAGAGAGAGAGAGAGAGAGAGAGAGAAGGTGAACGCAGCCCCGCAATAAAAAGCAGGGGGAAAGAAAACCAAGCAGGTCAAACTTGGGCCAAATGTTCCACTGAGGTCAAGCCATTTAACCATCGAAAAAAGCGTTCACCGAGGGACGTAGCTCGATTTCTTACTGTTAGCACGCGCACGCGCGGGAGAGAGTGAGAGAGAGAGAGAGAGAGAGAGAGAGAGAGAGAGAGAGAGAGAGATTCTTTTATAGGGTGAACGCAGCACCGCAATAATGAGCCAGGGGGAAAGAAAACCAAGCAGGTTAACTGAGCGTAACTGAGCGTTTCGTTCCTTGTTCTTTTCTTCTTGGTTTCTGTTTTCGCCTGCTGCTTTTTTTAATTTCCCCCCCACTTTCACGTCATGAATGTACACCTGCTTGACATCTGCTGCTGAGGCTTCCGGTTTCGGTGTACTCTGTCATTCCCATGATTCATACTCTTTTCGGCCTATTTGCCGGGAAGGCTGCTGTGGATGGATTGTATTATCCGTGGTTCTGCAAGCTCTCGTGGTGCTGCTCTCTGCCCTCGGCTGTTTACTTTCTTAGTCTCATTCTTTTCTTTTTGTTTCCCTTGTCACTTTCTTTCAGCGGTGCAAGTGTGTTCGGTGAGCAGGCGGGTGAATGGTCACTTCACGCTCAGCCGCACAAACGTGGGGAAACTTACACGCATAAAAAAGAACAAAGAAAAGCTTAAAAAAGGAGAAAAACAATGCGTGTGCGCTTTCTTGCCTACCTTCGATTTTAATTTGCCCATCTTCGGTATATTTGCCTCTACCTTCGGTAAATTTGCCGCGACCCTCAGTAAATTTGCCTCCACCTTCGGTAAATTTGCCTCGACCTTCGGTAAATTTGCCGCGACCTTCGGTAAATTTACCTCGACCGTCAGTAAATTTGCCTCCACCTTCGGTAAGTTTGCCACGGCCTTCGGTAAATTTGCCTCCACCTTCGGTGAAGTTTGCTTGTTTGGCAGATGCGCCCTTGGTTTGGTAGCTGTGCGACCATCAATATGACAGATATGCCAGCTGGTCAATCCACGGAAGGAGAAGGATAAGAATCTAGTCACAGTCCGTCTTTACATTCATTCTATGTCTATGTGGACGGTGGTTATTCTACTCTATAGGGCCTCGCTGCACCACTCACCAAATGTGAAAAGCACGAAAACTATGGCGCGCGGGCGTATCGGGCCACATTCTAGTGAAGGATTCAGTCGCCATTCTGCACGTTTGGTTAATATGTGGCAGCGAGGCCCATAATAATCCGTATACACTGCACATATGTTTTTTTTTTTTTTATAATGGCCCGATGGGCCACGGATCAGATATTAAACTGGTCAGAACAGATACTGCACATATGTCCTATCGCCCTCCTGACGAGTTGACTGGTGGAGTCTGAGCAAACAGTCTGTCACAGGCCACGATTTCTTCAAATGGACCCCTTAAACCCCCCCCCCCCCCCCCCCCCCCCCCCTCCCCCCCCCCCCCCCCCTCCCCCTTCCTCCCCCCCCCCCTCTTTTCTATGTGGCTATACTACTGTAGGAAGGTTTTTTTTTTTTTTTTTTTTTTTTTTGTAGGAAGTATTTGTGTTTGCATACGTACATGAGGTTTGTTTTCGTTTGTCTATCCTATCTATGTTTGGATCCGTAATTGAGATTTGTATATCGAATGTTCATTCAGATAGATTGGTTCTTAAGAGTCCCCATGAAGTAGTTCGTCTGTAGCAAGTGCGCTGTATACGACGAGTAACTACCGTCTTCACCCGAATAGAACGCCCGGTCATTATCGCTGTACCTACTGTAGTCTGGAAGTTGCCCTGAAGACAGGTATGAAGACCGGGCGATGGGTTCCGGTGAAGACTGTAGGAGTCCGTTTGAATTTATTTAGTATTAGTGTGACCTCATATTTTTGAAATGTTTTAAGGGGGGCGGAGCCCCTGACATCGATGTATCGGGGGGCAACGGGGGGAGGGGGGTGAGCGAAGTATACCCTATATACCCTGATTTCGTGAAATCGGGTAGAGAATGGCTTGGAACTCGAACAGGGGGGCGGGTTGTCGACGGGTTTTGTGGCCAGCTCACTCCATAGGGACCCTTCCCCCCGCGGGGGGGCTTGTGGCTGCACACGCCCCGTGAGCCCCGGTCGCCGGGTTCATTCCAAGGAGCCTTGTGCAACAGACAGGAGGAGGAGAGGGAGGTTCAAGTGGGCAAAAAAAAAAAAGCCGATTCTAGAGCGAAAACGTGGAAACGCAATGCGACTTGGGATCGCGGCTTGGGATCGGGGTACGGAAACCCGGTTGCGATTATGTTTTGCCCCATGTGGGGAAAACACTCCCGCAACAACGGGAATTCCTGCAGGATTCCTCTTTTTTTTTTCGATTTTTTTTGGGTGGGCTCCAGCTGTGTCCCATGGCGGAGAAGTAGG
>BFEA01000206.1:1445985-1452596 GCA_003427395.1 Chara braunii | reverse complement strand
AAAAAAAAACGAAAAAAGAAAAAAAAAAACGAAAAAGAAAAAGAAAAAAAAGATGGCCGTGGTGAAGGGCGGTGGGGAGAGGTTTCTCCCTGGAACTCGAACGGAAATTGATTGGGAATTTCATTCTTTTTGGGAACACGAGCAGGGCACTTGTTGGGCTCTGGCAGATTTTCTGGTGGGTTGTCGGCCTCTACCTCATCTCATGAGAGAGAGATAGGAGGAGGCTTCCAAGCTGCAGACGATGATAAAGAGAACTTTGAAAGCCTCACGTTTCGGAGTGCGAGCATGAAAAGCTGTGGGCGATCCCGTCCTGCGTCCACGTGATGAATGACCTTGGTACTGCACAGTTTAGTGTCCGGAATGTTGTTTTTTGGGTTTAGGGTGGGAGGGGGCAAAAGAAACGTTAGGTGGATGGGGAGGAACTCACATTATGCGATCCTAGGGAGGGAGTTATGGAACGCTGGACGGAAGTGAGCGGTGCATTGTCTGTCGAAGCTGAGCGATTGTCCACTGCGGAATGCATATCTCGCGGTCATCAGTCAATCAATCAATCAAGCAAGCAAGCAAGCAAGCAATCGATCAGTAAATCAATTAACCACTCAATCAATCAGAGTACGGTCGATTACAAGAGACCGATTGTGTGCTCCTTGTGAATGAAGTTATCAACACGGATATGATCGGATTTGATTGCTTGATTATCAGTCAACCATTCATTCAATCCATCATTCTATCGATTATGCAATCAATCGCTTAATCAACGAATCAATCAATCAATCGGTTAATCAATCAATCAATCAATCAATCAATCAATCGGTTAATCAATCAATCAATCAATCAATCGGTTAATCAATCAATCAATCAATCAATCAATCGGTTAATCAATCAATCAATCGGTTAATCAATCAATCAATCAATCGGTTAATCAATCAATCAATCGATTCATCGATCAATCAATCAATCAATCAATCAATTAAGCACTCAATCAATCACAGTATACAAAGACGGATCGTGTGTTTTTTGTGGATTAAGTTAACAACTCGGATACGATCGGATTTGATTGGTTCATTACTTACGTAAAGCCGTTTGTCGAATAAGGTCAATTAATTGATTTATCGATTTGGTTAGTTTCTGGGCGAACACGGAACGCAGTCCCCAGTTGTCACTAGCTCTCTCATCTATTTTCGGAATGCGTCGTCTCCTTCTCCCCTGTATATATACTCCTGATGAGTCGGGGACAGTCCAACGAAACTGTTGGTCACAGCCCCCCGTTTTTTGTCCTTTTCTCCCGTTCGTTTTTTGTCCTTTTCTACCGTTCTGACTACGGTCCAACAAGCAGTTCTCTGTGCGCGATGTATCCCTTGATTCATCAGGAGGCTGAACCCTCTACAGGCTGCAGTCCTCTAACCGATGATACTGTAAGTGATAGTCCACCTTAACCCTGACGGCTGCCCCACAGCTGATGTGCTCCTTCGGGAACCGCGCGGTGAACCGTAGGCAGAGAGGGAGAAGAGGACAACGAACGAAGGGCGGTGAGAGTGTTTAGTCGGAGTTTCACCGACTCATCAGGAGGCTGAACCCTAAAAGAACAGTCTGCAGAGTCCATAACAGTCTGCAGAGTCCCTTAACTGATGATATTGTAAGTGATAATCCACATCAACCCTGGTTGCGGGCTAAAGCATCGACGACTGCCAGACAACTGATACCCTGAGGTGGTGGGGACCACCAACCACTCCCCTCAAGGTACCTGTGACGAAAATCAAAGCTGGCTATCACTCACCCACACCGCAGGGGGAAACTCTACAGACTGCAGGTTCACACCCCATTATAAGTCAGCAAAACACCCACAAAATGAAGAAAGGTCTGTCACAGCCACCAAATGAACTCCAAACACGCCGCTGGCTTTCGAGGCACAACATGGTCTCTCGTATTGACGGCGCCAACCACTGACCGGAGAAAACCATAGCAGGGAGCTAGCGAGGTCAGCAAAACACCCACAAAATGAAGAAAGGTCTGTCACAGCCACCAAATGAACTCCAAACACGCCGCTGGCTTTCTCGAGGCACAACATGGTCTCTCGTATTGACGGCGCCAACCACTGACCGGAGAAAACCATAGCACGGAGCTAGCGAGGTCGGACGTCCCAATATATTATGCACAGAGCATTTGCGAAAAACAGTGCGTAGGTCTGCTCAGGCATGTAGGCAATTGTATCAGCGTACATGCAGTGCCGGTGTACAGGGGTTATGATCCTGCTAAACTCACAATACAAAACCCAACTTGACACAAATGCAAGGTTTCTGGCCTGAGAAGTGGAAAAAGACAGAGTGGAGTAGAATGTTGAAGAAGAAGAAGAAGAAGAACACAAGTTCGAACGAATGTGATCCCTCTCTCTTCTGGCCAAACTCATCTTTTCTTCCAGTGAAGAATAAATTACTGTTGAATGGATGAACAAGAATCAATGTTCGATTAACTTCCAGCATTTTCCCTTCAGCCTCGCTCTCACTATTCTCCTCTTGGTAGCACGGCTAGCTATGGGGGGACAGCTATGAGCACCGTGATTGTTCAAAGGACAACCCAACTACTGTGCCTCCCCCATCTAATATTGCCATAGCCCCACACTTCTGGATGAAGTCCAAGACCAACCGGTATCACAACAGAGGCCTTCTGAACGTAGCACCAACCAAGGAAGTGGAGATGAAAGTCCACCATAGGAAAAAGGTTAGGTTCTCATGTCGGTTCCCTCCTTGGTCCTTTACCTCAACCTCTACTCGCTTCCTCTACCTTCCTGTATAGCCAGGCTTTAGGTTCTTCTCCCTCTACCTCCGTAGCCTAGGCCTGCTCCCTTCTACTACCACTCCTCCATAGCTATGGAGGTCTTGTTCCTCACCCTTGAGCTCCCTCTCTTCCACCCAGAGCTCTGCCTAACTCACCCTCAGGGCGGAGCAGCGGAGCAGTGGAGCAGCAGCATGACTGCTGGTGGAATGTGCCGGCCTGCCGATTGCATTGAGGGATGTACTCCCGGACACTACCATCCGAATAGAACGCCCGCCCGGTCATTATAGCTACATCTGGTGGAATTTCGACTCCGGATACAGCTATAATGACCACCGCATCCGGTGGAATTTCGATTCCAGGTACAGCTGTAATGACCGGGCCTTCTATTCGGGAGGCTTACTGGAAGTTCCTGCCTTGTGGCGGGAACGCCATTGCAGTTTGTAATCCAGTTTCAGGGCCTGTGCCCCTAACTTTATATCTACATATGTATGGCCTCTGGACAATCATGACCTCTTTGGAAGCTACATAAACTTTCTAAGGCTACGGGACTTCTCTACGCCTACCTGAGTCACTGGAAAATCCCACCAGGTACTTGCCAAATTCTACTTATGTCCTTGTCCGTCCTGGACTTCCTATTATTCCTTTGACCAGGTAAATTTTTAGATAGTTCTTGCCGCTGTTCGGTCATATGCGAACCGAAGCAGGGCGTACCGAACGCCCACCAAAATCAAGATCATATTGTTTTTTTCTTTTTTTTAATTAAAGAAAAAGCACCTGAGCTAGGGAAACTGCGAAGCGATAGAATGGAAACTGACATCTGGTGAACCGATATGAAGAGATGTTCTAGTAGGTTGGATGGACTCACTTTGCACCACATCAAACCATGGAGCAATTTAGATGGCCAAACGCTTAAAGGGGGTCGGGCTCACAGAAACCGTGCATCACTTGAACTTAGAAATCTTCATTAAGTTAGACCAGCAAAACATCGATACTCACAAAACTACAGCAATCGCAGACTGAAACTTTGCGGGTGCAGGGGTGTTATATCCGTGTGTAGTGCTCTTTTTAGGTGGTAGGCAAATGGTAATTGGGAGAAGACGGTAAGCACCTAGGGGATTCTTGTAAGTATTCTCCTCCAGACTCCAGCTAACTGTTAAAATCACCATCTTTGGGGTTTTGTTGTGGTATTTGTTTGCTGCCTCGACCTAGGAGGTAGAGAAAGTCAGCAGCTCAGCCCAGGGCTCTAGACTGCCTGCAACTGTGAGCATCTACCGTTTCAGCAGAAAGGGCAGCCAGTCGTTTGCACACCCACATCATTTCAGCAGAAAGGGCAGCCAGGTGTTTGCACACCCACACCCCTTCAGCCGGGAGACATACCCAATCGCTGAAACTGCCACTCCAACGGCCCCTGCACTGTTCATTTTTTTTGTCTACAAGTACCGGGTCAAAATCTACGCTGCCCACGACCGGTAGAGGTTCCGTGGGAAAGGGCACCACAATTAGTTTTCCTCACAGTGGTACTTCGAATTTTAGGCGGGGGGAAATGCGAGTTTTGGTTTGTCAAAATAGGCCTTCCTTAATGATGAGCGGAATGTGGATCTGATTTCCTTATTGGACATTTCCTTACCCTCAAAGACCTGCAGGTTTCTCACTTTCCATATCACCGCTGCTTGTGCCATATATCCCCAGCCCTTCTTGGTATCACTACCTTCTGGGACTCCTCCAAGAAGAATCCATTCCCTGTTCCAGTTGAACTTGTTCCCAGTAAGGATTCCCCATTGATTCGCCCACCATATTAAGGAGGCTTATCCAAGCTGACTGGCGCAGAAAGGGAAAACGAAGCCAGAATGTTTGGTTCGGAGAAACATGGGGCCTGGAAGGCAAGTTCGCAAAATTGGAGGTTGGTAAACTGGTTCTGACAGTTGGTTCTGGGCTGATTAAAATTGAAGCGGAACCTGGGCACTCGGTTCGATTTTTCGCAGAAGGAGGGTAGAAGGTGAAGGATAGTGGAGGGAGAACTGCTGTCGCTGTAGACAGCCTGTTTCACAGCATGGGTAGTGCACAAGTAGATGAGTACAGTAGGTAGATGAGTACAGTAGGTTAAGTTGTAGACTGCAGTGCGGTTCCTGTAGGATTAGTACTTTTTTTCGGTTTGTTTGGCTTTGTTGGCCTGTGGCGTGTTTTTTTTTTTTGGAGGGATCTTGGTTTTATGGTTTGTTCGGTTTTTGATTGGTCTGAGACGTCTTTTATTACGGGACTTGAATTTCAGGACAGCTGCCTAGATTTGGCAAATTCTGTGCCTAGATCTTTTCTAGTTTCCTTGTTCCTTTTTTTTTCAGGATTAAATGAAGTCTACAGTTCTCTCAGAACTGGCAAGCATGTGCTCGTAAGCTAAACTGGCTGAGGCTGCCAGGATAACTCCGGGTCGAATTGTAAGGTCCCCGGCCTCAACTTTACCTGGTTAATGTGATTGAATTGTGATTAAAAAAAAAGGCCTTCCTGATGGAGTGGTGGTTTAACGGACTATGTGTGTCGAGTGCTTGCTAGTTCCCTGCGGTCGGATATGCCACGTCAATGATGTGGCTGCATATCCATCCAGAACATGTATCAAACGATGACCTCCTATCTCCACCTCCGGTGAACCTATTATAACCAACTCATCTAGTCAAACCATGCTACAGAAAGGAAAAAACAACAAAGTTTCTTGACCCACATAGAGGCAAAGTGCTGCCTCTACAGAATGACACACTACCCTAGCCCAGTCTTATCGTGCCTTCCGTGGGGCGCAGCGCGTCCACGTGAGCTTGAGGGATGTCCTAGCTATTTCAAATCCACACGAGCGGCACGGTGGATAATCTGAGTGAAGGTACTCCCTGAACTGGGCACAAGTTGTCACCAGCCTTGTTGGCGATTTCATAATCGGGAACGCACAAGTTGTCACCAGCCTTGTTGGCGATTTCATAATCGGGAACGCAAATGATTCTGTCTAATTTGAATTTGTAGACTGGCAATCCATGTATCCCCTCTTGCGCCCATTCTCTTTGATTTCCAAAACACTGAACCCCACCTCGTGAAGATTTTGAGGGAGAGATCGGGCAAAGTACCAAAAGTCTCAACTTCAAAAGAACTCTCAACCCCATCTCTTGAAGATTGAGAGGGAGGGACAGGTCGAAGTACCAGTTGCCTAAATTCTTCTTTGACAAAGTAATCTGACGAGAAACAGCGAATCTTGCTAAGTGCGGCACTGTGCCACTGTCTGTTCTTTGGCACCTTTGTCACCGGGGGTGGAATTCATTTTGTTGGTTCATGCGGTCCTGAGGCCACTGTGGCCCTAAGTGAAGGCTGAATCCGGGCAAAGTGGGGGCCGCTGCCAGACTGCCCCAGGTAGCTGCCCAAAATCGGGGCCCTGACCAAGCACACTACCTGACCCAGTCGGGGCCAGGCCGGAGGCAGTCCCTACTGGCCTGGGAATCCGGATCCCAGCCAGAGATGAAAAGAGGAGGCCAGGCAAGAACAACCGGTTCGGGCCGCAGGCACTTGCACAGGAGCACTGGCAGAGCAGCTAGGGATGAGAAAAGACATCTTGCACCCTCGGGAGAAATGACGTCTATTTTTGCAATTTCAGTTGCAGTTCGCAAGGTTGTGGGTGTGCCACTCATAGTGGGTGATTATCGTGTGTGGCCACATGTGCTTGCATTTGTCATAATGACCCTACGGATGACTCAGTGAGTGGCAATATGCTGTGTGGGTGCATGAAAACGCTTCTGAGCAAACTGTTCTCTCTGTGTGTGTATACGTGCATGCAGGTGATTTATGGGTTGGCTTTGAGAATGGCT
>BFEA01000206.1:1435985-1443485 GCA_003427395.1 Chara braunii | reverse complement strand
CAGTCAGGTGAAGAACAATCCTGATGCTTTTTCCCAACTGAAAAGTGCAGCCTCTCTGGTAACTCGGATATTTCGGCAAACTGTTCATGCATGCAGGGGTTTTCAACCGTTTCGGGTCAATTCTGGGGGAGAGGGTGTATAGATCGCAAAACATTTGGCGTATTCACTGGCCCACTGCAGCCAACAGAGTGAACATCTTTCACAACAAACAACATGGGTGCACGGTATGAACATCACGAAACAACACAGGCAAGTGAAAAGAACAAGAAAAGAACAAAACATTGAAAACAGTATAAAAGCCTGACAAAAAATGCTTTCAAAGCGTTTTGATAAGCATTAGATGATTTTTATGAATTCATTGCAAGTAAAACCCTCTGCTATAATGTCAGAAAATGCAATGAGGTGGTACACGCTCTTTAAGCTTAAAAAAAAAGCAAAGCTACCAGCCTGCCTGCCTGGGTGGATAGCCGAGCGGGGCAAAAAGGAGGCGGCATGGATCCTAAAAAAGAAATTTCTGACTTGAGCCCAAGACTGCACCTGGGCTGAGCAGTCGGAATTTGGCCTTATCTTCCAGTCGCTGATGGGTTGCCAAAGGGGGTTCTGGGGTTATCAAGGTACTGTGAACAGTTTTCAAAGGGGTTCAAAGGGGTATATCGTTTTTTTTAATAAGCGTCGGTTTTTTTTTTTTTTTTTTTTTTTTTTTTGTCTCAAAATTGATAGCAAAGTTCAAGGTTGGCCTCATTCAACAGTTGCTTGCAATGCGAGTTTACAGCTTTGCACTCTTCTTTGTATTTTTTTAATAATTTTAAATATTTTTGCGCTTGCTGCCTGGGACCCTGTCCAGACCCCACCTGACCTGGGTACCCAGGCGAAGCTCCTCCCCCTCCCAGCTGGGCCATGGGGCTGGTAGCACATGTTTGACGCACATGTAAACCGCCCGAAAGAGAACCCAGAAATAAAAGAAAAACGAATCTCGAGCAAATGCAACAGTCTCAGTGGAGATTTGACAGGGGTTAACCACATGTTTGAACTCTGGTGAATTTTGATCAAGGGGTCGTGTTTTCTTGTCTTCTATCTGTATTAACAAAAACTTGGTTTCTAAAATGTATGTATGGCCACTACATCATTCTGTCATATATGCCATGCCATGAGCTGACATAGATCGTTATGGAGCTTGTGCTTGTTTGCCTCCTTACAAGACATGCTGGACGTCATACGACTCCCCCTATTCATCTCCAATTCGGTGCATGATGTATTGTATGCCTCATGTCTCATGTCTCATGCCCATGGGGTTGTTGCAGGGATGCGCGGAGCCTCGAGCTTTTGAACCACAGTTTGTCTGTATTAGACAAGGCTGAAGGTGTGGGATATCGGTCTCCAGGTCGCGAGACTTCGCCTGTTCGAGGTGAAGCTGGGCATGAGAGGGAGTTCGCAAAACTTCCGAAGAAAGAGAAAAAGGAGGGATGGACAGGGGTGTCCTTTCTTGTAAAAGGTGTAATGGGTGCAGCAGATGTGGTGAAGAAGGTGGTATCGGTTGGTGGAGGTGGGAACACTTCGGCGGATGAGAAGAAGCTTGGGGCGTTAGTGCCTGGTGTTGATGGGCTGTTGTGGGTGGGTTTTGCAGATGGAAAGCTAGTTCAGTGGGACAAAACGATGTCAAATAAGACTGATGCGAGCCAGCATACTTCGAGCATTCGTTGTATGTGCATTACCGGCTCGCAGTTGTGGGTGGGGTTCGCTGATGGTAGTGTAGCTGTGCAGCTTGGTGATGGGAGGTGGCAGAAATGGAAGGCGCACAAAGCAGAGCTCTTCAGGATGGAAGTTACGGGTGACCATGTGTTCACATTGGCAGTTGATGGGAGCATTCGAGGATGGCATGTTAATAGTGCTGGGCCGCTCAAGGACATGTTGCACAGGGCGTTGAAGGAAAGGTCCGAACTGTATACAGTTCGACGCCGCCTATGTTTCTGGGTTGCAACATGGAATGTGAATCAGCAAAAACCGAAGTCTTCTAATCTGCACAGGTGGTTGGGGGAAGCAGGTCACAAGGCAGACGTTCTGATTGTTGGACTTCAAGAGATGGAATCTGGGGCTGGGACACTGGCAGTGGCTGGTGCAAAAGAGATGGTATGATGTGGTTCTTGTAAATGCTTTTTCCTTATCTCGATGGAAGTCAGGCACTGTTTTGTCTCTAGCTGAAGCTCTTTCTCTGAATTCTCTGCACAACCACCCAGTGATTCTCTTCTCCATGCTACAGGGCAGTTCAAAACTCCAGGTCTCTGTTGTGATCCTGCTCAACTCAACTCAAAATGCAAAACTGAACTTTGAGACAATGCAAGATTTCACAACTTGAGAAGAAATGGAAAGAAAACAAAACAAAGAAAGGAATAGAATGGAGAAGGAATGCGTCAATCAATACATGAGAATGTCCAGGGCTGTTAACCAGCGTTGGGTCAGTAAACTGTTTTCGAGTCCCCCTAACACGTGATGCAGGTCCGCTTCTCTCGTGATCCACCCGAGCTCGTCGCCTAAGTGTTTGTCCCGCTGTCTACAGTCCCGGTGTAATACTACACTGGCCCCCGGACTACTCCCTGGGGGTCTGCATTGCGGGATTAGACGGTGCCCTCCCCGGTCACACGGCCGGGTAGTGGCAACATCCATCTACTTTCCGTTTTACCTCGGACTGTGTTGTCCCTGCTCCCCTCCAGCTGTATTTACTCAACGATCCATGGTCGACCACTGTCTACTGCCTGTTGTCCTGTCCACTGCGGCGACCATGCAAGGCAGGTTCTGTCCCCTCGCAACCAACCTACTCACCCATCTCCGAGCTGCAGACTGCGGATTTGCCATGTCCCAGTCCAGTCTGTACTCTGCTTCCAATAAGCCAAGCAGCTGTTCCCATGCTTGCGCCACAGGCAGCTGCTTCCCCTGCAAGACCATGCTGCACAGGGTTGGCTTGATTGACGCATTGTAACCTTGTGGGGCGCAGGACCCGGTTTCCAGCTGGTGAAGCCCCCTACCTATAGACAGGAGCAACCAGGGAAGTCTGCTAGCAGGGGCTGCTCTCACCACCCCTCCTAGCAAGCCACAACCGGCTTCTGGGGAAAAAGAAAGAAGAATGGAGAAGGAAAGAAGAAGAAACACACAAGTTTGAACAAATGTTCTCCCCAGTCATCATCATGTCACTTACGTCCTCCTCTTATGGAGAATAAACTACAATAATAAATGGACGAAACAAGAATCAATGTCTCAATAACCCCCCCCTTCCTGCCAGCACGACTTCCCCGTTCACACTCTCACTCCTCTCTTCTCGGTTGTTCATCCATGACAACCAAGGATGTCTGAAGGACGGTGCAACTACTACTGTCTTTCCCATATCCTGCCGCCACAGCTAACTCTGGGATGATGTCCAAGACCAACTGGTTCCTGAACAGGGCCCTGTCCAACATAGCCAGAGTAATTCTTGATATGATCAATTTCTTTGCTTTAAGCCTTCTGTATTTAATATCTATTCGAATTTTTTGAAAGACAATGTAAATTTTGTGGTAACTTCAGTGCGGCCCCAAAATTCCGGGAAAAAAAAACACTGTAAAAAATATTTGTCCAGGATTGCAATGTTAGTATGTTACCAATTTTTGGCTGAGGGTCACTTCAGAATTCCAAGCGGAAATATACCCCTTGGAAGTCAAAACCCCATTCAACCCTCTTCAAAACCCATATATACTCCCTTCTCCCCCCTTTAAAACCCGTGTATGCTACCTCTTCAAGGCACTCTTCCCATTGAACATTCAAATATAACGCCCGGGCGTTCTATTCGTAGGGGTGTTCTATTTGAAAAAAAGTGAGTAAAAACAAAAAACTCATCTTTTTAGGGTAAGTACCTCTTCTACTGTTCCATAGCATGGAGGTCTTGTTTGTCACCCCCAGGTTCTCTGCTTAGCCCAGAGCTCTGCCAAACTCTCCCTAAGGCCAGAGCAGCAGCATGACTGCCAATTGAATGTCCTGTACTACCGTCTTCCCCCGAACATAACGCACCCTGAAATTGAACGTATGCATATCCGGTCGGGTACAGCCAAGATGAGGGTGCGTTGTGTTCGGGGGAAGACGGTATTTGCATCAAATGATACACTCTTGGCTCTTGGCTTACAGTCCCTCCACTCTTGGGCTCTTCAGCCTCTACCCGGTGCCCTAGGCCCACTGGTAGTTCCTGCTTTTGGCGGGAACATCATTGCACCCTGCACTCCACTCCCAGCGCCTGAATCTAACCTGGTACCTGTTTGCATTGGGGTCCTGGATCGTCCTGACCTTTGTGGAAGCTACCGGACTCTTCTAAGCTCACAGGACATTCATAGGCCTACCAGAGTGGCTGGAAAATGCCATCGGGCCCCTGCCAAATTCTACTTTGTCCGTCCAAGACTTGTCTGTCTGGAGTCCTACCGCTGTCATTCTTCCTATGTACTATTCCACACCTCCTGGCACAGGAAAAACAGCACAAGAAGATAGTGAGTTCACAGTTATAGCAACCATCACACATAGACTTTGACACATAGGCAAAGCAGCAAACAAACGTGGAAATCTTGAGCAAACCAGACCAACAAACCTCAAATACTCCTGGGTGCACTGAGTACACCCTCGCCAGCTCATCCATCCATCCATCCACCCATCCATACATCCATACATCCATCCACCCATCCACCCATCCACCCATCCACCTATCCACCCACCCATCCACCTATCCACCCATCCACGCATCACGTCATTCCATCCACGGACCTTACGACCCACTGGTGCACCCACCCACACATCCATCAACCCATCATGCATTGGTCCATCCGGCCATTCACCCATCGGCCCATCCGTCTTTCCATCCTTGCATCCCTTCGTCCGTCCCTCCTACCCATCCTGTCCATCCGTCTGTCCCCCTTCATCCCTCCTCCATCCGTCAGTCTGTCCCTCCATCCCTCCTGTCCCTCAGTCCCCTGTCCGTCGTCCCTCCCTCCCTCCCTCCCTCCCCTGAGCATGTCCCTGTGGAGTCTCACAGAACCCCTACCCCCAGACCCGGGGAGCCAGCAAAGACCAAAAGAAAAAAGGGCCAGGTTTGGAATCCTCTGGGCGTGTGCGGAAAACGCCCTCCCCCCTCCCCCCCCTCCCCCTTCTTCCGCAAAAAAAAATAAAAAAAATTGACCCCACTTTTTGTCATCCCCGGGTACTCTGGGCATCAGATCCTCCTGGCTCACACACCCGGCTTCTTGGCTGGGTAAGAAAAACATCGTAGTCTTCAAGTATATTGCAGAGTGGCTGTCAAAGATTTGCTGCAGATATGACTGTAACTCGAGGCTTGATGGTACATTTTGTCCTTGCACACATATGGAAGGGTAGGGATTGAGGGTGTAGCAGTGCGTCAGGGAGAGGCGGGAATTAAATAAATCCCGTACTTCGCAATTTCTCGACTGCGGGGGCCAATTTATAGCCTCAAGATTACCATCTCTGTGAAGTCCACAGTGCAGAGGCATGGAGGCAGTTCTGTTGGGTGGTAGGGGAATGAGGCGGACTGAATGCCAAACCACTCTGCAATTTGCTCGGTCTTCCAGGAAAAATAGGTGGGGTGGAGTGGAATATTGAGTTCGTACATTGTGTCCTTCAGGACATCGTTAAAATTGGAACAATACCAACTGACCTGGCTCAGTCGGTACACCCCTGTAGTTTTGAAATACAGACCTGAGTTTGAACTCCACTCAAAGCAGACGAGGGTGACGAGTAAAATACTGCAAATTTGTACGACCTAGGGCTGGTCAGTTCAGATGATTATGTCTAAAGGCCGTTGCCCTTGAAAAATAAAAATAAAAAAATTGGAACGATACAGAGAAGATTAGCATGGCCCCTGCGCCAGGATGACAGGCATAAATCGAGAAATGGTCCCCCCCCCTCCCCCCCCAAAAAAAGCTCGTACATTGTACTCAAATTCAGAAAGTGCCAATTTCGTGAGCAGAGCCTGAAACAAGGCACCTCCTAGCATGGCAGATAATGTGAAGTCCCTTCCCAATCTTCATGTTGTGGTGCATAGCATTGTGCTGTGATCACCCAAGTCGATGTTATCTGATGTGGGCATCGAAGGACTGCTGGTCCAGAAAGCTCTGCTGAATTGGTCACAACCAAGAAGATTCCTTGGCTGTATGATGTGTGGCATTAGCTTTCTGCCTACCGGTACTATCACTCTCCTTACCCTCAGTCAGACAACGGTTTTTCAGTATCCAACGGTGTGCCATTTAGCCACAAGACAGGTACCGTCAAACAAGCTTTCCAGCTTGCTGCTACCGTCTTCACCCGAATATACTGTAATGTCATTATCATTGTATCTAGACTGAAAGTTGCCCTAAATACGGCTATAATGACATAGTTTTTGCTTTGTGGGAAGATGGTACATTAGTTTGTGTTCTCTGGCATGCAAGTTGAAGTAGGACTGCACTTCAGAAAGCTCTGCTGATTTTTTGCAGTCGAAATTGTTTTTTGACTCTATCCTTTGCGAAAGGTAGTTTTAGCTGCCTATTTTTACACGTTGGTTTTTGGGTATGATGCCCACCACAAGCAAAGGAACTGCGCGAAGGGAAAGGGAAACATGTGAACGGGTCAAGTTGATAAAGGGAATTCAGCTGGGGCAGTGACATCTATTTTTTTTTCTGAGTCTGCTCCTGCCTACAGGTGGTGTTCTTCGGTGCTCATTTTGCAAACTATTTATTTACGCAGTGCAAGGAAAACTATGCAACTGCTTTGACCTCTTATTTCCCTCGATCGTCCTATCCTTCGCTCTTTCTCAATGTCTGATTGCATTTTCTTCGCTACAGCTCTTTCCGATATAATAAGGATATATTTAATTTTCTGATATATTTATATTTAATTACACCTTTTGCTTGTCCATGCATTTGCAGGTTGGGATGGGCCTGCACGAGAGGTATAGTAACAGTGCAACTGCATGGATGAGTGCTATTCAGGAGATCCTAGGCAAAGAGTGGGAGAAGCAGGGATCAAGGCAGTTAGCTGGCATGCTTGTCTGTGTGTGGTAAGCTTTTCTTCAGGGATGAGTTGATTGCCCTCTCCAACCCACTGTGAGTTCTCCGGAGCTTTAACACTAATGGTTAATAGGTGGTGTCATTTTCGGCGAATTTTTGACTGATCTGAAATTTTGCTTTTTTTGTTTTTGTTTTTTGTTTGTTTGTGTGCCAATTTGTGATCTGTATGTGATTTAGGGTATATCATATCTGTTTTCAGTTTTGAGTCATACTTTCGGCGCACCGGTGCGTCGCGCGATGCGGTGCGGTGTGCCTTGTGGGATGCGCTCACCCATACCACATGCGCATGTGTGTGGGTGCCCGCACCGATTGCGCTGTGCGGGATGCACGTCAAAATGCGCTGCCAGGCAGGGGTGCGTGCTGTGCGCTGTTTTTTTTTTTTTTTTTTTTTTTTTTTTTGGTGTGTGTGTGTGTGTGTGTGTGTGTGTGTGTG
>BFEA01000206.1:1372224-1420238 GCA_003427395.1 Chara braunii | reverse complement strand
TGGGGTCCTAAAAAGCTGACCACTGTGAAGTTGGCCTATAACCTCCCCCCCCCCCAATCCTCAAAAGTTTGTCAGCGTTTTGAGCTATACTCAGCAAGTGCAGTACAGCCCCCAACTTAGATTTGAAAGGAAAAACTAGTGGATCGCTGCTTCCTGACTGGTCGACCGCCGACCAGTCGGCCCTACTGGTCGGCTGCAAAACAGTTGGAGTCGGTGGTCCTCAGGTATATAACCCTGCTAGAAAGTGAAAGGTACACGTGGTTTTTGAAAATTTTCATGTCTGGCTAGTCGTGGAGCGAGGCCCTAAGCCGCTGCCTCTGGAATGTTCTTTTAACTGTGTGGAGATGTTGTGTAAGCAGTGCGAGATTTTCCTCGTTTTTCTCGCTTCAGAAATCTGCAAGTTGCTTCTGAAGGCAATCACTGCTTTGCAATGTGCTTCTACAGGTCTGCTATCATGAGGGTGACCGCCTTACTGCATGGCTGGAAGGATAATTCTTTACCATTGTGTTCAGAACAGGAACTGACTGTTTGTGCACTTGTGGGCCACTGTGTGTGTACTATTACTGTCCATGTGTGTGTGCATATGATTATGTGGGTGGTTTTTGCTGGATCTTCCGTGTGACTTGGAGTGCTGGCTGTGACTGAGCTGAAATAACTAGGACATATCGCATGCGGAGGTGTTGGGGTAGGTGTTTTCTGCCCGCTTTCTGTGCGACTTGTAAGTGCTGGCTGTAACTGAACTTCAATAACTAGAGCATTACGCATGCAGATGTTGTGCGCTAATTCTGACGTGCATCGAGTAGTTCGGGATGGTTCCATGCATTGCCGCATATGTGCTTGGCCGCATGTTCTGTGGTTGGTGGGTCCGTTGTTGTTGCGCACTCATCAGTCCGCAGGTGCATACCTTGTGTTTATTCGGGCGTCAGGATTTGTTTGGGTGTGTGCAAGCATTTGTGTGTGTGCTTTGATTTGTATGCGGCCTTGTTCTTGGATGGGAATCGATTTTGTTGCAGCCGGCATCACAAACATTCTGAAGGGCTCGGGGAGCGGGAAGGGAAACTCCATGAACCCTTACGACCTGGATTCAGAGGTTGACGAACGAGAACATCAGGTAAATAGCATGCCCTGCCTCCTGGCTTAAGTTATGAGGGCCCCATGACAGCCAAGGGTTGATCCCCGGAGCTGAACTGGGTGGGCCAGAAAATGCCAATGATTTCTCTTCTTTTCCCATGACTTCAGGTCCTTACCGCATACAGCCAGAACATGCGTCAGGCATTGTACAATATGTGGCTGGAAACAGTTGCCTGGGCACACTGCACATTATGTCGAGCGTGGTGAAAGATGCCACCAGGAATCGTTGGACTGCTACAGATCCTGGAGCGGCTGGCTCTCAAGTATGGTCCCTGCAGAATGAGAGAGATTGACACAGCAAGTACGCAATGCAGCCATTCCCTTCAGTCTGCAACAGACCGCCCCCACACTGACTCTCAAAGGTTCACGCAAAAATGTGAGTCACAGTGACCCTTTTCCCATCCCCCGGCGGCCTCAACAGATGCCCATCACACTGACTCTCACAGTGGCACTCAAGAATGAGAGTCACTGCTAACAATCCTGGTACCATACGAGGGTCAATCATCATCCACAATTATCCAATAGAGGATCTTGTGGTGCCCCCCAATTCGAACTCCATGCGATTGTTCTCAGAGTCACTCTCAATGATCCTTATTCTGCTCTTCCCACTCATTTCCTTTCCACAGACATGCATCGTAGTTGGATGTTGATTCTGCCACCTCAATCCTCTCACAAATCCTGCGTCTTTGCCATGCAAGCCTCGAGTGCAATCGCATGCTTTGTCGTCTCTGCAAGGTGAGGCAGCACTGATCCATCATGCCTGTGGGCTGCATGACAGGCTCAAAAGAAGAGGCCCAAATGTCAATGTACCTGACCTTCAATGTCTTATAGCCTGCACAGCGGCATATCCCAGTTGGTAAAGTCTAGCTTCTTCACAGTCTCACTTGGCAAATGGTTCCTCCTCTTCAAGCCCCCGCACAGTTCTTCTCAGTAGGATAAGTCAGACAGCGTGTGCTGCGAATGATGTGGAGGCGGAATGGCGCAGGTGGTCTTCCTTGGCAGTGGGTGTCCGTATCTTCTCATTGATCCTGATACGGACTTTCCCATAGTGCACCTTCCCAAACCTTTCTGAGGAAGAACTTTGTAGCATTCGGAACAGTCGTGCTTTAAACCATCTATAGGCGGCCTCCACCTGGCTTTGCTCACTGATGTCAGGCCTTTGGCTTCAGCCACTTAATGTCCTGAGGTTGCTTCGGAAGTGCGTAGGGGAAACTGGTCACTTGAACCAGGGAAAACCCACCAAACAAGTAAGAGAACTCAAATCAGAGTTAGTCAGCGGTGAAATGGGCGACTATTTTGCACGGTTTGGAGGTAACTTTCAGTAAGCCTGTGTAAATCAGATAGGAGTTTTGAGCCCAGTCCCTCACGATGATTCCACAAGTGGGTATGAAAGAAATGCAGCTGCAAGGACAGGCTGCTTTGTCATCTTCACTCCGTCGTATACATTCTCTGATGGCGCTGTCCCTCTGGACAGGTTGAAGGCGAACAGTTGTCAGTGCCCTCTTGATCGTGTTGTCAAGCTTTACCAAACTGGTGGGAGCAGTTCCACCCCTGCCCATCTACCTCAAGAGGTCATCGTGAGCATACGCGTGCGTTGGTGATTCCTTATGCACTTGATTATCACGATGGTCTTTCTAACAACCAGAGCAGCACATGATAGGTTGCTGATGTCCGGCTGTACAAGGCTGCAACAATGGGCAGCACAGGGGACTCGAGGTATCCTCATGACCTCACTCTTCATGCATCCTTCCGGAGTCTGAGTTGTCCACTTGTTGACCCTCTCCAAGCCAGAATGTGTTGGGGCCGCCTGGGAGTCTGTGGTGCCGGTCCACCAGCCATCTTGACCGGGAGCCTACCAGGCAGAGGAGGACTCCCCGGTCCAACCGGGGACCAGCACTGGTCCACTCTCAGTCCGTACTGGTAATGGATGGTCTTGTCTGTGAGGAAATCTCACAAGAGGAACTGAGAGTCTCGAATTGTCAGGATAACCTCAATACTACAGTGTGCTGCTCAGAAATGAGCAACGGTTCACTCCCCAACCCTGAGTAACCACTCGTGACACCCCTGAGCCCCTGAAACATCAAGCGCCACCCAGATACAGTGCAGACTTCCATCCGAGAAGTCTTTCGACACTTCGTCATCTTCAGATACTGTGGCGCTGGTCTTCTTCTTCATCCTCTGAGTGGCGCTTGGCCTCATAGGCCTGTTTCAGGGTGGCGCTTCCCTTGGGAGGCTGTATCTTGGTGGCGCTTGATGTTTCAGGGGCTCAGGGGTGTCACGAGTGGTTACTCAGGGTTGGGGAGTGAAGCGTTGCTCATTTCTGAGCAGCGCACTTTAGTATTGAGGTTATCCTGACAATTCGAGACTCTGTTACTGACAACAACCCTAAAGATGATGAATCGTCATGAAACTCAACTCCAGTATCTCGCCAGATGATGATGGTTGCTCCAACTCATCAATCGCTCCAGAGTCTGGATCCAATAGCTCTGATACCAACTGTTATGATTCTGGTTGTTTGCTGTCTGAAGACTAACACTCACTCACATCGACTTCCATGTATGCCCATACATACACAAAAGGAAGGGGAGAGGATAGGAGTATCACACCGCACAGGGAGAGATAAACACAGCGGAAGACTTGTCCATGCAATATGACAGGGTACACTGAAAGTGCAATTCACTCCACTCAATCCTCACAACCAGTCATAAAGAAAAGCCGAGTAGATCACATCCATTGTTGCAAAGAAACTGTGCAGGACAGTCTCAAACGACGACAATAAGATAATGTGCCCGCTCTGGTCTCTCTACAGTTGGTATGACAACTTACTCTACAGTTCCCTCTCCTCGCTGGTCTCTCTACAGGTGGTACTCTATCATCTACTCGATTGCATTTTGCTCCTCCTACCTATGCCTGCTAAAGAACATATCATGCAGGATCTCCTCTTGCTGACCCCAGGTAGTCCTTTGCGAACTCCTTTTCCATACCAAGATCTCGCATTTAGTGCCACCTCCGTCCTACACAGCGCCTCAAAGCTCTTGTGCCAGTCTTCCTTCTCAGCCTATGTATGGCTGGTTGCAGGCCGGATGCGGTGCTGCTTTACCCTGCTACCACTGCTTGGCAATGTGTGACTCAGTGCTCTGGCAACCTGGTGGCATCCTAGATCTGGAATGCCTCTCCTGCATGCACTGGTTGAATTAGTGCTCGGCGCAATGATGATTTCATCATTTAACTATCTGAAGTTTTTAACTTTTTTTCTTCCCTGATATTTTTCCTGGAAAGATCATGACCAAATCTACCGGATCAGAAATTTTCAGATTTTTCTGTGCATTATTCTGAGGGTGAAGAATCGCTGAAGATGGAGTACTTTTCCGTTGGCCCATAGTCGCAAAAATGGAAAATGCACCGAATTGGCGAGGCGAGTATTTCACGGTCTAAGCATTTTATTTATTTATTTTTCTAGTATTGTTCCCAGAAAGATCATGACGAAATCTACCAGATCTCAAAGTTTCAGATTTTTTTGGGTGTATTCTTCTGAGCATGAAAAGTTGTCAAAATTTGTGTTTCCTGTGTTTTGGTTTTCCGCTGACCTCGGCTTGAATCGCTGAAGATGGAGTACTTTTCCGTTGGCCCATAGTCGCAAAAATGGAAAATGCACCGAATTGGTGAGGCGAGTGTTTCACGGTCTAAGCATTTTTTTTTATTATTTTCCTAGTATTGTTCCCAGAAAGATCATGACCAAATCTACCGGATCTCAAAGTTTCATTTTTTTTTGGGTGTATTCTTCTGAGCATGAGAAGTTGTCAAAATGTGTGGTTCTTGTGTTTTGGTTTTCCGCCGACCTCCGCTTGAATTGCCACCGACGTCCACTTCTTCCCGGCTACCGGCCTCTGCCGCTGACCTGCGCTCCTTCCGGGCTACCGGCCTCTGAAGGTCCCGGAATGCCAACTTCTTGACGTTGGGGTGAGTGGTGGTTTAATACCAGAGCTGGGTCCCTGCTCAACCAATAGGCACCGCTTTCCAGAGTCTTCTGGTTATGGCCGCGCCCTACCAAGCGTCAGCCTAGACCTGACCAGGACTCTACTTCCTCTGGCCCTGAACTTTACTTACTCTGGCCCAAGTTCAGGGCCCGCCATCCTCGTGCTGCCTGCTGAGAGGCCCAAGAGAGGCCACTCTTCCATGTTAAAGCAAATTGTGCATTTGTCGTCCTCATCACAGCCACGATTAAACCACCAGTCCATCGGACTTTTTAATTAAACAGGTCCTTATGGCCCTTGCTCCATTTCCATTCTAGGGAGCATCAGTCCGGTTCCTATTCCACCGGCAAGTTAGAATAACATATGACATCACGAAACACACTTACGCTTCCTTCCGTCCAGCCGAAGGAACCCTGACCAGCATTGATTACTCCCGCATCGTGGAGGATTGACTGTCGTCCGGAAGGTTGAGGGGCGCGGCGCGGCGCGACCGGGAGCGCCGCTCCGCTCCGCTATTGACATGGGCCGGTTCGTGTGTTGGGAGCGCCGCGGCGCTCTGCTATTGACATGGGCCGGTCCGTGTGTTAGTGGCGCCTTGTCGGCACGGCTCTCTGCGAGGAATATCGAGGAGTTGATGTGGTGCGGCCATTGACGTGATGCTTCGGCTGAGGGTTCTTCCAGCCTTGATAATCTAGGCTGAAGAGGTCGCTTGCTCCGTGCTTCGTTGTGGTTCGTGGGATGACACGCTAGAGGAAGGGAAGGCTGTTGGGTTGATTAGGATAGTCTTCACGAGATGGAAGGCTGTTGGGTTGATTAGGATAGTCTTCACGAGATCTAGGGCATGGTAGTGGCCCTGCTCCTGTGCTCCTGCGCGAATCTAGTGAAGGTTGGTTGGGCAGCGCCGGTAGAAGGTGAGGAGCATCTTCTCATGCGGAGTGGGAGGAGAGGCGCTTGTTACAAGCTGGAGCGTCAGAAAGAGCTGGCGGTTTCAAGCATTCGTTTGAGACGGTTCACCGGTTAAAGACACGGGAGCAGGTAGCGGCGCAATAATCATTTTGTGTGAACATGTGTGGCGCTCTTCGCGTCGGCTGCCTTTTCAATTTGATTTGCTGATCTTAATTTTGTATCTTCTAATTTCCTATATTCTTGTTTTAATCTAGTGCTTACAAGTTGTAAATTCAGCTTCTCAAAGTTGGAAAATAAACTCGCAATCTTATTCTTCTGATCAGCCAAATTCTCATCTACATGTACACACATACACACAAACATATATCATCCATTCTGAATCGTCAGCACAATTCGTAGGGATCTGTTCTATAATTACGTAAACTTGAATTTCGACTATAATTTCTAAAGTCCCAAGTAAAGTTCTGTCACGATTTTCTAAGCTTGGAACCCGAAAACTTTGGAATCCTACTATTATAGCTATAAATTTTGAAGACTCTCCGATAATTAGTTTTTTACTTCTCTTAAATTGGTGATTCGTGCATATGGAGGGAGCTGCATATTTTTGAAGAGGCCTTGCTTTGCAAATTGCGATCGACATTTTGGTAAGTGTGCCATCAACAACCGTAGTCGGCTGGATCGGATCGTTCCTGGAGGGCTGACAGGTAAGAAGGGGGTGGGGGGAGCTCTACCTTGCAGGGCCATCACAGGGTGGGGAGTGAATGTCTTAAAGAGGGTAGGGGCGGAGTAGGGGGTTGCCCTATTCTGGGGCAGGGGCTGGTGTGTGGGTCAACGTCAGTCCCAGCGGAGGCAGAAATGGGCAAGGGGTGGGGGGCCATGCTTTAGGTGGGAACTGCGCGCTCCTGGGGAAAGAGGGGTAGAGGGTTGGTCCTATATTGGGGTCGAGGGACAGTGGGTGACTCACCCCAGCGGAGGCAGTGTAGGGCTGAGGGGGGAGGGTTAGGGGGAGGGAGGGGCGATCTCTCTCGAAGAATTCTAACATCCAGTTTAGTATTTCTTTCCATGTCTTTCCATTTGATTTGCCTCTCGAGGAGGTTGTAGGAATAGGTGCTACCTGGCAAGTCATCTGTGATCCTGCGAAGGGTGGTCGAAAATTCGGTGGCCCTTGAAGACCGATGCTGGAGCAACACTGGCCGGAGCCGGAGCAAGGTGGCGCAACTCTGTGACCTAGCTTAGTGGGGGTGTGAGGCCTGGTAAAGAGATCTGGGGGGCTACCTAGCTTAGTGGGGGCGTGAGGCCTGGTAAAGAGATCTGGGGGCTGTTTGCGGGGCCAGTCTCAGTGGTCATCGGGGTCGTAACTGGAGCAATGCTGGCCGGTGCTGGAGCAAGGTGGTGCAACTCTGTAACCTAACCTGATGGGAGCATGAGGCCTGGGAGAGCTTCGGTTCGTGCTGAAAACAGCCATGCTGGTGGTGGTTGTAGGTGGATTGAATAGGTCTCACCTATCTGATTCGTGGTTGGGAGGCTTTTTGGCACATATTCTAGTGACTTGGTAGAGTTTTGAGTAGTCGCCATGAATGTTTCTGAGTTTTTCCTTTATCCATGGTTTGTTGGTTTTGGTTGCCAATGGGGGTCTTAAGAATGATTTAAGATTCTGGGGACTTCTAGCAACTCATCTTGGACGGCTCCATTGCTGATATACTCAGTGATCTGCGGCTGTTCGATGCCACAACGACGCTGGCCGGTGCTGGGGTGTTGCCCTGTAACCTGCTGATGCAGGAGTGTGAGGCCTGGTTGAGAGATCTGGGGATGCTTTGGGGTGGGCATTCCAAGGGACAACCAAGGGTTGCTGCTGGGACGACGCTGGCCAGAGCTGGGGCGAGTCGTGTTGCCCTGTAACCCAGCAGGGTGGGGATGTGAGGTCTGGAAGAGCTCGGCAGGGAGTAAGACAGTGCTGGAGAGCTTTAGAAGAGTTGCTAGGGATCCACAGGGTTTTGACCATTTGTAGGACCTCTGTGGTGGCATGTTTTGTTGTGGGCAGACCTTTTTTCTGTAGTTTGTCGTAGTAATTTTCTAAGTAGCTCAAAATTCTCTCAAAGTTCTCTCAGTCAAAGCCGGGTAATGGCCCCGGTATAACTTTCAAAATTCGATGTAAATTTCCATATGGGACGCTGGGCCCGGTTCCCAGCGCGTGCTGCTCCCCACGAATAGATTGGAGCCTTGTCCCCAAAAAAAAAAAAAAAAAAAAAAAAGGGATCCTGAGGGTTGTGAGCATTCGTAGGACCTCTGTGGCAGCCTATTCCACGAGTAGTTCCTTAATAGGTCATTAGATATTCATGATCCTCCCCATGCTTTCTGAATCACATCATGTTCTCAGACTGTTCTCAGCCGAAGCCGAGTAATGGCCGCGGTATCTCAAATGTTCTCAATGATCTGTACAATTCATACATGCAAGCGCACGTCGTGCGGGCCGTTCCCTACGTGTGGCGCATGCGCCCAACCGATCCTGTGCGGGGCACAACGTTTGCGGAAAACGACCCGTCACCCCCCTGAGAAAAAAAAAAAAGGCCGTGGTCGAGACTGTGCGCTTGAGGCTCCCCGCCAAAATTATGAGCGAGATGAAAAAAAAAATTATAGGAGTACTGCCTCCTCACCTTGCTCCACCTCCCCTTCCTCATCCTCCATGTCTCCTCCTCCCTTCTCCTTTTCGTCTCCTCCTTCTCCTCCTCCTCCTCCTCCTCCTCCTCCTGTTTGTCCTTCTCCTCCTGCCCTTCCTCATCCTTCTTGTCTCCTCCTCCTCCTTGTCTCCTCCTGCTCCTCGTACTTCCTCGTCTCCTTCCCTTCCTCGTGTCCTTCCCTTCCTCGTGTCCTCTCCTTCCTCGCCGTCCATGTCTCCTCTTCCTCCCACTCGTCCTCCTCCTCCTGCCCTTCCTCTTTTCCCTCCGTCCATCTCTTCTCCTCCCCCATCTCGACGACTCCTTGTCGTCCTCGCTATCCTCATCGTCCTCCTCGTCCACATCATCCTCCTCCGCTCCATATCCCCCTCTCTTCGCCATATCCCCATCTTCCTGTCATACGCCCCCCCGTTCCCCCTCCCAAAAAAAGATAAAATAATAATAATAAAAATAAAAAACCTGCACGATTCCGCACAGGCACCCCCGGCATGGAACTCCGCACGAATGTGCAGCTCGTACGGTTGCAAGTATGGTACAATTCGATATGGGATGCTGGGCCCGGTTCCCAGCACGTGCTGCTCCCCAGGAATAGATTGGAGCACTTGTTTTCAAAAAAAAAAAAAAAAAAAAAAAAAAAGCTTGCCTTACTTCCACCTTTCCTCTCAGGGCCACTGCATGAACCTGTCAGATATCCTTCCAACATACGAAGGTTTATAAAAGATAAAGGGCAAGAAAGGTAAATGAAGCTGCAGAGAACACAATCGTGGAATTGCTCTGCAATATTACGTGGCCTGTGATGGATCTTGTCCATCTGCTGGATCCCAGCCTTCTCCACCCGGCTTCTGAGTTGTGCTTGTCTTTGCACCGTATGCAAAAGTCATTTATCACAGCTACTTTGCCCCCTGCGAGCCACACCTTGGTGAATTTTGCCTTAAAATTCTTCTCTGTTGCTCTTTGTCATCTGGCATCGAGTGTCTCGTCTTATGAAAAGAATCTCTGCCTGAATCAAGGTCCTTGTCTCCGCTCATACCTTCTCCCTTGGAGTTGAGAGACCCTCAATGGTTCTGCAGCACCTTTCCTTCCAGATGGACCACAGGTTACCTTTCTGATCAGTCCGAACCACGTTCTCTCTGTCTTGTGGAATTGAGCTTGGGATGTTAGTCCATAGGAGTTGGATGGGGTGTTCAGGGAGGGGGGAGTCGAGAAGAGGGAGTCCCAGAGATCCGAGGCCCTCGCCCAATATTCGATCGCCTTTCTATAGTGTATCAGGGAATGCATCATATCTTCTGGTTCGTTTTCTGAACGTAACTGCACATATATATGAACTGTTAGGGTCATTCTTACTTCTTCTGATATGCAGCCGCTGGTTGACCGGTAGAGCCACGTATGAGATGTGAGCCATTGGAGGCTTCTGATTTTGACCGGTCGGATTGACTTGAAAATTTTGCATGGTACTTGTGGGATCTGACTAGCTTCCTGACCTATTAACTACTGCCATCTGTTCTTGATCGTTGGGTCAGGATCCTCTGTTTTGAAGAGAAAGTCGTATCCCAGCATGACTGTGTATTCCTGGATGGGGACATTCGTTTTGCGATTTCTGCTTCTGTCTGGTGTCCAAGCCCACTCTGCTGGATCAAATTCCAAGTCTTGAATCGCCGTATCTATTCTGGAATCTGAATATTGTTTTTGGCCATGATTCCAACACTCTTTACTTTTGGGAGTACAGAAGGGTTTAGGACTGTTCTTTCTACCTCCTTATTCAGGATAGATTGGAGGCCTTGTGTGGAGGGGGTAATTGGGAAAGAGGTAAACACCTCCAGGGCATCCGACCCTCATCGGACCCTAAGTTGACGAACCCAAAAATGCTATCTGCCGAGCCTGCAATATACAGTGCACGTCGTTGTTTCCTTTGAGGGAGGTACTGGTACCCGCCTACCTTGAAACTGAAGTGTTGTATCTCGTGCCAGCAGATGGCTCGAAAAGACAAGGGAAACAAAAAAAAGGAACGAGTAAATCGAGATCAGGCTCTTGCCTTTTTATATGAAAAAGAAAGAGGAGGAGAGGAATAGAGGAAAAGAAGAGATTCCGGTCTGCTTCTCGGTATATGGCTGTATCAAACCAGACATACAGCTTGTGTACATTCAGCTACGAACGACTTTCGACAAAGAGATGTCGGGGAAGCCCCTCACTCAGGGCATACTCACAGCAGTCCTACCAGGTCCTTGTCTAGCCCTGATCCGGCTCTTACTCGTTGGGGGCCGAGCTGAGGGGCTACTGCACCTCTGCTGCCTGCTGAGAGGTTCACAAGGCAAACTATCATTTGAAGCAAATTATGTATTGTCAATGGGGGGGCACTTTATCTGACCTTGTCTCGGAATGCTGTCTTTTTTTTGGTGGGGGGGGGGGGGGTGCCGTTTGCTTCGTCATGTTAATTAAAACGTCCCTGTGGTGCAGGAAGGCTTGGGCAGTGCAGAAACTTCTTCTCAGCCCACTCAGGACCTTGCGGAAGCGGACTTGCTGATTTGGACAGGCGATTTCAATTACCGTCTTGACAACGTCAGTTATGAAGTCGCAGTGGAGTGCGCCAAACAAGGCAAATTTGCAGAACTGCGAAAACATGACCAGGTATGTAAGACGAGGTATGGCATTGGCATGGGCATGGGCATGGGCATGGGCATTCAACGAAGCACAAGCAACCGAAAGTTATAAAAAAAAAGGGGCTTGAATTGTAAAAGTTGTTAGATCTGATCTGCTTTTGGGTTTCTGTCAGCGTTGACACTTGCTCCACGACACAAGCCCCCTGGCTGATGGTCTGGTCGCCTTTGCAGTGGAGGACCTTGTCGAAGTCTTGAAGCTACTGCAAAGTCGGTTCGTGTTTATGTGGATACCAATCGTGGTTTACGAGTCGGTGATTCAGGAGTTTGGGTTTGCTTGGGTGATTGCTTCGCATTGAGGGGGTGTAAAAGTTCGGGAAATCGGTGATGTTTGACTGCCTCAGGTTGCCTCTGACCCCAGGCCTGGACTTTCTTTCTCAGATGTATTTCTGGGCCTTCACAGTGCAGAAACTTTCTTTCTTTTTTTTACCATAGAACTTCGAGGTGACCAAAACCTAAGACCCCAAGACTTTTCACGTCGATATTTTTGTCGATTGTCTTTGCAGCGAGCATTGATGATGATGTTTTAAGTAAAGAAACAACGGCGGACACGGCAGGTTTTGAGTTCGCAAAGCCAAAAAAAACATGTGCCCGCAGAGATATCACTGCGTGAGTTTGAAACGGCAATTTGGGTAGAAAAGAATCCATTGGGCTTTTTTTGTTTGTTTGTTTGTTTTCCCCCTCTGCGGCATCTGACACCACGGCCGACCCCTGTAGTTTTGACACCTGGCCTGGCACCACGGAAGCTGGTACTGTCGTTGCTTTTTCGAACTCGACGGCTGTTTTCTCTGCCGGCGCGTGTTTTCTTTTGCTCATTGGATAATCAAAAGTGACATCGACATATTTGCCCCTTAAACCACCACTACCTCCGAGCCTGTTTTTGCCGACCCTGATTTTCACTGCGCACCAAGTTTTGCCGAGCCTGGGGTCCGTTGTGTTTCTTTTCTCGTGCTCTTCTGAAAAAGATAAAAAAAAAGCACTGCCAGACTTTCAAAAAATGCCGTAGTCACAACCATAAAAGAAAACGGAAAATAACGAACACTTCTCTGGACGTGATACAAGGCAGATACCTGCCTCAAAGTTGTTGTGCCAGCATGGCCTCAGTGAGGGCTTTACGGCAGGGGTGTCAGGTCAACGAAAAAACTTCAAAAAAGAGAATTTTTATTTTTTGAAACTGAACTTAGGGCGAGAAAGCGATCTCATACATTCTGCGAAGTTGTAGTGTGGCCATGCCCTCCTCACAAAGTGTCAGCAGCCCGTGGACCGCGCCGTGCCTCCCTGGCAGGGCATGAAAACAAAAAAAAAAAAGAAATAAAACGAAAACAGCAGCAACGACAACCTGAAACTGGCCACAATCGTAATTAGATATTTCTTGTGAGTATTGGTGTGAGCACAACTTCGTGCACGGCCTTCCTGGACTTGGTCTTTTGTTTTCCTTTTTGCTTTTCGAAGGGGCACAAGGCCCAACTGCCGAGCCTCCGCCGACCCCCGAAGAGTTTGGAAAAACTGGGAAAACAGCCATTTTTCCCAACACTGGTGGAGGTAGTAGTGGTTCAAGTAAATAACCGTCCGCTCAGCTCTGGCACAGGTTGACATGGGCTCAGCCTATGCATGATCTCCTCGATTGTTTTACAGAACGGTGCTCCTTTGTTATGGAAAAGTCCTGTGGCTGTACTTTGTTTCTTCGTGGTCAGTGGGTCCTGTGACACACCTGGATTGCCACTGAAAGACTGTCTACGCTATATTGATCTGTGGACGGTGGTTTCTGTGCATGTCATTGCTGATGGGTACAGCTGAGAATGGTGATGTCACAAGGCGGCTCAGGCCGGGTGTTTCAGGGAATGAGAGAGGGCGAGCTGTCTTTTCCGCCGACATACAAATTCGATAAAGGAGTGGCTCTTCACCTGGGTGAGTCCTGCCATTGGTAATGCCAATTGCCAGATCTAATGTTGCCCCTTCATTCAACAAGGTACGAAAACAAAAGTGGAAATGTTGGTTATGTTTTGTTAGACATCAGTTTGCTGTGGGTAGGAGGCATAAGCGGGAAGCAGAACGGGGGCCAATGAGCAAGTGTAAGCAGTTGGAGACTAGTCAAGGCATACGCCATCATGTCTCCAAGAGTGTGTTCGTTGCCAGTTCAGAAACCCCTCCATACGTGATTGTCGATAGCCGTCTGTGCCACGAATCACCGTCTCCATTGGGAGTTTTTGGAAAGAGTGATGAATGCAGAGAAGGTGATAAGAGCAGAAGATCGTCATAAGGACGTTTGATGAAGTGGCCCACTTATTTAGCTGCCTCGTTTGTGTGCTCTTTCGTGTGCTTTTTTGGTACTTTGTGAATGGAGGAGCAGCATATGACTCAAGTGAGAAACAGAGGGTACCTGCATGGTGTGACCGAGTGCTATTCAGAGACAGTTATGGGGATGAGGAGTTTCCAAGTTTTCCAGCAGATGTGCCACAAGGCAAGAGAACCGCTCTTGGCCACCCAGTCCATGTCAGAGTGGAAAGGTGAGAACCTTAGAATCTTTAGAAGGATCAGCTTCAAGTGTTCCCATGATAATATGTTGTGGAAAGCTCCCCTACTGTCTCCACATAGTATGCCAGTGCGAAGAATACACCCCCCCCCCCCCCCCCCCCCCCCCCCCCNTCTCTCTCTCTCTCTCTCTCTCTCTCTCTCTCTCTCTCTCTCTCTCTCTCTCTCTCTCTCTCTCTCTCTCTCTCTCTCTCTCTCTCTCTCCTGTGTGTGTGTTTGAGATTGAGAGAGAGAGAGAGAGAGATGCACACATGCAAACCGGTACCTCCCCTGCCTTTGGTGTGTGGTGCATTTGCGGATGACTGGAACTGTCCCATCATCTGATGTGTCCAGGTTGCCGGAGGTGCAGCAAACAGTCAACCAGGTCACCTCTTCATTCTTCCTGGTTAGCATATCATCCTTTGTTGCGTCAGAAGGCAGACCTAACCGTGTAGCAGGCAGAGCACTTAGCTCACAATAAAACCGCAGACAGTATGCACAACAACAAACCTCAATTTATGGTCTGCACTACCATCTTCAACCGAATTGAATGTACGGTCATTATCGCTGTGTCTAGACTGAGAGTCCCCCCCAAACACCGTTATTATTACCTACGTTCTATTTTTGGGGGGACGATGGTAATGTCGAGGGCTGGCCTCTCCGTCTGCTTTGCAGATAGTGAATGTGAGGAGAAACACTGAGACGGGATATGGGAGAAACACCGAGAAGGGGCTGAAATGGAAGCAATAGGAGGGAGACTCGCAAGGAGCGTGCTCTGTCAATGCCTGTTTTAGACAGATAGGGTGGATGATTAAACGAGTGGACGAGTTGGCAATTTGATCAGTTAACACACATATCCACTTGTTCTGATTTCTGTCAAATTGTCCCATGACTGATTGTTGTGCCGTGACAGGTATGGCACTTGCCTGGACATCTATGAGAGTGATCACAAGCCTGTCTATGCTGTGCTGGATGTCGAGCTAGCCATTGTAAATGAAAGGCGAAGACGATACGAGTATAATCATGTCATGCATACAAATGAGCGCATTGTCAGTGATCTCCAAGCAGCTACGCGTGCTGTAAAGGCTTCAGTTGGTCCTCACCGTGTTTTGTTGGGTAGCTACTCTGTACAGGTTGTCAGTGTGACCAATCTCAATGAGAAGGAGCCAATCGTTTTCGCCGTAACAGCTGAGGGAATCCCCATAACTGGTAAATGTGAATGTGGATGTGAGCATGGCAAGTTGTCCTCAGGGCCACTTGACATAGAGGGGAGAGGTGCAGGGGGGTTTCCGCACTGGCTTCAGGTCACACCAGCTGCAGCTGAGATCCCTCCAGGGGAGTCTGTCGATGTGGAGTTGCAAGCTAGCGATTGTGAGGAGGATTCTGAAAAAGGTGTCGTGCTTCTCTTCAGTGTGAGGTCCGTGACAGGCATGCCTGGAGATGCAGATCACCGGGTTTGTGTTTGCTTTGGAAAGAGCGGTTTAAGATGGGACTCCCCAGTACAGAGACAGCCCTCAAGAAGAGGGTCACGAACCGACACTCATCATGATTTCGCATCACCAAACGGGACCGCCAAGAGCAGAAGCAGCCAGGGCCCAAGTCCTACAGCGGCATCGGGTTCAGTTTGGGACATGCTCTCAACCACACAGACTTCACAGGTCCCTGACACCACCACCACCACCACCTCCATCCCCAAAAAGATTCCTCCCATTCCTCGCGCGTCAACCTCTCAGTCTTCCCCGCAAGTTACAGATCTTCTTGGATTGGAGGCTGATCAACCTTGTCCGCAACCAAATCCTCAGGTTGGAAATTTGCTTCCCTTGAACAACGGCTGGGCTGCTCAAACACACGCGACTGAAAAATGGGAAGAATTCAAGAGCTGAAGCCCCAGGTTTACACACAGACGCATCAAACGTTCCTGCCGAAATCCTTGGTTCGAACTCTCTGTAGCCTGCTGGATCTCTGAGGAAGCGCTCCTTTTTTTCCCCTGTGTTGTTCATTTGACTGGATCTTGTTGGCGTAGTAAACATCCAGACCGAAGGCATCGGCGTTCCTGTGGCAGGCTACCAGATGCAGAATGTGGCACGGGTTGCGTGCCCCCCGGGATCACCAAATGAAATTAAGTAGGTTTTACCGCCGCGAAGACTCCATCTGTGTTGATTCACATGTGTGAAACCAGAACATGAAGCGCTTGCTACAGTAGCGGCACGACACGTCGTTCTGGGGCTGCTAATGTCATGCAGGATCAGTCGCGACCAACCGCAGTAAATTGTTGGCGAGGTACGTGTAAGTGTTGATATGGAATCTGGCATGGCACATCATTGCCTGCCAGATATTCCAATGCACGATCGGTCGCCTTAACTCCAGTAAATGTTTGGCGGGGTGTGTGTAAACGTCGATACATTGTCAAGTTCATTAAGGCTTAGTGCTGTCAACCATCTAATGGAGCCTGCGGCGTTCTGACTGCGGTGGGAAGACTTCAAATGCAAGTCTTCAGAGTTATTTATCAGGTTAGTCGCCTTTTCCGTTCACAGGTCTGCCACGTAGCCTAGGAGCTATCAGAGTTTGTCAGTTGATGAGAGATTGTGTGCTGACTGTATGAGAATGATGTCCTGTGTATGCACCACGCTCTATCTAAGGTGACTGCAGGCACAATGTTATGACCCACTTCCGGTCGCTTACGTAAACAGAGTGTGTTGTGTTGTTGGTTCATTTATTCCTTTCTAGCATATGTTGCTGCCATTCCCAACTCCGAAAAAGGCCGCCCACATACGATATGATTATGTTATCCTATATTTATTCCCTGCCATGAATTGGATGGGATCCATTTGTAGATGGCGAATCAATAAGTGGGAACTGGCCCTTGATTTTGGCGTTAGAGTCGAGGAGCAAATGTGATGGAGGAACAAGCATCTACTGCAGCTACCGGCAATGGCCAAAGTGCAGATTGCTTTGGCCAGGTCGATTGGATTTAATCTTTTCTCACTCTTGCTCTCTCTTGGCTTTACATCAGGCCAGCAGAAGAGGGGAGAGTTTTGGGAAGCGGGAGAGTCGTGCATTGCAATTTGGAGTTTTTTCAATATGAGAAGTGTGGGTGGCGATGTGAATAGCTCACAGCCAACTCCATTTTGTGCTCTTCGCCCGGAATTCTGTCATTTTGTGGCAATGTTATTTCCGGCGAATTTTCCGCCATTCCAGGAACTTTTTTTCCCTGAGAATGGGACGGGGACGGTTGATTAGGAAAGTCGCTTACTTTCCGTTATGCAGATGTGATGAGAAGGATGTTGTGAAAAGCCTACGCTGTTTTGCTTTCACACCATTTCTGTGTCCTTGAACGAACAGTAGTACATGATTTAGCGGCATGGTCCGTGCGACCACATCTCGTTAGCAGCAGTGGCCACACCCCAGTAAGGGTTGGTAGCTTCGTTATCCTCTTAGCTGCTGCAGTTTGCCTACCCACCCCTCACCACTGGCAGAGAGATTTGTGGGATGGATTCTGGTTTGGATTCCTGCAACTACAGTGTGAAGGGTGATGTAGCAGACATTGAGTCAATCCTGTTTGGCACTCCTGTTCTCAGTCCATCGACACTACAAAGTGTCCAAGACTGATTTTTAGGACCCTGGAAATGGGTTCCAGTGTCTCCCTGAAGCGAGGGTTTTATTTTTAGACTTCCCTGCTTTGCTTGTTGTTTTGGATGTGTCACTTGACCCATCCAGTCCCTGTTTTCTTCGCTTGCTTCCATGCTGAACCCATCTTGCCACAACTTACAGATGTTGCTGAGTGAGGAGTTTTTTTTTTTTTAGAGAGCATTTTGCTCTTCCCTCTTCTCTTCCTTGGTAATCTCGATGTGCATCGGTTCTCGTGACTTCCTCGCTCCTTGCTCGTATCATCGTATGTTTGTTTGTTTGGGTTTCTCAGGGATGTTGCGCATGCCTTGGGTGGCCCTGAATAATACATGGTGTAAATGCTACTTCCTCTTCTCAGGCGCTGTAGTCGTTCGCGCCTCGGTCACGTGTTTCGAATCCGGCTCTTTGTGATGGAAACTTGCTTGCATTTCCAAGTATTGTCTCTAGGTTGGGGTCTGCTGTGAGCCTCTGCTTCCTCCGTGGTCGTCTCTTTCAGAAAGAGAGGGCAACAGTGCTTCGCAATCTGGAGCTATCGTCGCATGCCGACACTTTCATTTGCGCCGATTACTTGCCGTATGCTTGATGTTTGTCCCTCTTTTCCTCCTCTTCAGGATCTGTTTGCCTTGATCTCACCGCCCTTCTAGCCCTGCCTTTTGGTTTTCTTGTCCGTTCTTTCCCTTTCTATTTTAGTCGTCGTATTTGCCTCCTTGCCCCTTCTTTGTCCACTTTCTGGAGGATCTTAAACCACCAGTTCACCTGAGTCTAAGTTGATCTCACCCCAGTATGCACGGTAAGATCTTTCTGATTTGGGCTTGGGCCAAAAAAAAAAAAGAAGAAGATTCGGGCTTGGGCCGGCAGTGAAGGAAGAAGGCCACTATGAAAAGTCCGAGTTGGAGGCTCGTGCGCCTTGGAAGATACCATCGAACTTAGGTTTGTGTGAACTGGTGTTTTAACTTTTAACCATGTATGCGTATAATGAGGTGTGTTATCAACTTAGCACCCACCCATCATGCTTTCTATGCTTTGTTTCTTTTTTTTCTGTACTGTTTATAAAGGAAAACCCGGGTCTTGCATGACGTCCCTTTATGTCCCGGGTTACGGTGTCGGGAAAACACAATTACTTTTTGGAGAGGAGCGGGGGGGGGAGGGGGGTACTGGGAAAAGGGTGGGGGACAAGGGCCGGGCGGAGGGGAGGCTGGGAAAAGGCCGGGGGGACGAGGAGCGGGCCCAATGAAATGCAATCCTCTCTTGGGGGGGCGCATGTACGGATATAGATGTTCATAGTAGTAGAGGGAACGTACATAGTAGTAGGGGGAACGTACATAGTACGAGAAGGAGCATCCCTGTTTTGTTTCTTCGGCCACGTTTTGAGTTCTTTGTTTTTGCTTTTTTTGGGCTCCACGCGTCTTTCGCCAGTGTTTTTTTTTCTTTTTTTGATTGTTCAGGTTGTGCGTTTTTTTCCCCCCTCCTTTCTTGCGGGACCGTTTTGCACGATTGGATTTTTGCCCTTGCTCTCTATGGGCCTCGCTATACAGTTCAAGAGTCGCGCGAAGTGAGAATGAATCTTCCGCTGGAACGTGGAGAGATACATCCCCATATTTTTGGCATTTTGTGCATGTCGTGCGTAGTGGAGCGAGACCCTATTCCTGAAGTACATGCACACAATACGGTCGTGTGTCTTCCCATGTTCTAGCGGAAGATTCATTCTCATCAGGCCCATGCTCAAAAGACAACTATATCGCCCGTGCTCTCTAATTCCTGGCTTGGTCTCCTACTCACCACATGCACAAATATAATTCTGAATTGCCTGGGGGTTATGAAAAAAAAGAAAAGGGCGTACTCATACCTTGGTCGACGACACCCGAAATAGTACACATCCCTCGTGGCATACGATGAACCCCCATGGTGTCACCCACGCCAGATAATTACGCTCACCACTCATGGTACCCCCCCCCTGTGGCAACTGCCAAATTGTGTCTAATGTTAGCCATGTGTTTCTTTTTCCTGTTGTTCTCTTTTTGGTCGTGCCCAACTGTGTTCTTTCTTCTTGTGCGGGGGGGGGGGGGGAGGGAGGTGTTGGTATTCTCCAGTCCATATGGCACAGGTCGCCCCGGGTGATGCAGCCCTGCCAAGAGGGGCCATCCAACCGGGATGACCTCATAATGTCACATGGCCGGCATGGTGCCATGGCCGTGCCTGGGATGGGGTTGGCACTGGGCCAGTGCCGCGCCGAAGCCGCAGCAGGTCCACTTTGTTTTTTAAATGAAAAACCCTTTAACTTCATTATAAGAGCTGGAAACAGGGTTGGCATTCTTTCCATGTATGACCCGCTCTATGCTTCCTGTCATTATGGCTGAAGGGCCCAGAGACGGCACCAGTGATTGCCTTCTTTTACTGAGGGATTTACCACTGCTCTTTCAAGACAAGATTCTAACTTCTTCCTCATGTTCTTAGCTCGAATATGAAGTCCGTCCAATCTGCAATTGATATGGAGGTCATGAAAACATGGACACCACTTTGGCTTCTGAGCGGCATGTGCATCCTTCCACGATCTCGTAGTGAGTATGGTCGTTTCATAGGAATGGCAGAGCCAGTACGTCAAGGCAACTTGTGGCTTCTGTTCCAGGTGTGGGCATCCTTTCATGATCTCGTACCGAGTTTAGCTGTTTCAAAGGAAAAGCAAAGCCAGTACATCAATGCTTTTTTTTTTTTTTTTTGGGGGGGGGGGATGTATTTATTATTATTATTATTTTATTATTTTTATTTATTTTTGTACATTGATGTTTTTGAGAGACCTTGGCATCAACATAGGAACCCAGACTATGGACCTCGCGGCACCACTAACTGAATGTGCAAAATGAGAATGCATCTTCTTCCTCTATAACAGGTAAGGGTAGATCGTCATAACTTTCGTCTTTCATGCATTCTGTGAGTGGCCTCAGTGGTGCCGCGAGGGCTTATCAGCCTCGCCGCTACTGGTTAACGCGAACAACCGTTGGAGGTGTTGATCCATCACAACCAGCCTCTGTTTTTCTCAATATCATATGTGGACAATGCAGATGGGTTCAGTAGTAGTTACAGGAGTCTTTTTTTCTGTCTTTTTTTTGTCTTTTTTTTGTCTTTTTTTTGTCTTTTTTTTTTTTTTTTTTTACCATCTCATGGTTGCTGGACCTACATCCTGTCAGGGATAAGAGAGAGTCCTGGCTGGATGCAGGGTCGCCTTCATCAGCGGTGGGTTTGGCATATGAGTCTTGGATGATGGCAGCGGCAGTGTCATCATGCAAAGGAACCTGCTTCGCCATTCCATGGACGCGGGTCTGGATTTTGTCATGGGATCTTTTGAAGTTTGGTATTTTTGAATGTTTTCAAAAACTTCTCTTTTTTTTTGTCTTTTCATGCTGGGCCTGCGCGGCACCCCTTCCTGCATCTCGCCCCGCCAGGCCTGCCGGTTTGGCTACCCAGGCGACCAACTGTTGCAGCCAGGCTGCACAGTTTGTAGCACAGGTCAGCACTGTATTTTACTATGCCGAGCATGATCTGCAGGTATTTCATTACATTGCAAAAAGATAGTCTTATTTCCAAATTCAAACTTAAACAGTCTTCAATCAATTAGTTGGTTTCGTCAATCTAGGGATAATCAGACTTGAACTGATGGCTTCCACCATGTCAAGGTGGCACTCTACCGCTGAGTTATATCCCTCAACCAAGAAGAAGGTGATGGGCTGTAGTATATGCCCAGAAATTGTCGTTGGCAGGGGAGAGCTCCGCCAAGGAATAGAGGATTAGGGCACTCTCCTCACCCTAGGAAGAGAACGAGAACATGTGCCATCTATTTATATGGTTATAAATTATCTGTTTTGAATTGGGTCGGCGATACAAGAAGGCTACAAGGGGGTCGTTTTGCACGACTTTGAACAGGGAGGAAAATCTTATGAACCTGAAGTTGTGACCTACAGTGTTCATGACGACTTATGCATGCTTGCATGTGACTAGCCAGCTTGCTAAGCGTGCTCTTTTGAGCCACATTTGTTCGTAGAGGGGGGAGCAGAAAGGTCTGGCCAGAGTGGTTGGCGGCGTTCGAAGAGACTCGTCAGAGGTGTAGGAAACATGATGTCGGGCGGGCAGAGGGTCCCGGTTAACCACTCATGGGTCGGGCACTTGCTTAATTTACTCTTCACTTATCCACTCGAGTGGCGCCTTTCTGCCATTTTTATGCATGCGCTCGTCAGACTTCTGAGGCTTCCGCTTTGACATGGATCCGAAGCTGGGTGTGGTCTTTTCAGAAAAAGGGAAAACAAATACTTGAACGGAGCCCGATTGCTTCTCTTAGCAAAAAATAGGAGCTGCAAATTTATGTACAGCACCAGCAATGACCCACCAGCCAATGAAGCTCGTTGCGATAATGACCCTCTCTCGATTGAAATCGCTGATGGACACGCTGGTGGGTGTATGTAGTTTACGTCCCAAGCTTTTAGGAGTTCAGCAGGACCATGGGGTTTATTGAACTCCTTGAGCACAAAGTATTTGCACAATCTCTACAGGATTCACAAACGCACGTAACTTTGAGAAACACCTGTGGGGGTTGGTGCTAAAACTTCTTCTCGATCGAACTAGCTCCTCCGGCTGGCTGGTCCCTATCAGGGCCAGCGAGTGGTTTCTTTTTAATGTCGTTTCAATTTTATGATTGTGTGATGTTCCATTGAAAACAGAGGAAGAGGAAGAAAGAGAAATACCCGTGAGTTCATTCTTTAGTCTGATGATGGATTCTTTGAGTACGAATCGGTTGCCTTCCTCCACTCTTTTTTTTTTTTTTTTTTTTTTGGATTCTATCAAAGAATTTCAGAAACAAAAATGAAACTGGTTTTACTGCACTGCGCAGCCGCACCACAGACAACTGCTTTAGTTTGTTGTGGTGACAGATCCATTCACAATTGGCATTTTCTGATTAGGGCATGGAGAGTGGCGTTGGTGGGTGTCGGGAGTGCACGCTATCGTGTAACATCAGCCTGAGGAGGTGTCAATGGCTCTTTACCATTTGCCCTACCTTTTGTCGTTTGCCCAAATTGCCCTACGTTTCGCCAAATGTGGGCAACCGCACATGGCTGACAACGGCTCAGCTGTGATTGTGCTCTCCGTGGAAGTGTACCGAGGTCGGTTTTGATGAAAACAGTGCACCAACCTTTCCTGCCGCGCAATTCGTTATAATGCGTCAGGCATGGCAACCAAGAGCAGTCGACGTAAATGGAAAGACCTCGTCTGAGATGCTAGTCGAGGTAAACGTTAAGAAATATCACCATCTCCATGCTGGTTTAGCTGAGGGTGGAGATGGGGTCCTTGGGTGAAAAGGGAGAGGTAGCTTAAAGCACCAGTACTTGGGTGAAAAGGGAGAGGTAGCTTAAAGCACCGGTGCACATATCGGCCCGCGGGTGTCAGCATGAAACCCGCACCACTTCACAGGCCGCCAATTTTTTTTTTTTCAATGGCGGGCCTGGCCGCACGGCGCCTTCGAGTTTTGCTTGTGGCGACAAAAACTGCAAGGCTGGGGCCGTGTTACTAGCAGTTTAAATCACCATTTCAACAGTTTCCATGCTGGTTTAGCTGAGGGTGGAGATGGGGGTCTTGGGTGAAAAGGGAGAGGTAGCTTAAACCACCAGTACATCTTGAAGGCGTGCCTGTATACATTTCACGGATTTAGGAAACGTACCGACCACTGCAGGAGTGCCCAAATTCATCTGACGAGAATTCTTTCTACTCTATTTTTCGTTCTGTGGCTGATGGCTGGGCCAAGGTACTGGTGGTTTAAGATAGATGGTGGTGCATCTTCCTCTTCTTCTTCTTTGGAGGCCCTTGTGCAAGGCCTCTATCCCAGTGGTGGTAAGAGAACCACCCGGATTGAGGCTTTGCTGACAGACCGTTCCATCTATTGGTGGGGAGCATCACCTGCTGGAAACCGGGTCCAGCGTCCCTCTTAAACCACCAGTTCCCCTGATGTAAGAAACCTCGGGGGTACTGGTAGTACCCCTGAGGTCAGAAACGTTGGGGGTATTGGTAGTATGCAGTGGAAAACTGGTCGGGCCTGAAAAATGGAATTTGCTGAAATGCACCAAATCGGTGCGGCGAATATTTGACGGTCAAAATGATTTTTGTTATTTTTTTCCTGTTACGTTTCCCTGAAAGATCATGACCTAATCTACGGACCCAAAGCCAAAGCAGGCCAAGGAAACCACCGTCAACTCCGTTGGTTCATGCGCACTTGGGCAAGGAACTTCAAGCTTGCAGCATGACAGAGGCCTGGCCCTCTCCCCATGGTTATCAGACAGGGAGGAGACCAAGCTCCAGGAATGATTTGTGGTATCACCACCTGGTATCACCATCTGTAGGAATTTCGGAGTACCTCAGAGTCTCAGCTCTGTAAGATCTGCCCCAGTCTTATCCGGAGAGTCCTGTAGGGTGTCCTAAGCACCAGGACACTCAGTGCTTATAGGGCCGCAGTGGGCCGTTAGGAGAGTGTCTGTAGGACCAGGATTCTATCCTCTGGGCCGTGCTAGTCGCAGAAGTAGGTACTAGGAATAGCTTGGAAGATAGCGAAGGTGTTGCAGGGTTTTTTTTTTTTTTTTTTTTTTTTTTAATCAAAAGCAGGGTTCAAGACCCTTCCCATTATAGACACAGAAACGAGGCCGGGGACCTCACAATTCCMCCCGGAGTTATCCTGGCAGCATCAGCCAGTTTAGCTTACGAGCCGAGGCTCGCCGATGGAGTTGGCTAATCTAGGCACAGAAATGACCCAAACCAGGTCGCTGTCGTGAAACCACTCCAGCAACAAGAACTGCTACAAGCCTTAAAAGCCGAACAAACCAAAAGTCACCAACAAAACTTACTAGATTGAACTACTAACACTCCAACAGACTGTCCAGAAAGGGGAAGAATAGACTACTACAAGCTGAAACAACTGTTTCAAGTGCTATCCTATACCACACAGCCACCTAACTAAAGTTCTCTGTCTAATGCGACAGATGGACCCCGGAGGGACCAACCCCAGCTTCTACTGGCAATCCCTCCACAGTATTATGGCCTAACAGGCGTACGATAGTGTTATTTATCGAGTCCTGCTTTTATTTACCACAAGTTTTCGGATTTTAAGAGTGTTAAGAAGATTGAAGTAGGATTCTGGAAAGTCGTAGTTAGGGACTTTTCCGCAGGCGCAAGCCTGTAAGCTAAGCTGGCTGATGCTGTCAGTACCCCAGGTTGAATTGTGAGGTCCCCAGCCTCGAACTGAAGTTTATAAGGAAAGTACAGTTGGTTTAAAAAAAAAAAAAAAAAAAAAAAAAAAAAAAAAAAAAAATCAAATTTGCAGACCTTATGATGAATTCTTTTGAGCACAAAAAATCAGCAAAGTTGCCGCTTGAAAATGGCGGGGCTGGACCCGCTGGTGGCAAACGGTCGCCGCATCTCCGTACAACCCGGCCCTAACTCACAGGGACTGCGGTTTTCGGCGGCGGGGGAACTGGTGGTTTAAGAAAAAACATGAGATGAGTTGCGAAAAAACACAGGTGCTGGAAACCGGGTCCAGCGTCCCATCACTGACTGTAATCCTAGACCTGTTGGTTGGTCTTCCTATGCTGAGAACTAGGCTGGAGGATAACTCTCCAATATGAGAGAAATAGTGATGATTCCCAAGGGCCGCCTCTTCAGTCTGCACCCGACCGCCAGATCACTCATATTACCCTAGCAACTACTTCCTGCTCCTCTGAATACCAGTCCTCTGGATACTAGTCTTCTCTGTATCTGCCCTGAATCACCCGTTCAGTCTGCTCCGTACCATTGCATATCCACCATTGCCAGTTGGTGGGGCAGGAAGGGATGGGGGAATTTTGTGGCTGGTTGCAGCGGGATCTCTTGGCACACCGTAGTTTAGTCTCTGAAGCAGATATTGTAGTCTCTCCTGAACTCCCGGTTGCCTTCCTGGGCGGGCTTTCCTTCCCATCTGATAGATGTGATCCAGCCCCCTTGCTCACTGCCCAACCAATCTCCAGAAAATTGGTGAATAGTTTGTGTTATGTCCTTTGCTGAATGATATGAATCGATTTGGTTTTCAAATTTTTGCCAGAGGACCATAAGTTTGTTCCGAATGTATTGTCTTATCATTTCCGTTGTCTCTTCCCGAGTTATGTGGACACCTCTATAACATGTATACATCGTTTCCTCCAGACGGACCACTTGACCGTTTTCCTTCCTAACTTGAACATGTTGTTTTCAAAGAAATTGTAAGTGGGGGAGGACCATGGATGGCATAATATGGCCCTCCAATCCTATGGCCAGTTAGATTCAGTGCCCAACAGGGTTGAGATCCTCCCCATGATCGCCGTGTAAGAGCTGTCCCTGAGCACTGCATGAATATGTGCTCTATGTTTTCAGGAATTTTGAGGGGGGGAAAGTATTGTGGCATGATTGGCACCACGATAACGTTCGCCCCTTTTGCTCCAGATATGTACGAACTTTCAACCAGTCATTGGTGGGCAGGCAGCGGTGTTCTATTTGTCACTAAAGAAAGGCCATCTTCGCAGGCCTAGACCTTGTGGCGGTGAACAGCCGGATCGGGCAGATTGCCTCAATCCCTACATTCAAGTGTGACCTTCATCGGGCCTTCACTGTTTCTTTTATGTTTACCTTTGGTCGTAGCAGACGATGTGTGGCCTTCACCGTGAGTGTGTGCAATGTTAGATTTGTCCCCCACCTGGGTTTTCGCTTGGGGACCCACTGCCATTCGTCAGGGTCAAAGGGTAGCTCCATCACGGAGGTATTTGGCTGATATGCGATCCAAACGTCTTTATCCCGCAGCATGAGTATCCTGTTCATGTCTGCTTCTCCACGATCTCATCACTTTTGGGAAGTATCGGGTGAGTTTATTTTCCTTGTCCATGTGGAAGAGGTTTACCAATGTTTCGTCTGTTCGTACCTCCACCACATTGCCTACACTTTCAGGATTCCCCAGTCTCCTTCTATTAGTCGTGGCCCTCTAAGCAGGATGTGCACATCTTCTTCTTGATCTTCGTTTCAAATAAATTTAATCCACTAATGGAAAGTTTGATATTTCATCTATTATAATCTTATTGCGCTTTCGATTTTTTTTTGTTGCAGAATATCTCCGATGTTATTTCGTTGTAGTCGTCCTTATGCTACAAGTTATGTTCATCATGTTCATTTTCTTACGTTATTGAGGCAATGCACTTGCTAAATCTTTAATCTGCCATCACAGGCTGCGGAGGACTTCTACTGATTAAGGGGTCTTGGAGAAAAATGCGACGTGATGGAGGATGAGGTGGGTGTTCATGCCGGGCTATGTGGCCCCCTCGGCCGTGGCCGCCGCTGCGTCGGCTGCGGCCGAGGAGGTTGGTCGCGGCCTCGCCAGGGCCAGGCGGGGGCGCGCGTGGAAAAATGGCACGCGCACGTCGCCTGCACACGTCGGCCACTACCCTCTATAAAAAAACAAAATTAAAAATAAAATAAAATAAATTGGGGGGGGGGTGGTGAGTCGCAAAAAATAAAACAAAAAAATAAAAAATAAAACAAAAAAATAATTGATTGATTGGTTGATCGAATTGGTTGATTGATTGATTGGTCGGGGAGGGCTCCTCTCTCGCCTCCCCCTGGCACACGCGCGCGCACGCACACACACACACGCACACACACACACACACACAAACAAACAAGTGTACACACACACACACACGCGCGCGCGCGCGCGCGCGCACATACAAACACTTGCTCGCGTGCACACACACACACACACACACACACACACACACACACACTTATACACACACACACACCTGATGAGTCGGTGAAAGTCCAATGAAACAGTTAGTACAGTCGTGCTTGTTTTGAGTGTATTGGGAATATGACAACACACACACATGCCCGCACAAACACGCGCGCGCGCGCACACACACACACACGCGCGCGCGCGTGCGCGCTTCAATTTTTTGTTTTTTGTAATCAATCAATCAATCAAACAATCAAACAATCAAACAAAAGAAGAAGAAAAAGAAGGGGGGGGGGGGAATGCAATTACCTTGGAAATGTTTTTAGGAGTTTGACTGCATATCAGTCACCGAAAATATGGGGAAAAAAAAAAATTCTGCTTTCCTTTTATTGATTTATTATTTTTTTTTTTTAATCGATTTTTGTTTTTTATTTTTTATAAATCCTAAATGAAGTCAATTTTAAGGAAAATAAATATGGGGTTGTGTGTTTCAGAACCCTACAACCTCTTTTTTCCACTTATTTTTTGACCCCCCAAAAAATATTCGAAATATTGGGCCGCAAACTAGGTTTGGCGACCGCGGCCTAGGCCGCGGGTGTCACATAGATGTTGGGTGGTGCATGTAAGTGGGACATAAAAGTGGTGTGTAGGCAATGGGAACAACCATAGAACTCTGGAAGTTGTTGGTGGGGGCATGTGCCTTATTGGTTTCCTTTTTTTTTTCGTGTTGAAATGTGTGGCATCCTTGTGCAGGGGTCATGGTAATCGTTCTTTTTTGTTTTCATTTTTGGTTCACGATGCCCCTCCCTACTCGTCCTTCATTGCTTGGATTCTTAGTTATCCCTTATACTCCTCCATCTCAAGGTGCATCACGGACCTCACATGGATCTACTGGACGGCAGTTGTAGGCAGTGTTAGGTAGACAACTCACCTAACCCTGGTTGAAACGGGCCTTGTTGCACAAGCACTTCACAGTCACGAGGGGTAGCCGTTAGTGTAGCCACTACCCCTGGTCGGAACAAGCCTTGTTGCGCAAGCACTTCAGACACCAAGGGTAATCATAAGTGTAGCCTCACCATGGTTAACTTGTGCGCTCCCCCTCGTTACCCGGACACCCTAGTCTATGGGCCTAGACGTGGGCACCCTAGATATCACAGCCAATGTTGAATACCCCCCTCCCTAGCCAAGGTCTAGCCTATGACATCCCCCGCGCTACCCAGGTATACCCACTTAGCGCAGCACTAGTTCTTCTAGGCATTGTTAGAGACATTCTTGTCTTGTCATCAGTCCGTTCACAGCCACCATCCGCCCCCATGCCTCAGCCATCAACTAGACCCTTTCTCGACCATCTCTCTAGTCGTTGTGATTAGTACTACGGTGGTTCTGGTCTTTGCTGGTTATTCTGGTCATTATTGGTTACATATCACCTGGAGGTACGCCAGTCTTTGTCATGAATAGTTACACAACCACCATCTCGAAACACACCCCAGTCGTTAACCAAGCCGAAAAGTTGCAATTGATGAATTGATATATGAGGCAACAGTCTTTGTAGTAGTCACCCAGCGTTAGTAGGGACACGGTCACCATCCGTCCCCATACCTGTGTTGTCAACTACCTAATATGGGCCATCTTTCATGGGAAGGAGGTGAACCCTCCACTAATGTCCCTCCATGCAACCATCCGACCTGTGGCAGGGCCCTAAGGTCCTAAGGTAACGGAGTGATCATCCACTCCATGACGACACCCACCCGTCAATCCCCTTTCTCTCAGCTCAAAACGAGACCGAGGCTGCTTGAACCCAACCCTCGAGGCCCAGACCACATCACTCTCATCGACAATTCCCCACCACTTAACATCTGGTCCATAACTGCCCTCACCCTCAGCTATAGGTGTTCTAGTCTATTGTGACGTTGTGGTATATGATGTGCCAGGCAGGACCAATATGAATCGAACCTAGGACCTCTTCCTAACAGCATCGTAGCTCAGCCCATTGAGCTACCGCATTTGTTGTTCTGTGTTCTGCTTCCTGACCGCATCGTAGCTCAGCCCTCTGAGCTACCACATTTTTTGTTCTATGTGTTGTGTCGGGTGGGGGGGCAAGTACGTGGGGTGCAAATCTGGCCCTAACCGAACTTTGTAGATGTATGGAGCAGGAGAGAACCGGTTAAACCAGCAGTCTCTTTCTCAGCTATTGATGTCGAGCCTGAATTGAATCGGTGCGCCTCATTTTTGTTGGCGCCACCAGCCATTTCGTTCGGTAGTGCCAATCCCCGCTCGCTCCCACATTTACCGGCGCGTATTTGATTTTCAAGTAGGGAAAGGTACTGGTGGTTTAAGATTTAAAGGGTCAGTACTCAGTACTTCATCTTTGGTCTGCGCAATAATGCGTTCACTTCAACTCCACGTGGATGATTGTTCATGTCAATCACATGTTGATATTGTATGGATCAATTGAGTTCTCTTAGGTCCGTGCTTGCACAACTGCGGCCGCTTCTAACATTTTGCAAAGTTTCCCGTCTTGCTTGTGACTTTGAGTGTTGATTTGAGTTCAACAACATGCAAGATGGACCCAACTTCTACCGGGATTTAATAGACCTTTGAAACTAATTGCTACATAATGCAATGAACATTAGTTGGTATTAGGGGAAATGGTCCAATGGATTTCTCTAGTAGTTCCATGAACAATGCTTTTTAAAGTTGGGTTTTTCTTAAAACCGGTACACCACACATAGGCCCGCGGGTGTCAGAATGGAACCCCACCACATCGGAGGCCGCCAATTTTTTTTTTCAAGGGCACCACTGGTTGCGTGCCACCTCCGAGTTTTGCTTGTGGCGACAAAAGTTTTCTGCAAGGCGGGGGCCATGTACTAGCGGTTGAAAGTGAAAATGCCATAAAATGCAAACCAATACCCATACTATGAAGATCGGAATCACCATCCAAATAAAGAGAAACCATCATGATGTAGGATAGGGATAGGGAGTAATGCAGAATGTCTGTCACAACCCTATGAACCATACATGACAATTCCTCGTCATGCAGTACACCCCCCAAAACCCTAGCTTGATTTGTTTTCGAAGACGGTAGAGGAAGATGTTTGTCAGGCTTGCTTTATGTCGTCCAACTTTTCTTAATCGTTCAAGCTAGAATCAGTTTCACCAAAAATAAAAATAAAAAAATCACCAACCCAACGAACATGTTGCGAATCAGGTTCACCAACCCAGCGAACGTGCTGCCAGAGTATTGGTTTGACTTGGTACGCACTGTGGTGCGTTCGTCATAGCAGACTCTTCTCATTTATAGGCCATCATCATATAAGAGTTGATTAGATGAGGTTCACTTCTTCACATTAATGTTTTTTCTAGGTAGGGATTATGCATGGGCCACATATATGTGGTACATGAAATAGGAACCTGTTGGAATACGAACACCAAAAGGTAAAGAATTCGGCCTTTGCACCACTGATTTTACCTGAAAATAACGCCCCGGCATTACATTAAACTTATCCTTTAAAAATCAGATTTTTGTTTTTACTCTTTTTTTTTTTAAATAACTGTGCTTCTAGTATAACACCTGGGTGTTATATAATTTCGAGCATGATATTCGGATGTGTCATGGGTGGAGTGTCTTGTAGACGGAGTATTCATGGGTTTAGAAGGTGGGGGAAAGGTGGTATACACGGGTTCTTAACGGGGTTGGAAGGGGGTTTTCAAGGTGTCCGTAACAGTATGATTTGGTTTTATTTTATTTTGTGTTTTATTATTTTCAAATTTATAAGGAATTATAAAGTGACGTTTGGAAGTTTGATGGAGGTGGCCCGCAAAGAATGTTCATCATATTATTCATCATAACGTTCGTCACAATATTCACTGCATCCTAGGAGGAGGGAAATGAATGTTAATGATCTTGTTCATGTTTTCAATGTTCCGTATTGAGAAGCGTGTTGAAGTTTAGCATTTTGATGTTTTACCACGTCCTCACTATGAGAAGAAGGGGGAAACATGCTAAACGGATTAGAAATGGAGGGATCCTTCCTCAAAGAGGTTACTACTGGGTTCAGCAAATGATGAAAGGACTTGCTACTATACTCTTCTTGTTGGAATTGGTCCAATGTAGGACATACAAGTACTCAATACTATAAGAAAGGTTTGGATTGCCCCCCTTCTGACTATAACTAGCTTTTGGAAGATGGTCAAATGGACATTATATGGGCCGCAAACATATGTTACGACCTAGGAAGCTATGGAAGGTGTGTGCATGACCTAGGTTGTCTGTTAGATAATTTAGTTCATGGTATGTAAGGAGCTTCGAGCTCATATGGGTTCCTCTTGATAGGGCTCTGTACCAAGGAAAAAACTCCTATGTATACCAGTGCCTGCAATCGGGTGGCCCTGGTTGCAACCCGCCCGGCCCAGCTGCAGCCGACAGGTGCAGTCCAGGGGCAGTTTTGGAACATGCAGGCCCAACTGGGTTTCAGCCAGGTGGTGGCATGGCCCGGCTGCGGGCCACAGCTGGCCGCAAAATTAGTCGGGTCAGCCGAACATGCTTGTATATATAGAGATATATAGATAGGTTTACATATATATATTGATACGTAGATAGATTTACATATATATACGCATGAGTTTAGGGCTAGAGTACGTAGGTCCAACTTTGCCTCCCGACCGTTAGCCCTGTGTCGCAGCCCACCCAAGGCTGAATGACAAACATGAAATGCTGTATGAAAAACATGCATGAGGGGAGGAAAGGAAAGCAGAAGGGCCCCATAGGGTAAGAACGGGTACAACAAGAGGGAGATATTCATAGTAATAAAGACCTCTTATTAGAAGATGCAACCAGAAAGAGGACAGGAGACAAGCGGTCTGAGAGACTCCTAGGAGCCCCCCCCGCCCGCCCCGCCCCCTGAGACCTTTCTGCTGCATGACGTGGTTCTACTAGGAAGCTTCCTGGCCAGCAGAAGTAACCCCAAGGAGGCCATGGTTTGAGGGGTGGGATGGTCCGTAGCAGTTCCCCCCTTGACAGGAGAGTAGTACCGAAGGGCTGGCTGACCCTTTTTCTACATCTTTTTTGTGCTTGAACTCATTCTTGCCGGCGATAAGCAACCGGAGTGATGGCCCCCAGAATAAAAGGGGCTTTGTGTTTTGTTATCGGAAAAAAAAAAAAAAAAAAGTCAGGAACACAAAGAACTTCAACAAAACAGTGTCAATGTATCTGAACCGCATGAAGGGTCKGTGCGTTCATTTTCGGAACACCTGCGCCACTAAATTGGGTCCTGGTCCGGCTGGCTGCAGTTGGGCAATTTTTCAGGTTTCATAGCGGGTCAGTAGCAGTTTGGAAAATCTGCAAAAACCAGCTATCCAGTTTGGACAGCTGGCCATAAAATTTATTTGCAGTTGGGGCTGGGTACAATTGTAGATTTTTTTTGCAGACCAAGTTTGGGTCAGATGCAGTTTGCAACATACACACAGATTGCGAGCACTGATGTATACGCATGATCTAAGGTATATGCTATATGACTTCGCCTATGGAATGGGCTTATATGGGATTTTGGTGGTTTTTTGTGCCAAGGATATGATCTTTTATTGAATGAACAAATATCTTGAAAGTAAATTTTCGTACGGACATGGATGAGGAGAGAATTTATAATAAGTGATAGGGTAAGGGGAATATGAGAGTTTTGAAATGGCTTAGAAGTTGAGTCGTGTGGACATGTGAAATGAATAGCATATGAGCCGATTGACTTGCATTTGCTTGGAGACCCTATTTAAATAGGTTGTGAAATGCATGCAAGCCAACTTTGCATGAAGGGCATTCATGATGAAGGAAAAACAAACAGAATAGTACATATTTTATCTTGGGGATGTAATGGATAAGTTTTTTTTTATCGCTTAGCATAGGCTGAGGGACAGATGGACCCTACGAGGGGAGTGTATGGCGACGATTTTGACCTCACTTGAATGAATGTTCGAAATGGTAGATATAATTATTTGCAACAGGCTACCGTTTGGCCGCTCTAATGCGCTTTTGGCCACCATTACGGGGCGCTCTAGAGATTGAAGGTACCAAGACCTTCTCACACGAGTCTGAGGCCAACTCTCTTAGATATGAGCAACTTAATGATTTGTTTTTGCCCTTCTTACTCTCAGTCTAGTCTATTGGTTTAAAAAGGAAGACAACAAGCGGGATTCGAAACCCGTAATCCACATGAAGGTTTTTGTGGGGGGTTCGCCCCACCGATTGCGGGAGCTCTGTCGAAACCTAGGTGAGATTTTGGAGACAGAGAACTTACAGGTGTACCTCATTTGCCTTATGTGGGAGCCCACTATGCCCCTATCATTACATCTCTTTAGTTTGTCGGAGAGGTTATGCATGCATTCTCTTATGATCTTTGTTGCTTTTCAAAATTAAATCGGACTAAGAAAAAAGGCATGGCTACGATCCGGACGTCCAGACGGTCTGGATTCAGTCCGGAATCCAGATGACAAATTTCGAGGAAAAAAAAAAAAAAAAAACGGTCCAGGACCCTTCCCCATTGAGGAGCCAAACCCCCAAAATTGTTTTGGGGGTTTTTCAGGTCCGTTTATGCTTTTTTGGGGGGTCCGGACATGCTCTCTCTATAGTAATTTATTAGACAACCCCAATTTTTTAATTATTAATAATTCATTATCTTTTATTAATTTTTGAAGTTTTTTTAAGCTTTTTATAATTTTTGACTTTTAACTCAAGTTTGTTTAGGAATTCTGACATGACTCTGAGGCAAAAGTGGTTTGCATTGTTATTCTGCATAACATACTTTTTTTTTAGATTTTTTTTTTTTTTTTTTTTTTAATGGTCCGGACATTTCCGGACTTGTCCAGACTTTTGGACCGTCTGGATCCCCCCATGTTCGAAGGTCCGAAAATGTTCGGAATTCCGGACGTCCGGAAACTATCGGACACGAGTCCGGTTCCATGTCCGAAAATGTCCGGGTCCGAGTCCGGCGTAGCCATGGTAAAAGGAATGCATGAGTGAGTTTCAGTTTTGTTTTGTTTGAACTGAAAGCATACTGATAGATGAATTAGAGGAAGAGGGAGAAATGTGCTATTGCATGCGTTTGACTGAATCAAGCAAAGGTTGGACATTATTTCTAAGCAGAATGACTAAGTTTTATATTTTTTGTCTGTTTTCTGAAGGATCAGACATTGTTTCTAAGCAGAATGATCTGCTTGCTGTATTTATTTATAATGGTTTGCTTGTCTGATTTGTTAGGGCAAGCATTGTTTTTAAGCAGAATAGTTTTGTCTATCTGTATCCTTTGGGGAGGTTGACCAAAGTTTGACAAAATTGTGAAACTTTATGCTTTTGTCTGACTTGAGATAGGTTGAGCATTGTTTCTAAGCAGAACAGTTCAATCTCTTGTTTTATTTTGAGGGATGATTTTTGTGAAAGGCTAAGCATTGTTTGTAATAAGAATTGTTTAGTATGAAGTCACACACATAAGTGAAAACTGAGTATACATATGAAGTACTTTATATATATTTGCGTGTGAACAGACAACTGAACATTATTTCTAAGTAGAATGGTTCAGTTAAAGTCATATCAGTATAAAAAAAAAAGTAAAGTCAATCGTATAATTGAAAGTAAGCTGGGTAAGTTGGGCATTGTTTCTAGGAAGAATGGTTCAGTCCAACGCCCTTATTTTGAAGGCAAGTCAAAAAATTATTAAACTTTGAATATTTAAATAGTTCAGACCGACAAACCATTGTTTCCAATGAGAATGTTCTAGTTACTTGCCCAAAGAAGAGAAAAGTGTTTGTATAACTTGTTCGTGTATAACCTTGACACACACACACACACATAAGGCATGTTAGTCATTGTTTCTAAGCAGAATGGTGTAGCTCCATGTCATATGTAAAATATGTGAGGGTTAAATCATTTTGAGGACAAAAAAACTATCTTATGAAAAAACAACTTGAGATTTTTTTGTGAGACACTTACTCATTGTGGTATGAAATTGTATGTGATTGAGTGTAAACTTTACTTTGTTACGAGTTTTGACTTTTATAGGTAGTTTCTTTAGATGCTCGTCATGTGCTGGAGCTATAGGAGTTTGTTCAAATCTTGCATTTTTTTTAAAAGTAAGCTTATTTTTCGTACTTGGTTTTATATAACGCACTTTTTCTAAGGAAAGTGCTGCCTAAATTTTTGCAAAACCAAGGAGTTAGTCAAATTTTATCTTTACAAAATCTTTTTTTTTTTTTTTCTGAATGCAGTTAGTAAAAATTTGGAAAACCTATTTTTTCAGGGGAGGTGTTGCCAAAATTTGTACTAAATCAGAGAGAGTTTGACAAAATTTAACTTTTTGAAGTCCAAAGTTATTTTCATATTTTGTATCTTGCTTTGTACAAATCTGTGTAGCACACCGAACATGTTCGGAGCTTTTCCGAACGTCCAAACATGTTCGGGTGTTCGACCGAACATATTTAAAAAAAATATAACTCGAGTTTTGTTACGAATTTAACCATACCTCCAAGGCAAAAGTTGTTTGTATTATTAATTTACATAACATATATATATATATATTTTCAAATGTTTTGGAGATTTTTTGTTTTTTATATTTTTATGTTCGTGTTCAGAGAGTTTCGGCGCTCATCCGTATTCGGTTCCGAACGTTCGGGTTCGGTCACCGAACCCGAATACGATGCTACATAGGTACAAATCCTATAAATACATTTTTTATAAGGAAAGTGTTCCCAAAATTTATACAAATCTAAAAAGTAAATTTTGTCTTGACAAGATTCAAGTTTTATTTTGAATTCATATCTGACTTGGTATAAATCTGGGAAGCTTACTTCTTTAAAGAAGATGCTGTCCAATTTTTCACTAATTCAAAGACTTTGACAAAATTGGAATCTGCAAAGTCAGATCACTTTCAGATTTCATATTCACTTGAGTATAAATTCTGGAAAAAAAAATATTTTTTTAGAGGGAGTGTTGTCGAAATTTTATTCGTTTTCATGAGGTAAATAATATTTGGTAAGGAAAATTTTGACAATCCACCCTGTACAGGGGAGATGGTACCAAAATTTTCCTTATTTTTATGACACTCATTGAAAGGTAAATTTAAACTAAGTTTTATGAGAATTTGAGTGAGATGTGACATGGGGTTTTATTCTCCATACACTTAAAAAAAAGTTTTGGGAATTGATCTATGTTGTGTACCAGTATTATTTTATAGCATTCTGATTTTAAATCCGATTCATTTCAACCCGATCCTGCTAGAATCATCTTTTGTTATCTTTTCATAGAAGATTAGTTGTTGAGTCGTTGGTTTTCACCTCAACTCTAACACATTATCGTTACTCAACCTAAGGCCTTCGACCCCATGGGTTTAAATGTTTTTTTGAATTTTTACCCAGACTTTTAATAAATGGTCATTTAGAAAGGACTAGGTGTTTTCTTTGGGAAGGGTGGACAAGGTTGGGGCTTGTGTGAATAGGGCAAGGGGTGTGAGTGCAAAAAGTGGTTGAAGTTGACCCCGTGTAGTGTGTGGTCTGTCGATGTCGAATCTTTGGTTTGATTGCATGTATGTTTTATGAGTTGAACTCCGATTTAACCTTGTCTGCGATCATATGTATATTTTGAAGTGGGATCACACTTTGATTGTGAGAGTGATTGTCTTGTGTCCTACAACCTCATTATATTTATATCTTGTGTATCCACACTGTCTACGTTGACAGTGCGTAAGGATTGAGCAGGTTGGAATTAAGAAAAAATATATATATATATTTTTTTTATCTTTGTTTTTTATTTTTTTTATATTTGGACGTTAGGGTTCATGGCGGTTGTGAAAGTCAAACCCCTTAACATATTTCCAGACCTCCAATGATTGAGTTCCCGGGGTCAAAGGCATTTGGCAACCACAAAGGATTGAAGCCCCCCTACCACTCACCTGCGCAGGGTGCCGAAGAGGGTAGGTCTCGCAATCACACTTGCGATTGTTTAGCGACGAGAGGTTAACCCCTCTAGAAGCTGTGAGTTGACACTTGAGTGTCGATAGCGATCCTCAAGATCATTGAAGATCGCGTGGCTATGGTTACCACATAGTACGCCACCATTGCGACTGCTTGGGTGTTCATGCATGTCTTGTCGATATGACAAGGCCTACATCATCACTATGTTTATTGAGAGTCTCACGCTTGTCTTTCACTTACTTTGTTGTCAAAAGGTTATGGGTTTGATACAAAAAAGGACTAAGCGCGAAAAGCACATGAAATTTTGGTTTTATTATAGTAAAGTGTATCGTGTGGTTAAATGGACGATCCCAGTCAACCGTCGCAGAGCCGCACTTGGGAAATCCGCCCCCAGAGCGATGACTCGTGTACAGATTCGATTAAGGCGTTCGACCACGAGTACCCCCTATGCTACAATATATGAGAAACGCTCTCGGTTGGGTCACCTCTGTGATTGCAATTGAGTAGCTTTCGCATATGGAACGGTAGCTCATCTGCTGCAGTTTTCTATCGAAGTGTCAGTTTTAACGGCATAGCAAGCAGTGGTCCGCAATTGTTTTTTTGGGGTATGTGGTGAGTATGGTGGGTCCCAGTGTGGCCTAGAGGTTGAGCTTGCACTGGTGCACAGTTGGGACGGTGCCGTAGTGGTGTGTGGACCGGCGACACAACACAAAGTGAGTGCACGCGATAGTGATTATTGGGCACGCGACACATGCAGTTTCTAGCCAGGGTCACCTTTATTATTTTTGCGGTTCGCGGTGCGAGCGGTTTTGAGTTCTGGTCCATCTGGTATTGCGGGCAATGGTATGGGACTGACTTTGTGATGGGGACCAGCATGTTGGTGTGGCTATCGCGAGCGGACATGGTGATTGGAGGCGGTGTGGGCTTGCGATTGGTTGGGGAGACAAATTTTGGTGTAGTGCAGTTGGGACCGGTCTAAGTAGGGATCAGTTTGGGACATTGGGACCATGAGAAAATTCACTTATGGGAACACCCTCCTGGAGGGTTATCTCGCTTAAGTTTTTTTCTGTGGCTCAACTTGTACTCATTTGGACACTTGGTGGGGAGACGTTGTCGGACTGTTGCCACGACATCAAAACCTTCCTAAGAGGAGGTGTTGTCCATTTGGCGGCACGACAGCTGCAATTTTCGTGAGGTTACGCTGCCAAAAGTTTGGCACGACAGCGGCAACGGCGCCACTTGTCGATGCGCTCAACAGTGCTTGGGAAATCAGCCCCAGAGGGACGGCTCGTGTACAGGTTCGATTAAGGCGTTCGACCACGCGTACCCCCTGTGCTACAATATATGAGAAACGCCCTCGGTTGGGTCACCTCTACGATTGCAATTGAGTAGCTTTCGCATGTGGTTCGGTAGCTCAGCAAGGATACACCTGTCTAATGGTGGTGACAACCCCTGGGGCAGAGGTAAGGTGTGCCTCGCGTGACACTATCCTATCGTACGGGTTCGCGAGAGGTGCAGCTGGCGCACTCGGTCGAAGCGGCGAAAACTCCACTGCGAAGAAAGTCGTGCAAAAAATTGTGTGATGCGGTCGGGACAGTCCCCTTGGGACCGATGCGCCCGACAACGAGGCATCACTTGAGGTTGTTCCTCTTTCGCTGCCTATCTTAGCCTGGAGCGTGGTTCTCTCGATATTACAACTCTCTCGAGTACGGCGAAAACGCCTCGGCCAAACTTAACCCTATCCTTGGGGACGCCCTCAAGGACCTCAAGCTTCAGGATGTCATCCAGTACCACTTAGATGACGAGACTGTCCCGATGGTCGCCCACTTGCAATTGATCGTGCTAGCAGTCGGTTTGCATAGGTTGGCGCCCTCACGTTCGCAGTTCCTCAGGTGGACCTCCCGCAGGGCTCCGTCCCTCCTCGCGAAGCCCTGTCCCCTGAGGAGCATGCTGCCATCGAGGCCCATCGCCTTCGCCTTTGTTGCCTCCAGGATGGATATGCCTCCTCACGGTGTCCATACCATGCCGCCCTTGATCGACATTATGTTGGCATTTCTCGACAGCGCCAATCTCAGCTTCCCTGGCTCCTACCCGGACAGTCTCATCCATCTATCCACGATACAATGTATCGTCGAGGCCTCGCACGTAACCGGTTCCCTGGCCACCGAGTTGCGGTTTGCCCCTTTGGTTACCACCTAAGAGGTTCCTCAAAACACGACAGACACAGTTCCTTCTACCCTGTCGTCCGTCGAGTTATCATTTGCCCCACAACAGGCCGTCCCATCCAGTTCTTTCCCTCCGAGACTTTGAACGCGTAGCGCCATTCGCACAGCTCGTTGTAGTGCACAGTTGGCGACATGTGAGGATGTTTTGTCCTCCTTCTATATTTTAATATTTTTCAGGCTCGTCAAGAGCAACTTACGAGACACATAAACGTCCTGCATGGTCTTCTCGCCCTGCTCTCAGACGCTGATAGCACCCTCCTAGCTCGCAGGGAGATTTTGTTCATCCTCGACTTGTTAAGGAAGCTCGTCCAGTTGCCTTCGGGTTTTGCTCTCCTATTTCTGTTACCTTCGGAGATTACAACACAATGTTTCTTCGATCAGACGGTCCCCGACCATTTTTCTCTCACCCTTCGTCCACCACATACTACCCAGGCTCCTCGCCGCTACTATTCCTCAACATACTTTGACGTGTTAGAGATTATGTACAACTTATCCTTGGTACTTCCTGGTCTCTCAAGTTCCGTGGCATAGAGGCCGAATGGGTGACCGACACACTCTTTCTTAAAACGAAGTGTGGTCAAACCTATAGCGTCCCATTTCTTGGCACTACTAGCGACCCGCCTCCCAACCTCCATCCCAGGACCCTCACTCCTCTGGGTCCCACCCAGACATCACCTTCACTTCTCCTCGCCAGTTTGCTCACTTTATACATCAGGTGGACGTCACCGTCTACTCGGTGAACGTCATGGATCTTCTTCGCTATGATCCACTATGTCCTGAGGTTGAGCTTATCTCTTTGAAACCTGATTCCCCCGACCCTTCCTCCATCTTCGCGGCTCCTATCTCTATATTCACCCCTCATCCTGCGGATATTCCCTCGATATCACAGGTTCCTCCGTCGTCCTCTGCTGAGTCCACACATATGTCTCATGTTGACGCAGACATTAAGAAACTCGTGTGGTTGACGACCGACTTAGAGTCCGCCGTTCATGACCTAATTCGAGAGTACTACGACGTTTTTCCCTCATTCTTCTCATACAGGGGGATTCTTCCGATGGGCGGTGTTGAACATTCTATCCAGTTCGTGCATGACGATCACGTTCACCATCAGATACCCTACTGATTCTCGATCTCGGAGGGGACGAAACTCAAGCGTTAGCTTAGCTTGAGAAACTCCTTTGACTTGGTTTCATTAAACCCAACAGCTCTCCTTCAGGTGCACCCGTTTTTTTTGCTCGCAAAGCAGACGGAACGCTTCGCCTCTACATTGACTACCACGGTTAAGAACAATTATCTCATGCCTCATGCGAATGAGTTGTTAGACCGTCTGGCAAGCAGCCGCTTCTATACGAAGATCAATCTTCGCAGCGGTTACCACCAGATTTGCGTTGCAGAAGAGGATCAATCGATGATTGTTTTCCGATTGCGTTTCGACCACTACGAGTTCACGGTAACGTCATTCGATCTCACCAATGCACCCGCCACCGTCTAGAAGGTGATGAACGATATATTCAGGGATATCCTTAAAGAATACGTTCTCGTGTACCTGGACGGTCTACGGTCGTACCTTAGAATACCACCTCAGACACTTTCGCGATGTCCTACAGTGCTTAAGCAAGCATGACTTCTATGTTAAACTCAATAAGTGCCGCTTTGTCCAGCGCAAAGTGGACTTCTAGCACACCATGTGTCGGAATAGGGTCTCCATATGGACGAGGTGAAGATCATTGCTATCACGGAGTGACCCACCCCTACCTCCGCCAAGTAGCTTCGCAATTTTATGCACCTCACTGGTTACAATAGTGGTTTAATCATGGGATACGTTAGGTATGCCTACGTCCTTACCCTCACCCTCCTCCGCAAGAACCCGTTGTGGTTTTAACACCCTTCTGCAACGAAGTCTTTCGTGCCCTCAAGAAGGCGGTGTTTTCTGCACTGATTTTTTACCTCCCCGATTTTTTATGACCTTTTCATCATTACCACCGATGAGTCATATTTTGTAGTAGGAGTTATTTTTTCTCATGTGTTTCCTTCCCTTCCTTACTCCTCTTACCCCCACTACCCTTCACTGACAATCCTCATGTTACCTACTCTCCGACCATCGTGGAGAATAGGACTGTCGACTCTCCTGCTGGGGATTGCCCGATCGCTTTCTACTTCCGCCGTTTACCGCCTGTCGAGATAAATTACAGTGCAGATGAATCTGAGGTTCTCCGAGTCACCGTAGCTTATGCTACCCGACACAAGCGTCATTACTTGCATGGGGTGCCCTTCACGGTGCACATGGACATGTTTTTTTCACAAATCTCAAGTTTTCCCCTCGACAGACATGCTGGTGGCGCAATTTATCTGAGGTCAGTTCCGCCACTTAGCCTATAAAGGGAGAAATGGACCGCGTCGTTGATGCCTTGTCTTGCCGTCTTAATCACAATCAGAAACTCATCCAACTTGATGCTATCTTGGTCACCATCGTTGCTCTTTCTGTGATCGATGCATATCGCAATCATTACCGTCACTTGTCAGACTATCGCGACATCTACGCGACACTACGATGTGTCATGAATGTTCCTTCATACTCTCTCGTTGAGAACGGTTTCGTGTACGGGAATGATCAATCTGGTCCGCTCGAACTACGTATATGCGTTCGAACAACGCCGCATCAAGATTAAAGCAGAGTTCCATGACCAGACAACTATGGGTCATAAAGGCTTCCATAAGACGATGACCCGTGTTTACCGCCTATATGTCTGGCCGAAGTCTAAGGACTTCGTCAAAACCTACGTCCAGGAGTATCCTACCTGTCAAGAGGTGAACATTGTGAACCACCTTCCGTATGGGTTATTTCAGTCTCTACCTATATATGAGGGTCATTGGCAGACCATCTCGATGAATTTTGTTGGTCCCCTCTACCCTCCCACTTAGTGCGGTCATGATGTTATCTTGGTCGTCGTCGATCGTTTCACAGAGCGTTGTCGGTGCGAATACCCTTACAAGGGTATCCGCCCTGGTTTTTGCAAGTGACAGAAAATAGTTTTGGTTTAGAATTTAAGTATACCCCGCTAAGCACGGTTGCGTCAGTAATTGCTTTGACTGGGTGGTTGACCGCAATAGYGAGTGCGTGGGCGCGCAGGTTTAAGGCGCGCGTGATTCTTTTTCTGTTACTTAATCGTAAAGCCGGCCCGGACCTCGGTCGTTTCGTTTGGTGATATTATTATTTTTTATTAAGCAGTGATTAAGGATATTTTCTTTTTGATTAGTAGGTCAAGCGCGTGTGCGGAGAAACGACCCCGACGACGGCATCGGCAATAACGGCACGATTTCGTGCGGTAAGCGGGGTGTTGTAGGATGGCGCGCGGGGTAGTTATGGCATGGTATAAGCAAACCGGCGCGGGCAAATGGGAGCCGCGCAGCCGTTTGGTTGGCCCAAAAGCGTCGCGCCGCACTGCTTATATGGTATTCTGCGGGACTCAACCCCAGGCTTGGGCTTAGCCCTTAAGGTTACGGCATTGGACTATTACTACGGAGGTTCGGGGATCGAGGCAGGCGGGCGTCGGCCCAAAAGCAGCAAAGCGGCGCGGAGGAGACCGAGGGGTTGAGGGCCCGACGGGGCTTTACCCCTTGGATTTTTGCTGGCGAGAGCGGCGGCGTGCCTACCCCTCGGGACTGGTAAGGTATCAGCAGCCCCGCTGATCCTCACCACTATTAAGTTATTTGTATATTGTTTTTTTTTTTTTAATTTTTTTTTAATTTTCGGGTCCTTGAGGTATTGCGTCCCATTCAGGGACACGAGGCTGCGATAAAGTCACATAGGGAATGTTGCATTCGCGGGGGGGGGGGGGTTGCATGAAGTGCAATTACAAATTGTTTTTGTGGCTGCGTCGAAGTCGCGCCTCGTCTTCTCTTAGGACGCGGTGCCGTGGGCGCGGCCGGCACTCAAAGGCCCATCTCAATGGGTACACCATTAAACTGCTAAAGTACAGACCTGTCTCCAAGCCCAAATGATGGAGCCCGATGACTAAAGCCAAAAGTTCTGGTCTGCCTGGGCCTGCTCAGCCCTCGAAGTGTCGCAGGGCATGGCCCGGACTAAGTCCTTCGGGGCATCCGTCGGGGCCGGAATACTGCAGAGGAGATTAGTAGGGCCCCTACGTAAGGGTGACGTAGAACAAAAACAAGATTCGGGGTGAACCCGGACGTGAATCGTGCCGGGCGCAGGCGGACAGCAGGCGGAGTGCCCTCTGGTGCTGCTGTGGGGGCATAGACCCGACCAAGTCCTTCGGGACATTCGTTAAAATTGGAACGATACASAGAAGATTAGCATGGCCCCTGCGCAAGGACGGTACGGATACAGCGGAGGAAGCCCAACAGCTAGGCGCATTTTGCACTTTGGCATTCGACTGACTGTCGGATCGTACCGCGTTTTGAGGCGCCGGGGTGACGTCAACCCGGCTGAGAGACGGAGTGATAGCGCAGCGGACGAGCGGCTGCTCCAGGGGGTGACGGACTAAGGAGAGCCGTCGGGGAGAGGGGGCAGCCACGAGGGTGAGAGGTGACGGGCAGCAGCAAGAGGGGGCGAATGCACCCGGGCTGGATCCCCGCCGTGTACATACGCGCAAAGGAGATGGGCAGCGCAGCGCAGTGGAACGATGGGGTGTTGAGGAGTGACCGGACCTAGACCAGCTTTCGCGCTGGGTACATCCACGGAAGAAGGGGCGGAGAGATGAATCAGCGGGCGCAGCAAAAAGGGGAATGAATGTGGACGGAGGGGCGCGCTAGGTGCATTCGGAGTTGGGAATGAAGGGAGCGAGGCTATGGCGGCCGAAAGGATGCACATCGCGCTCGATTCTTGGTAGAATCGGGCGAAGTAAGAGTCTAGACAAGGGTTTTAGGGGTCGGCGAATCTAACTACGGCGTTAGTTTTAAGAGAAAGTCAGCAGGGGAGGAGTTAGTATAAAAAACTGTTGCGCGGAGTGATGGTGGACAGAGAGATGGTGAGGGGGAGGACCGAGAATTGCACTCGATCCTTGATGGATCTATGTGACTGAAGAGTCGGAGTTGAGGTTTTTGGGCAGGGCGATTCTGATGGYGCCGTTAGTTTTGGGAGTAGTTGAGTAAATWAGAAGTTAGTAAGAAAAAGYCTRCGCRGAGGCTATGGCAGGGGAAGAGATGTTGAGGATAGGAGATGAGTAGTTCGTCCGATTCTCGATAAAAACGGGCGAACCAAAGCTCGATCTTGGGGTTTTCGACCACTGCGAGTAGAATGGTGGAGTTAGTTTGGGGGTTAGATCAATAGGATGAGAGTTAGTGGTAGTTATGGTTGCGTGGAGATGGCGGAAGGGAGTGTAGGTGGGAAAAAGAAAGCGAGAAGAACCGCCCGATCCTTGATGGAAAACGGGCGGGGTGAGATCCTACTCGGGGGTTCTATGACGATGGCACGACCGAAATTGGGAACAAGGCGGTAGTTATAGCATTGTGGGGGATATAGGCTACGTAAGGGAAGGCAATTCGAAGTTGGGAATGAATCCATCCGCACTTTTGCGGAAGATTCATTCGATTTTGAAACTGCAGCTGCTATAGGAAGGTCGCATGTAGGCAGCGAGGAGGAGACTTACCTGTTAAACCCGCCKCACCGCCCGTACGYGTAGTATGGATTTSAGYTGAGGAGTGGGTACTCRCTAGGCAGGTATGWAGTCGAATTCCGGGGAAGATCCATCCTGATTTCGCTCGGCTGCGCTGCTTATGCAGAAGGGAAGGTGTCGGACAGACGTAGTTACCTGGCAGTACGTCTGTAAGGAGCAGCGGATGCAAGGTTCGAGAGTTCGGAGTTGCGCACGGATAGAAACCGGAAACGGGGATGCATCTGCCGATGGGTTGGCAGGAGATACATTCCTATTCTGTAGCGTGTAGGCAGTTCGAAGTTATATTTAAGGCCATCTACTGCTCTTTCGAACGGCGGTCTTCATCTTGTTGATCGCGGCTTCCCTGGTCCTGGTCCCTGCCCCGGAAAACCCCACCTAATAGAGGTCCCCGCGTACTAAGGAGGCGAGTCGCCCTGGCCCGAGAAGCAACCGGGGGCGTTCGCAGATAAAGGATGGAATGGCGGGCGAGACAGAACAACAACAAGAAAGGGAGAAGGGGTGGCAGGAACTGATGAACGRCCGGGGTTACTCATGGTGTAAGTAGGAGGTRTATTGCCTTTGCTCYGTGTTGGGTRTGCGGACTGCCCCGCCTGTGCCTCTGTCACGGTCCTGCTGCCTGGGTTTCGTCTGCTTGCGTGTGAGCTCCCGCTGGTTACTGTACTTCGCTGGGTGTTACCCAGGGTCTGCTGCTGGTATACAGCCATACACTTGTTCCGCTTTTTCGCGTCCCGCTGTGGCACATGGTTGCGGTGCTCTGACGGGCCTCACACTGTGTATGCTACGGAGAGTTGACATTGGGTTCTGTTCGGACACGGCTGGCCAGAATTGCAAACGAGGCAGCGAGTCGAAAACGGCAACGAGATGGACAGCCAAGGCTAAGGAGTGAGGAACAAGCGGTAAGGCTGCAGTATTTTTTGTTTGTCCATTGCTGTGAACAYTGCGGTCTACCTAGGTTGCTGTRTTGCGGTGSCAGTCGYTGGGMTAMGGCTGCGTTGCTGTACTTCCACTGAGCKCTGCGGCACAGTTCGTTGTGTGCCGCTACTTCGTTGAGGTGAAAGGACAAGTGTAGGYCATGCGAGTGCGGCCGTCTAGGCTGGATAGCAGYCATTCGGGCTTTGAGAAGGGAAGTAATGCTGCGAAGTGGGGGTTCGTTAGGAGAGTGAGGACGGTGGGTTGACTTCAGGTTGACCAAGCGGTTGCTATATGGCTGTCATTGCGGGGCCCTCAAGCGCATGAAGATTACAAGGCCCTSTCTTGTGAGTCTGAGGGCACCCTTCTGAGAGTCTCACACTTTTCTCTCTCTATCTTTCTAAGTCTAAGTCTAGTCTGCTGGTTACGAGGGGAAGGCGGCAGGCGGGATTGCAACCCGTAGGTCCGCATCACGACTCTGTGGGGAGTCCACCCACCGATTGCGGGAGCTCTGCCGGAACCTAGGCGAGGTTCTGGAGGCAGGGAACTTTCAGGTAAACCATTTCCATCTGTACAAACCTACTACTACCCATGTTTGCCTATCTCCCTGTAGTATGATTGCGGTATGCATGTGTTGTCCCTATGGTTTTTGCTTTCTCTTCAGGACCTAATCAGATTGAATGGAAGGAACGTGTGAGAGTGAAGCCTAAGTTTTTTTTCTTTATTCTGACTGAAAGCAGACAAAGGGATAAACTGGGGGAAGGTGGGAGGAAGGCAGTTTTGCATGCGTTTGGAAGAGTCAACCAAAGCCTGAGCATTGTTTCTACTGTGAATGGCTCAGGGCTATGTTTATTTGACTGTTTTCTGAAGGACCAGGTATTGTTTCTACTGTGAATGGTCTGGTTGCTATGTTTATTTTATTGTTTTTTAAGGAACCAGGCATTGTTTCTACTGTGAATGGCCTGGCTACTCTAGTTAACTCTGAGGGTTTTTGCCTGATTGAAAGGGTTTAAATTCTTATTTTATTCTGAGGGAGGATTTTTTTGTCTAAGGCTAAGCATTGTTTCCATTGTGAATGGCTTAGCCTGAAAACCACGCACATAATTTAAACTAAGTATAAAGGAAAGTATTTTATGTATATTTGCATGTGAACTGACAACTGGGCATTGTTTCTACTGTGAATGGTCCAGCGTTAAGCCATATCATTAACAAGAGAAAAAGRAAAATACAAAGTATAAATGAAAATAGTTTGGGCAAGCTGAACATTGTTTCTACTGTGAATGGTTCAGTCCCCTGCCCATATTTGCTTTTTCTTTTGAAAACAAAGTCAGAGAAATACTAAATCTTGGGATATTAAACAGCTCAGGGCGGCTAGGCATTGTTTCCATGGYGAATGRCCTAGTCATCTSCCCAAAAGAAAAAAGAAGTAGTTGTGCAACYTGTTCGTGTATATCATAAAGACAAGTTGSRCATTGTTTCCATGGCGAATGRTCCARCTCTAYGTCTTATGTAAGATGGGTATAAAGATTCAAGAACTTGAAGATTCACGAACTATTTATATGGAATGAACTTATGAGGGTGAGARTACTTAMATTCGTGGTTTGGTTTGCATGTGACAGGATGGGATGACTAGTTAGTTTGGGTTTCGTTACTATAGGTAGTTGCTGTAGCTGCTCGCCACGTGCTAGAKCCATWGGAGTTAGTGTCGATTCCTGCATTTTCTGTAATAACGTTTTTTTTACTTAGGTCAATTCCTGCATTTTCTGAGATCTTTTCTTATACTTGGCTTTGTATAAATCTTGGCGAGCTACTTTTCCTACGGGAAGCGCTGCCGAAATTTCTACAAATCCTAGAAGTAAGTCAACTTTTAACTTGTCAGAGTTCAACTTGTCTTTTCCATACATGGATTAGTATAAATATGGAAAGTCTCATTTTATAGAGGGACTGCTGCCCAAATTTTTACTAATTCAGGGAGTTAGACAAAATTGGATTTTGAAAAGTCAAAGTTATTCTCAAATTCTGAACCTCGCTTTGTATAAAATTTTGGAATAA